>OZ035823.1:1060505-1068005 GCA_964034765.1 Knipowitschia caucasica | reverse complement strand
GTCTCTCTCTGGTCTCCCTCTGGTCTCTCTCTCTGGTCTCTCTCTGGTCTCTCTCTCTGGTCTCTCTCTGGTCTCTCTCTGGTCTCTCTCTGGTCTCTCTCTGGTCTCCCTCTGGTCTCTCTCTGGTCTCTCTCTGGTCTCTCTCTGGTACAATACAATACAATACAATGTATTGTTGTATAGCCCTAGGTCACAACAGAAGTCATCTCAGAGACTTAACAAAACCATTGAAATCACCAACACAGGTCAGAGAATCAACAGTTAAAACACATGAAGAATATAAAGCACACACAGAAGAAAATGTCCATACATGTTGTAGAATGCTAAAGTGTCCTGATCATCACCAATCCTTTCTGTTGGACACTAACTGTCCAACAAGACCCTCCTGCATCGACAAGGAACAACTCTTAAAAAACCCAGTGGGAAAAAGTGAGAAACCTTGGGGAGAACTAGGGAAACCCACAGGGAGGGAGACCCATATGAGAAAGGGATCCGCTCCTCCGGACGGACAGGCTAATGATCCAGGACCTAAGCTAGCTACAGGACGTGGACCAGTGGACGCTGAACGTGGACAGGTCCGGTGCAGGACTGAAGCACTCCCAGGCGGGTCGGGCGGGGCAGTCCGCAGGTGTAGATGGAAGAGGCCAGGCTCAGAGATCCCGTCATCGTACCATGAAACAGACAATGGGACAACGGGTGAATAGCAATGAACAAACTACAGTCAGAATCCTAAAAATGCTAAACAGATAAAGTAGGAAGGAGGAGAGGATAGTGCTCAAGTTACCATACTTCTCCAGCAGGGGGCGCCCTATGCAGCTTGACTGACACTCTGAGGAGTTTAGCCTTCTCCGAGTCTTACCTTCCTAGCCATATGCTAAACTAAAGAGGACTGTTTTAAACCTAGCCTTGAATAAAGAATAACATACAGCATAATATATAACATAATATACAACATAACACAATACATTATTGAATAATATATAACATAATATACAACATAATACAGCATATATATATAATATATACACTACATATTATGGTCTCTCTCTGGTCTCTCTCTCTGGTCTCTCTCTGGTCTCTCTCTGGTCTCTCTCTGGTCTCTCTCTGGTCTCTCTCTGGTCTCTCTCTCTGGTCTCTCTCTGGTCTCCCTCTGGTCTCCCTCTGGTCTCTCTCTGGTCTCTCTCTGGTCTCCCTCTGGTCTCTCTCTGGTCTCTCTTCTGGTCTCTCTCTCTGGTCTCTCTCTCTGTCTCTCTCTTGGTCTCTCTCTGGTCTCTCTCTGGTCTCTCTCTGGTCTCTCTCTCTGGTCTCCCTCTGGTCTCCCTCTGGTCTCCTCTCTCTCTGGTCTCTCTCTGGTCTCTCTCTGGTCTCTCTCTGGTCTCTCTCTGGTCTCTCTCTGGTCTCTCTCTGGTCTCTCTCTGGTCTCTCTCTCTGGTCTCTCTCTGGTCTCTCTCTCTGGTCTCCCTCTGGTCTCCCTCTGGTCTCTCTCTGGTCTCTCTCTGGTCTCTCTCTGGTCTCTCTCTCTGGTCTCCCTCTGGTCTCCCTCTGGTCTCTCTCTGGTCTCCCTCTGGTCTCTCTCTGGTCTCTCTCTCTGGTCTCTCTCTGGTCTCTCTCTGGTCTCTCTCTCTGGTCTCCCTCTGGTCTCCCTCTGGTCTCTCTCTGGTCTCTCTCTGGTCTCTCTCTGGTCTCTCTCTCTGGTCTCCCTCTGGTCTCCCTCTGGTCTCCCTCTGGTCTCTCTCTGGTCTCTCTCTGGTCTCTCTCTGGTCTCTCTCTGGTCTCTCTCTGGTCTCTCTCTCTGGTCTCTCTCTGGTCTCTCTCTCTGGTCTCCCTCTGGTCTCCCTCTGGTCTCTCTCTGGTCTCCCTCTGGTCTCCCTCTGGTCTCTCTCTGGTCTCTCTCTGGTCTCCCTCTGGTCTCTCTCTGGTCTCTCTCTGGTCTCCCTCTGGTCTCCCTCTGGTCTCTCTCTGTCTCTCTCTGGTCTCCCTCTGGTCTCCCTCTGGTCTCTCTCTGTCTCTCTCTGGTCTCCCTCTGGTCTCTGATTACAGCTGATGTGTGTTTCTAGTCCTCCTGTTTCCAGTCCTTCAGAGACCTGTTCTCCGCCTCCTCCTCGCGCCCCGCCCCCTTCGGTCTGCACCCGTACCCCTCGTCCCGGGCCATCTACGCCATCGACCTGATGCTGAGCTGGACCCACGGCCCAACGGGTACCACCAACCACACACCAACCACACACCACCAACCACACACACCAACCACACACCAACCACACACCAACCACACACCACCAACCACACACCACCAACCACACACCAACCACACACAAACCACACACTACCAACCACACACTACCAACCACACACTACCAACCACACACCACCAACCACACACCAACCACACACAAACCACACACTACCAACCACACACTACCAACCACACACCAACCACACACAAACCACACACTACCAACCACACACCAACCACACTACCAACCACACACCAACCACACACTACCAACCACACACTACCAACCACACACTACCAACCACACACCAACCACACACTACCAACCACACACAAACCACACACTACCAACCACACACCAACCACACACCACCAACCACACACCAACCACACACAAACCACACACTACCAACCACCACCAACCACACACCACCAACCACCACCAACCACACACTACCAACCACACACAAACCACACACTACCAACCACACACCAACCACACACTACCAACCACACACTACCAACCACACACCACCAACCACCACCAACCACACACCACCAACCACCACCAACCACACACTACCAACCACACACTACCAACCACACACCAACCACACACCAACCACTCACCACCAACCACCACCAACCACACACTACCAACCACACACCAACCACTCACCACCAACCACACACCAACCACACACTACCAACCACACACCACCAACCACACACCACCAACCACACACCACCAACCACCACCAACCACACACTACCAACCACACACCAACCACACACTACCAACCACACACCAACCACACACCAACCACACACTACCAACCACACACCACCAACCACACACCACCAACCACCACCAACCACACACTACCAACCACACACCAACCACACACTACCAACCACACACCAACCACACACTACCAACCACACTACCAACCACACACTACCAACCACACACAAACCACACACTACCAACCACACCACCACACCAACACACACACCAACCACACACCAACCACACACACACCAACCACACACACCAACCACACACCACCAACCACCACCAACCACACACCACCAACCACACACCACCAACCACCACCAACCACACACACCACCACACACACCAACCACACACTACCAACCACACACCAACCACTCACCACCAACCACACACCAACCACACACCAACCACTCACCACCAACCACACACTACCAACCACACACCAACCACACACTACCAACCACACACCAACCACTCACCACCAACCACACACCAACCACACACCAACCACACACCAACCACACACCAACCACGCAACACCAACCACACACCACCAACCACACACCACCAACCACACACCAACCACACACCAACCACACACCACCAACCACACACACCAACCACACACCAACCACACACCAACCACACACCACCAACCACACACACCAACCACACACCAACCACTCACCAACCACACACCACCAACCACACACCAACCACACACCAACCACACACAAAACCACACACTACCAACCACACACTACCAACCACACACTACCAACCACACACCACCAACCACACACCAACCACACACACAACCACACACTACCAACCACACACTACCAACCACACACCAACCACACACAAACCACACACTACCAACCACACACCAACCACACACTACCAACCACACACACAACCACACACTACCAACCACACACACCAACCACACACCACACCCAACCACACACTACCGACCACACACAAACCACACACTACCAACCACACACCACCAACCACACACCAACCACACACAAACCACACACTACCAACCACACACCAACCACCACCAACCACACACCACCAACCACACACCACCAACCACCACCAACCACACACCAACCACACACCAACCACACACAAACCACACACTACCAACCACACACCAACCACACACTACCAACCACACACTACCAACCACACACCACCAACCACACACCAACCACACACAAACCACACACTACCAACCACACACCACCAACCACACACCAACCACACACAAACCACACACTACCAACCACACACCAACCACACACCACCAACCACACCACCACCACACACCAACCACACACCACACCACACACCACCACCACACACCAACCACACACCAACCACACACACCAACCACACACCAACCACACACCAACCACACACTACCAACCACACACCACCAACCACACACCAACCACACACACAACCACACACTACCAACCACACACCAACCACACACTACCAACCACACACCACCAACCACACACCAACCACACACACACCAACCACACACCAACCACACACCAACCACACACTACCAACCACACACCAACCACACACTACCAACCACACACTACCAACCACACACTACCAACCACACACCACCAACCACACACCAACCACACACAAACCACACACTACCAACCACACACTACCAACCACACACCACCAACCACACACCAACCACACACCACCAACCACACACCAACCACACACCAACCACCACCAACCACACACCACCACACACCACCAACCACACACTACCAACCACACACTACCAACCACACACCAACCACACACCACCAACCACACACCAACCACACACCAACCACACACTACCAACCACACACCACCACACACCACCAACCACACACCAACCACACACCAACCACACACTACCAACCACACACCACCAACCACACACCAACCACACACTACCAACCACACACACCAACCACACACCACCAACCACACACACCAACCACACACTACCAACTACACACCACCAACCACACACCACCAACCACACACCAACCATACACCACCAACCACACACCAACCAGGAGGTCATGGGTTCGTGTCTTATCTTTCTCAGACTAAACTCAGTTTGAATGATCTGATGTCACAGGTTTATATTTACACAACCCAGCGATCAGTGGATTTGTGTGTGTGTCTTCAACCCAGCGATCAGTGGATTTGTTTGTGTGTGTCTTCAACCCAGCGATCAGTGGATTTGTTTGTGTGTGTCTTCAACCCAGCGATCAGTGGATTTGTGTGTGTGTCTTCAACCCAGCGATCAGTGGATTTGTTTGTGTGTGTGTCTTCAACCCAGCGATCAGTGGATTTGTGTGTGTGTCTTCAACCCAGCGATCAGTGGATTTGTTTGTGTGTGTGTCTTCAACCCAGCGATCAGTGGATTTGTGTGTGTGTCTTCAACCCAGCGATCAGTGGATTTGTTTGTGTGTGTCTTCAACCCAGCGATCAGTGGATTTGTTTGTGTGTCTTCAACCCAGCGATCAGTGGATTTGTTTGTGTGTGTCTTCAACCCAGCGATCAGTGGATTTGTGTGTGTGTGTGTGTCTTCAACCCAGCGATCAGTGGATTTGTGTGTGTGTGTCTTCAACCCAGCGATCAGTGGATTTGTTTGTGTGTGTCTTCAACCCAGCGATCAGTGGATTTGTGTGTCCAGGAGAGCGGCAGATGGAGCCTCAGATCCTGGAGGTGAACTTCAGTCCAGACTGTGACCGAGCCTGTCGCTACCATCAACACTTCTACAACCATGTGTTCCAGACCCTGGTCCTGGACCAGCCCCAGGACTGTCCTGTCACTGAGATCTAGACCAGAGACCAGAGAGAGACCAGAGAGAGACCAGAGAGAGAGAGAGACCAGAGAGAGAGACCAGAGAGAGAGACCAGAGAGAGAGACCAGAGAGAGAGACCAGTGAGAGAGACCAGTGAGAGAGACCAGTGAGAGAGACCAGAGAGAGAGACCAGAGAGAGAGACCAGAGAGAGAGACCAGTGAGAGAGACCAGTGAGAGAGACCAGTGAGAGAGACCAGTGAGAGAGACCAGAGAGAGAGACCAGAGAGAGAGACCAGTCAGAGAGAGACCAGAGAGAGAGACCAGAGAGAGACCAGGGAGAGAGACCAGATCTAGACTGGACTAGACCAAAAACAGTATTTTATGTGAAATGTAGAGAAAATAAAAGTCAGTTGGTAATGTTTGCTTTGTGTCTTCATTTCAATCCTTTTTCATTTCTTGTTTTTTAAAATAGATTAAAAGAATTTCTCTCCCCCCTCTCTCTCCTCTCCCCCCTATCTCTCCACTCTCTCTCTCTCCTCTCCCCTCTCAGTTCAATCAGTACTGTAATGATCTGCTGTAGTCCATAGTCTCCTGCTGGTCCCTGTCTGTTGCTGGTCCCTGTCTGCTGCTGGTCCCTGTCTGCTGCTGGTCCATAGTCTCCTGCTGGTCCCTGTCTCCTGCTGGTGGTCCCTGTCTGCTGCTGGTCCCTGTCTGCTGCTGGTCCCTGTCTGCTGCTGGTCCATAGTCTCCTGCTGGTGGTCCCTGTCTCCTGCTGGTCCCTGTCTCCTGCTGGTGGTCCCTGTCTGCTGCTGGTGGTCCCTGTCTCCTGCTGGTCCCTGTCTCCTGCTGGTGGTCCCTGTCTGCTGCTGGTCCCTGTCTCCTGCTGGTGGTCCCTGTCTCCTGCTGGTCCCTGTCTCCTGCTGGTGGTCCCTGTCTGCTGCTGGTCCCTGTCTGCTGCACACTGAGGACTCTCGCAGATTTATTCCACTGTGGTTTTACTGCATCATTTGTTTTGAATGTTCTCTGTGGGTCCAGTACCAGATGTGGAGACACTGGTGTTTATGGTCCAGTTCACAGGATCATCCATGGTCCTTGTTTTTCTAGTCTGCTCTCTGACATCGTGAACTCTCCTCAGACGTGAAGAATCTATGTTGTTTCTTTTCTCCCAAAACTTCTGACGGAAACAAAATACTTCAGTCTGAACTGTATCTGACCTCCTCTCTCTTGACTTTATATAACAGCAGTATGTGTTCACGGTGACTTTATATAACAGCAGAATGTGTTCACGGTGACTTTATATAACAGCAGTATGTGTTCACGGTGACTTTATATAACAGCAGAATGTGTTCACGGTGACTTTATATAACAGCAGTATGTGTTCACGGTGACTTTATATAACAGCAGTATGTGTTCACGATGACTTTATATAACAGCAGTATGTGTTCACGGTGACTTTATATAACAGCAGAATGTGTTCACGGTGACTTTATATAACAGCAGTATGTGTTCACGGAGGTGACTTTATATAACAGCAGAATGTGTTCACGGTGACTTTATATAACAGCAGAATGTGTTCACGGTGACTTTATATAACAGCAGTATGTGTTCACGGAGGT
>OZ035823.1:1034033-1060495 GCA_964034765.1 Knipowitschia caucasica | reverse complement strand
GCGAGTGACTGCCACTTCCTGGTTGTATTCACAGATGAGTTTCTGGATGACGTTTGTCAAATCGTCGTTCTCCGTTTCCCTGACGACGTGGAGCAGCGTCTGCATCACGGGTCGAATGAACGGACGGATCGCTACTTTGGCTGAAACACAGAGACACAGAGAGTTACAGAGAGACACAGAGACAGTGACACAGAGAGACAGAGACACAGTGACACAGAGACAGTGACACAGAGAGACAGAGAGACACAGAGAGACACAGAGACAGAGAGAGACAGAGACACAGAGAGACAGAGACACAGAGAGACAGAGACACAGAGAGACAGAGAGACAGAGACACAGAGAGACAGAGACACAGAGAGACAGAGAGACAGAGACACAGAGAGACAGAGACACAGAGAGACAGAGACACAGAGAGACAGAGACACAGAGAGACAGAGACACAGAGACACAGACACAGAGACAGAGACCCAGAGAGACAGAGAGACACAGAGAGACAGAGAGAGACAGAGAGACAGAGACGCAGAGACAGAGACACAGAGAGACAGAGAGAGACAGAGACAGAGATACAGAGAGACAGAGACAGAGACACAGAGAGACAGAAACACAGAGAGACACAGAGACAGAGACACAGAGAGACAGAGACACAGAGACACAGAGACAGAGAGACAGAGACACAGAGACAGAGAGACACAGAGACAGAGAGAGACAGAGACACAGAGACGCAGAGACAGAGACACAGAGAGACAGAGACACAGAGACAGAGAGACAGAGACACAGAGACGCAGAGACAGAGACACAGAGAGACAGAGACAGAGACACAGAGAGACAGAGACACAGAGAGAGACAGAGACACAGAGACACAGAGACAGAGACACACAGAGACACAGAGACAGAGACACAGAGAGACAGAGACACAGAGAGACAGAGAGACAGAGACACAGAGACACAGAGAGACAGAGACACAGAGAGACAGAGAGAGACAGAGACACAGACAGAGAGAGACAGAGACACAGAGAGACAGAGACAGAGACACAGAGAGACAGAGAGAGACAGAGACACAGAGAGACAGAAACACAGAGACAGAGACACAGAGAGACAGAGACACAGAAACAGAGACACACAGACAGAGACACAGAGACAGAGAGACAGAGACACAGAGAGACAGAGACACAGAGACAGAGACACAGAGAGACAGAGACACAGAGACAGAGACACACAGACAGAGACACAGAGACAGAGAGACAGAGACAGAGACACAGAGAGACAGAGAGACAGAGAGACAGAGAGACAGAGACACAGAGAGACAGAGACACAGAGACGGAGACACAGAGACGCAGAGAGACAGAGACACAGAGAGACAGAGACGGAGACACAGAGACGCAGAGAGACAGAGACACAGAGAGACAGAGACACAGAGAGACAGAGACACAGAGAGAGACAGAGACACAGAGACACAGAGACACAGACAGAGACACAGAGACACACAGAGACAGAGACACAGAGACAGAGACACACAGACAGAGACACAGAGACAGAGACACAGACAGAGACACAGAGACAGAGAGACAGAGACACAGAGAGACAGAGACACAGAGAGACAGAGACACAGAGAGACAGAGAGACAGAGACACAGAGAGACACAGAGACGGAGACACAGAGACGCAGAGAGACAGAGACACAGAGAGACAGAGACACAGAGAGACAGAGACACAGAGAGACAGAGACACAGAGAGACAGAGACACAGAGAGACAGAGACACAGAGAGACAGAGAGACAGAGACACAGAGAGACACAGAGACGGAGACACAGAGAGACAGAGAGACAGAGACACAGAGAGACACAGAGACGGAGACACAGAGACGCAGAGAGACAGAGACACAGAGAGACAGAGACACAGAGAGACAGAGACACAGAGAGACAGAGACACAGAGACAGAGACACAGAGACACAGAGAGACAGAGACACAGAGAGACAGAGAGACAGAGACACAGAGACAGAGACACAGAGAGACAGAGAGACAGAGACACAGAGAGACAGAGAGAGACAGAGACACAGACAGAGAGAGACAGAGACACAGAGAGACAGAGACAGAGACACAGAGAGACAGAGAGAGACAGAGACACAGAGAGACAGAGACACAGAGACAGAGACACAGAGACACAGACACAGAGACAGAGAGACAGAGACACAGAGAGACAGAGACACAGAGACAGAGACACAGAGACAGAGACACAGAGACAGAGACACACAGACAGAGACACAGAGACAGAGAGACAGAGACACAGAGACAGAGACACAGAGAGACAGAGAGACAGAGAGACAGAGACACAGAGAGACAGAGACACAGAGACGGAGACACAGAGACGCAGAGAGACAGAGACACAGAGAGACAGAGACGGAGACACAGAGACGCAGAGAGACAGAGACACAGAGAGACAGAGACACAGAGAGACAGAGACACAGAGAGAGACAGAGACACAGAGACACAGAGACACAGACAGAGACACAGAGACACACAGAGACAGAGACACACAGACAGAGACACAGAGACACACAGACAGAGACACAGAGACAGAGAGACAGAGACACAGAGAGACAGAGACACAGAGAGACAGAGACACAGAGAGACAGAGAGACAGAGACACAGAGAGACACAGAGACGGAGACACAGAGACGCAGAGAGACAGAGACACAGAGAGACAGAGACACAGAGAGACAGAGACACAGAGACACAGAGACACAGAGAGACAGAGACACAGAGAGACAGAGAGACAGAGACACAGAGAGACACAGAGACGGAGACACAGAGACGCAGAGAGACAGAGACACAGAGAGACAGAAACACAGAGAGACAGAGACACAGAGAGACAGAGACACAGAGACAGAGACACAGAGACACAGAGAGACAGAGAGACAGAGACACAGAGAGACAGAGAGAGACAGAGACACAGACAGAGAGAGACAGAGACACAGAGAGACAGAGACAGAGACACAGAGAGACAGAGAGAGACAGAGACACAGAGAGACAGACACAGAAACAGAGACACACAGACAGAGACACAGAGACAGAGAGACAGAGACACAGAGACACAGAGACACAGAGAGACAGAGAGAGACAGAGACAGAGAGACAGAGACACAGAGAGACAGAGACACAGAGAGACAGAGACACACAGACAGAGACACAGAGACAGAGAGACAGAGACACAGAGAGACAGAGAGACAGAGACACAGAGACAGAGACACAGAGACGCAGAGAGACAGAGACACAGAGAGACAGAGACGGAGACACAGAGACGCAGAGAGACAGAGACACAGAGAGACAGAGACACAGAGAGACAGAGACACAGAGAGAGACAGAGACACAGAGACAGAGACACAGAGACACAGAGAGACAGAGAGACAGAGAGATACAGAGACACAGAGAGACAGAGACACAGAGAGACAGAGACACAGAAACACAGACACAGAGACACAGAGACACAGAGACACAGACACAGAGACAGAGACACAAAGACAGAGACACAGAGACAGAGACACAGACACAGAGAGACAGAGACACAGAGAGACAGAGACACAGAGAGAGACACAGAGAGAGACAGAGACACAGAGACAGAGACACAGAGACAGAGACACAGAGACAGAGACACAGAGACAGAGACACAGAGACACAGAGAGACAGAGAGACAGAGACAGAGACACACAGAGAGACAGAGACACAGAAACAGAGACACAGAGAGACAGAGACACACAGAAACAGAGACACAGAGAAACAGAGACACAGAGAGAGACAGAGACACAGATACACAGAGAGACAAAGACACAGAGACAGAGACACAGAGACACAGAGAGACAGAGACACAGAGAGAGACACAGAGAGAGACAGAGACACAGAGACAGAGACAGAGAGACAGAGAGACAGAGACAGAGACACAGAGAGACAGAGACACAGAGACACAGAGAGACAGAGAGACAGAGAGACAGAGACACAGAGAGACAGAGACACAGAGACACAGAGAGACAGAGACACAGAGAGACAGAGACACAGAGAGACAGAGACACAGAGAGACAGAGACACAGAGACACAGACACAGAGAGACAGAGAGACAGAGAGACAGAGAGACAGAGAGACAGAGATACAGAGAGACAGAGAGACAGAGACAGAGAGAGACAGAGACAGAGAGAGACAGAGACAGAGACACAGAAACACAGAGACACAGAAACACAGAGACAGAGACACAGAGAGACAGAGACACAGAAACACAGAAACACAGAGACACAGAGACACAGAGAGACAGAGACACAGAGACAGAGACACAGAGACAGAGACACAAAGACAGAGACACAGAGACAGAGACACAGACACAGAGAGACAGAGACACAGAGAGACAGAGACAGAGACACAGAAAGAGACACAGAGAGAGACAGAGACACAGAGACAGAGACACAGAGACACAGAGAGACAGAGAGACAGAGACACACAGAGAGACAGAGACACAGAAACAGAGACACAGAGACACAGAGAGACAGAGAGAGACAGAGACACAGAGAGACAGAGACACACAGAAACAGAGACACAGAGAAACAGAGACACAGAGAGAGACAGAGACACAGAGACACAGAGACAGAGACACAGAGACACAGAGAGACAGAGACAGAGACACAGAGAGAGACACAGAGAGAGACAGAGACACAGAGACAGAGACAGAGAGACAGAGACAGAGACAGAGAGACAGAGACACAGAGACACAGAGACAGAGAGACAGAGACACAGAGAGACAGAGACACAGAGAGACAGAGACACAGAGACACAGAGAGACAGAGACACAGAGAGACAGAGACACAGAGAGACAGAGACACAGAGAGACAGAGACACAGAGAGACAGAGACACAGAGACACAGAGAGACAGAGAGACAGAGAGACAGAGATACAGAGACACAGAGAGACAGAGAGACAGAGAGACAGAGACAGAGAGAGACAGAGACAGAGACACAGAAACACAGAGACACAGAAACACAGAGACAGAGACACAGAGACACAGAGAGACAGAGACACAGAGACAGAGACACAGAAACACAGAGACACAGAAACACAGAGACAGAGACACAGAGACACAGAGAGACAGAGACACAGAGACAGAGACACAGAGACACAGAGAGACAGAGAGAGACAGAGACACAGAGACAGAGACACAGAGACAGAGACACACAGAGAGACAGAGACACAGAGAGACAGAGACAGAGACACAGAGACATACAGTACGAGTCAGGACAAGAGCTAACCCGCTCAATAGGGAAGTGCTCATGGTGAAGTCTGGCAAAAATTTGCTCTGACTCACACCACACAAATATATACTGTACCAATGTGTGGTCAGTCCCTGTGGTCAGTCCCTGTGGTCAGTCCCTGTGCTGCTTCTGGTGTGCTGCTCACCTTGTTGCTGGTTGGACACCAGCGTCTGCAGAGCAATGGCCGCCTCCACCTTCACAGGCATCTCCTGGTCCTCCACCAGGTCCTGCTTCACCAGCGCCACAGCACTGCACAGCACCTGCTCGTCGTGGAACCTCAGGGGGCTGAAGCAGTGCAGTACCCAGCACGACTGAGGGGACAAGGGGAACAAGGACCACGTTTACTTCAGAGTGTCGAGGAGGCAGGGGCCGCTGGGGGCTGCAGGGGGCGGGTGAAGCGGCAGTACTCACTCGTGCTCGCAGATATCCCAGAGGAGAGTTCAGCAGCGGAAACACATAGTTCTGCAACATCATCTCCATCTGCTCCCGGTACACCCGCTTCTGTGAGGAGAGAGCACAACCTCTGGTCTCTCTCTCTCTGGTCTCTCTCTCTCTGGTCTCTCTCTCTCTCTCTCTGGTCTCTCTCTCTGATCTCTCTCTCTCTGGTCTCCCTCTCTGATCTCTCTCTCTCTCTCTCTCTGGTCTCTCTCTCTCTCTCTCTGGTCTCTCTCTCTCTCTGGTCTCTCTCTCTCTCTGGTCTCTCTCTCTGATCTCTCTCTCTCTCTCTCTCTGGTCTCTCTCTCTCTCTCTCTGGTCTCTCTCTCTGATCTCTCTCTCTCTCTCTCTCTGGTCTCTCTCTCTCTCTCTCTGGTCTCTCTCTCTGATCTCTCTCTCTCTCTCTCTCTGGTCTCTCTCTCTCTCTCTCTGGTCTCTCTCTCTCTCTCTCTGGTCTCTCTCTCTCTCTGGTCTCTCTCTCTCTCTGGTCTCTCTCTCTCTCTGGTCTCTCTCTCTCTCTCTGGTCTGTCTCTCTCTCTCTGGTCTCTCTCTCTCTGGTCTCTCTCTCTCTGGTCTCTCTCTCTCTGGTCTCTCTCTCTCTGGTCTCTCTCTCTCTGGTCTCTCTCTCTCTGGTCTCTCTCTCTCTGGTCTCTCTCTGGTCTCTCTCTCTCTCTCTGGTCTCTCTCTCTCTGGTCTCTCTCTGGTCTCTCTCTCTCTGGTCTCTCTCTCTCTGGTCTCTCTCTCTCTGGTCTCTCTCTCTCTGGTCTCTCTCTCTCTGGTCTCTCTCTCTCTGGTCTCTCTCTCTCTGGTCTCTCTCTCTCTGGTCTCTCTCTCTCTGGTCTCTCTCTCTCTCTGGTCTCTCTCTCTCTCTGGTCTCTCTCTCTCTGGTACCTTCAGTAGTAGTTCTCCCAGAGTGCCCACACAGTGCAGTGCCCCGTCCTTCCTGCGGGGGTCAGCAGAGGGGTTCGAGAGCGTCTGGTGACAGAAGTCCATCATCTGAGGAAGAACCTGAAGGACACAAACACATGAGAGAGAAGTGTGTGTCTGTGTCAGTGTGCGTGTGCATGTGTGTGTCAGTGTGTGTGTGCATGTGTGTGTCCGTGTGTTTGTCTGTGTGTGTCAGTGTGGTACCTCTTTCCGTTTGCGTGCTGCCTTACACAGTAGCGCCTGTGCAGCGGTGGCGGGCAGTGCGTGGTCGTCGTACAGATCTGAAAACACACAACCGTCTGAGTGTCACTGAGTCAGCCCTGGTCCAGCCTCAGCCCTGGTCCAGCCTCAGCCCTGGTCCAGCCTCAGCCCTGGTCCAGCCTCAGCCCTGGTCCAGCCTCAGCCCTGGTCCAGCCTCAGCCCTGGTCCAGCCTCAGCCCTGGTCCAGCCTCAGCCCTGGTCCAGCCTCAGCCCTGGTCCAGCCTCAGCCCTGGTCCAGCCTCAGCCCTGGTCCAGCCTCAGCCCTGGTCCAGCCTCAGCCCTGGTCCAGCCTCAGCCCTGGTCCAGCCTCAGCCCTGGTCCAGCCTCAGCCCTGGTCCTGGTCCTGGACTCACTGAACTTCATGCGGATGTACTCGTAGGGGTCCTCCTGCCACAGCCTCTCGTCCTCGTCCTTGTAGCACATCAGAGGAAAGATCACTTCCTGGTTCAGGATCTGCACAAACACACACTCAGCAACTGGTTCTCAACCTGCGGGCCCTGGCCCTGTCAAACTACATTCATTATATAATATATATATATATATATATATACATTATAAATAAAGAGATGTAGACAGATGTGTGACCTGCATGTGGGGCTTCAGGTGCTTCCATGTGACAGAGTGGGACAGTCCTTGGCTCAGGTACAGCAGACACTGCTGCAGGACCCGAGGAGTCACGTACTGTCTCTGTCTGAACTGATCCACCACCTTCAGCAGCGTCTGGAGGGAACCCACACAGGACCTTATATAAGCCTACCACTTATATATATACTGTATACACACGTTTATATATTTTTACACATGTGTAGATATAAGACACTGTCACCTGCTGCAGACCCACGGCGTACGTTTTCAGGAAGAAATCTGCAAACTCTGAATATTCTTTAGTGACGTTTCCTGGACTCCCATATCTGCAACAGGACCAGAGAGATGAGACCAGAGTGAGACCAAAGAGAGACCAGAGTGAGACCAGAGAGAGACCAGAGAGAGACCAGAGAGAGACCAGAGAGAGACCAGAGAGAGACCAGAGAGACCAGAGAGAGACCAGAGTGAGACCAGAGAGAGACCAGAGAGAGACCAGAGAGAGACCAGAGTGAGACCAGAGAGATGAGACCAGAGAGAGACCAAAGAGAGACCAGAGAGAGACCAGAGTGAGACCAGAGAGAGACCAGAGAGAGACCAGAGAGAGACCAGAGTGAGACCAGAGAGAGACCAGAGAGAGACCAAAGAGAGACCAGAGAGAGACCAGAGAGAGACCAGAGAGAGACCAGAGAGAGACCAGAGAGAGACCAGAGAGAGACCAGAGAGAGACCAGAGAGAGACCAGAGAGAGACCAGAGAGAGACCAGAGTGAGACCAGAGAGAGACCAGAGAGAGACCAGAGAGAGACCAGAGTGAGACCAGAGTGAGACCAGAGAGAGACCAGAGAGAGGCCAGAGAGAGACCAGAGTGAGACCAGAGAGAGACCAGAGAGAGAGACCAGAGAGAGAATGAGGCGGGCCTCAGGTGCACTGAGGTCCGTACCGTTCGAAGACTCTGGTGATGATCCTCATGGCCCACTTCTTACACTTCCACCAGGCCAGGTCCGGCCGGTCGTCCTCGTCCACCTCCAGAGTCTCCTGCACACACCAGGGCATCAGGGGCAATACACTTGAACCCCTGATTGCTATGACCCTGGTTGCTATGGCAGTGGTTGCTATGGCAGTGGTTGCTATGGCAGTGGTTGCTATGGCAGTGGTTGCTATGGCACTGGATGCTTGTTGCCATGATTGCTATGGACCTAGCTGCTATTGCCCTGGTTGCTATGACACTGGAGGCTTGTTGCTATGGACCTTGCCGCTATGGCCCTGGTTGCTATGGCCTAGGATGCTTATTGTCATGGTTACGTACCGCCGGCACGTCGCGCTCCATGATTTGCCTCAGGACTTCCATCCACTGCGTCATCACCGCGTGATCGATCAACCGCAGAGGGAGAGAGTACTGCACAGAGGTCAGAGGGAGAGAGTACTGCACAGAGGTCAGAGGGCGAGTACTGCACAAAAGGTCAGAGGGAGAGAGTACTGCACAGAGGTCAGAGGGAGAGAGTACTGCACAGAGGTCAGAGGGAGAGAGTACTGCACAGAGGTCAGAGAGGATACTGCGAGGTCAGAGTTCAGAGGGAGAGAGTCAGAAGAGGAGAGGTACTGCACAGAGGTCAGAGGGAGAGAGTACTGCACAGAGGTCAGAGGGCGAGTACTGCACAAAAGTCAGAGGGAGAGAGTACTGCACAGAGGTCAGAGGGAGAGAGTACTGCACAGAGGTCAGAGGGAGAGAGTACTGCACAGAGGTCAGAGGGAGAGAATACTGCACAGAGGTCAGAGTTCAGAGGGAGAGAGTCAGAGTTCAGAGGGAGAGAGTACTGCACAGAGGTCAGAGGTCAGAGGGCGAGTACTGCACAAAAGGTCAGAGGGAGAGAGTACTGCACAGAGGTCAGAGGGAGAGAGTACTGCACAGAGGTCAGAGGGAGAGAGTACTGCACAGAGGTCAGAGGGAGAGAGTACTGCACAGAGGTCAGAGGGAGAGAATACTGCACAGAGGTCAGAGTTCAGAGGGAGAGAGTCAGAGTTCAGAGGGAGAGAGTACTGCACAGAGGTCAGAGGGAGAGAATACTGCACAGAGGTCAGAGTTCAGAGGGAGAGAATACTGCACAGAGGTCAGAGTTCAGAGGGAGAGAATACTGCACAGAAGTCAGAGGTCAGGGTCAGGGGTCAGAGGTCGCACCTGCACCAGAGAGTAGAAGACCTTCAGCACTTGTTTCTGGATGAGGACAGAGAAGATGGTTCCGTCCGACAGAAGCTCAGAGAGAAGCTGCTGGACACGCGGCAAGAACACAGACATGGCCGCCAGGAGGGGGTCTCTCTCCTCAGACTTACGGTACCTACAGGAAGGAGGGGGAGGGGAGAGAGGGAGAGGGGGAGGGGAGAGAGGGAGGGAGAGAAGGAAGAGAGGGGGGAGAGAGGAGAGAGGGAGAGAGAGAAGGAAGAGAGGGGGGAGAGGAGAGGATTAGAACGAGTCCCAACAGGAATCTGGAACCACATTTGTGAGTAGAAAAAAACTCAGTGACCAAAGAGCCAATCAGGGACAGCGCTGATCTGCACCCGCTCGTTCTATTCGCTGATAAAGATGTATGTAGGGAACGAAGGCTCCTGATTGGTTTAAGGCTCATAAGAGGATTTACAAAGACAGATAAACAGAGAATCACAGAAAACCACAGACTTCAGCCCAAAACGGTGATGTCACAAACGGAGCGGGAGGAGTAGCAGCCGAACTTCGCCCATGAGCACTTCCCTGTGGCTGCAGTGTGTGGGACTCACTCGTAGGTCTTGACCAGCTGGTAGAGGGCGAGCAGAGCGCCGTACCAGCCGCTGCTGTTCTGCGCTCTCAGGTACAACTGCAGTTTATCCACCACACCAGGCCACCGCCCCGGGAAGTCATGACGGATGATGGTACGGAGACACATGGTCAACTGGGCCCTGCACACACCAGAGACAGACACCAGAGAGAGAGAGAGCAGAGAGAGAGCAGAGAGACACCAGAGAGAGAGACCAGAGAGAGACCAGAGAGAGAGCAGAGAGAGCAGAGAGACCAGAGAGAGACCAGAGAGAGACCAGAGAGAGACCAGAGAGAGACCAGAGAGACACCAGAGAGAGACCAGAGAGACACCAGAGAGACACCAGAGAGAGACCAGAGAGACACCAGAGAGACACCAGAGAGAGATCAGAGAGAGACCAGAGAGAGAGCAGAGAGAGCAGAGAGACCAGAGAGAGAGCAGAGAGACCAGAGAGAGAGCAGAGAGAGCAGAGAGAGAGACCAGAGAGAGACCAGAGAGAGAGCAGAGAGAGCAGAGAGACCAGAGAGAGACCAGAGAGAGACCAGAGAGACACCAGAGAGAGACCAGAGAGACACCAGAGAGAGAGCAGAGAGACCAGAGAGAGACCAGAGAGAGAGCAGAGAGACCAGAGAGAGAGCAGAGAGAGAGACCAGAGAGAGACCAGAGAGAGACCAGAGACAGAAACCAGTTTAAGACTTGCTAAAGTAAGGTCCGGTTCCAAACGTGAGGTTCTGGTACCGTATGGACTCCGGGCAGCGGATGATCCCCTCCACGATGTGCTCTCGGATCTGCAGCCGGTCGTTCTCGTGGATGTTGAACGGAAACACCACGTCCCCCACGGCGGGTTCTCGGTCCTGCCAGTACTGACTCACCATGTTCTTCAGGTAGATGGCAGCTGCAACAGACACTACAGCCTCAGTCCTGGGTCTACAGCCTCAGTCCTGGGTCTACAGCCTCAGTCCTGGGTCTACAGCCTCAGTCCTGGGTCTACAGCCTCAGTCCTGGGTCTACAGCCTCAGTCCTGGGTCTACAGCCTCAGTCCTGGGTCTACAGCCTCAGTCCTGGGTCTACAGCCTCAGTCCTGGGTCTACAGCCTCAGTCCTGGGTCTACAGCCTCAGTCATGAGTCTACAGCCTCAGTCCTGGGTCTACAGCCTCAGTCCTGGGTCTACAGCCTCAGTCCTGGGTCTACAGCCTCAGTCCTGGGTCTACAACCTCAGTCCTGGGTTTACAGCCTCAGTCCTGGGTCTACAGCCTCAGTCCTGGGTCTACAGCCTCAGTCCTGGTCTACAGCCTCAGTCCTGGGTCTACAGCCTCAGTCCTGGGTCTACAGCCTCAGTCCTGGGTCTACAGCCTCAGTCCTGGGTCTACAGCCTCAGTCCTGGGTCTACAGCCTCAGTCCTGGGTCTACAGCCTCAGTCCTGGTCTACAGCCTCAGTCCTGGGTCTACAGCCTCATCCTGGTCTACAGCCTCAGTCCTGGGTCTACAGCCTCAGTCCTGGGTCCCTCAGTCTGGGTCTACAGCCTCAGTCCTGGGTCTACAGCCTCAGTCCTGGGTCTACAGCCTCAGTCCTGGGTCTACAGCCTCAGTCCTGGGTCTACAGCCTCAGTCCTGGGTCTAGTCTCGGTCCTGGGTCTAGTCTCGGTCCTGGACCCACCTGCCTGGCGGACGGGGAACTCCACTTGTTCTGAGACAATGATCTGCAGCAGCGTCGGAGCAAAGTTGATGATTTTATATGACTGAAAAACAAGACACAAATAATGACACATTGTTCAGACTCCTCCCCCTCCCACCAGTGACCCCTCCCCCTCCCACCAGACTCCTCCCCCTCTTGCCACTAGCTCCTCCCCCTCTCGCCACTGACTCCTCCCCATCCTGATGTTTCCATGGGGACGTTACATAACTTTCACTTTCACTTAAGCAGCAGAACCAAGACAATGCACTTAAAGCTGTGGTACGTAACTTTAGTCTCATAAATGGTCCATGGTCCCAGAGAGAAAGTACCATCAGAGAAAGTACCATCGGAGAAAGTACCAAGTACCATCGGAGAAAGAACCATCGGAGAAAGTACCATCAGAGAAAGTACCATCAGAGAAAGAACTATCAGACGAAGTACCATCAGAGAAAGAACCATCAGTGAAAGAACCATCAGAGAAAGTACCATCAGAGAAAGTACCATCAGAGAAAGAACCATCAGTGAAAGAACCATCAGAGAAAGAACCATCAGAGAAAGTACCATCAGAGAAAGTACCATCAGAGAAAGTATACCCTCAGAGAAAGTACCATCAGAGAAAGTATATCCTCAGAGAAAGTACCATCAGTGAAAGTACCATCAGAGAAAGTACCATCAGAGAAAGTACCATCAGAGAAAGTACCATCAGAGAAAGTATACCCTCAGAGAAAGAACCATCAGAGAAAGTACCATCAGAGAAAGAACCATCAGAGAAAGTATACCCTCAGAGAAAGTACCATCAGAGAAAGTACCATCAGAGAAAGTACCATCAGAGAAAGTACCATCAGAGAAAGTATACCCTCAGAGAAAGTACCATCAGTGAAAGTACCATCAGAGAAAGTACCATCAGAGAAAGTATACCCTCAGAGAAAGTACCATCAGAGAAAGAACCATCAACCCTCAGAGAAAGAACCATCAGAGAAAGAACCATCAGACCACAACATCCTGTCAGAACCATGTTAGACACAGTCAGATGTAAGGGACGCCCTGGGAGTCACTATCTGACTCTTTGGGCTAATAGCTGATTGGCCGAGAGAGGGTGGTCCTCTCTTTTCACTGTTCTGTCTGAAAAAACTGATCTGAAGAGACAGAAATACATGATATGAAAACTAGACCAGAGCCCAGAGCCCAGAGACCAGGAACAAGACCAGAGACCAGAGACCAGGAACAACACCAGAGACCAGGAACAACACCAGAGACAAGGTACAAGACCAGAGACCAGAGACCAGGAACAAGACCAGAGACCAGAGACCAGGAACAACACCAGAGACCAGAGACCAGGAACAAGACCAGAGACCAGAGACCAGGAACAAGACCAGAGACCAGAGACCAGGAACAACACCAGAGACCAGGAACAACACCAGAGACAAGGTACAAGACCAGAGACCAGAGACCAGAGACCAGGTACAAGACCAGGTACAAGACCAGAGACCAGGTACAAGACCAGGTACAAGACCAGAGACCAGGTACAAGACCAGGTACAAGACCAGGTACAAGACCAGAGACCAGGTACAAGACCAGGTACAAGACCAGAGACCAGGTACAAGACCAGGTACAAGACCAGGTACAAGACCAGAGACCAGGTACAAGACCAGGTACAAGACCAGAGACCAGGAACAAGACCAGAGACAAGGAACAAGCCAGAGACCAGAGACAAGCAGTGATAGAAAAAACTATTTTAGAACCAGGAACTGGTAACAAGGGTTTGATGACAGAGTTCTATTGTTGTGGTCTGAAAGTTACGCACCCCAGCTTTAACTACACACGAACACAGGGATGACCCAGACCGAACCAGACCGACCCAGATCAAAGAGAGTCCCATTGTTCCCCAGTCTCAGCCCCAGTGAGTCTCTCCATGACCCGGACCCACCTGGTTCAGCTCGCTCTCGGCCGCCAGGCGCAGGCTCGGGTCGATGGTCCCCTTCAGCGCCTGCACGATACGGTTCGGGTCCATGGCTCTGGCTCTGGCTCTGGCTCTGGCTCTGGCTCTGGCTCTGGGTCTGAGTCCCGGGGGGAGAGCAGAGACGCCTGGGCCTGACCATAGAAGTGTAATAATGTGAGTCTGGGCCTGCGTCAAGAGCAGAGGACACACAGGCGTGCACTTCCGCCCGAGCCCTTCACAATAAAACTACATCCGGTTACGTTGGTTTAAAGCTCAGGTATGGAACTTTCAGATCACAACAATAGAACTCTGTGTGAAGAAATACCTAAGACCAGAGAGAGAGACCAGAGAGAGAGACCAGAGAGAGAGACCAGAGAGAGAGAGAGAGAGACCAGAGAGAGACCAGAGAGAGAGACCAGAGAGAGAGACCAGAGAGAGAGGAGAGAGAGACCAGAGAGAGAGACCAGAGAGAGAGGAGAGAGAGACCAGAGAGAGACCAGAGAGAGACCAGAGAGAGACCAGAGAGAGACCAGACAGACCAGAGAGAGAGACCAGAGAGAGACCAGAGAGAGAGGAGAGAGAGACCAGAGAGAGACCAGAGAGAGACCAGAGAGAGACCAGAGAGAGACCAGAGAGAGACCAGAGAGAGACCAGACAGACCAGAGAGAGAGACCAGAGAGAGACCAGAGAGAGAGGAGAGAGAGACCAGAGAGAGAGAGACCAGAGAGAGAGGAGAGAGAGACCAGAGAGAGAGAGACCAGAGAGAGAGAGACCAGAGAGAGAGAGACCAGAGAGAGAGAGACCAGAGAGATAGAGACCAGAGAGAGAGGAGAGAGAGACCAGAGAGAGAGAGACCAGAGAGAGAGAGACCAGAGAGAGAGAGACCAGAGAGAGAGACCAGAGAGAGTTTTTGCCCCTTGTCCCTTGAGTCTGTTCCGTCTAAAGAGATTTTTGGTCGGTGACGTCTGAAGACATGTTTTAAGGCTTTGAAGACGCGCACATGTGACGTCACAGCGGTCTTTTACATTGGGGGCTGTTCCGGCTGCAGAGTGTGAAACTTGACTGTGTGCCGCCGAGCAGGACATGGTGCCGTAAAGCAAAAGTAAACACATTTTACGACACAAACACACATCTTGGAACACTAATGTCGTGACAGACGGTGTCCACTAGATGTCAGTATTTCTTTGCGTTCAGACATATTTGATCTCTCTTAAAAAAACGGTTGAATAATAAATCTTTTGGACACTCAGACGCTTTACGAAACACAGAAGAGCATACATTGTTTTATTTATTTAGAGGATAAGCCCCTTGAGAATACGTTTGAGAGGGTCCTCAAGAGAAGGACAGATAAGATGTACTTTAATAATCTCACACAGGAGAGATGTGACAGATGCAAACAAAACAAAAATACAAGAAAATCATACAAAAATGAAAAAGCAACCTTAAAATATACACATCAACTTTCTCACACACACACCCTCACACACACTCTCACACGCACACTCTCTCATACCCTCACACACACACACACTCTGTCATACCCTCACACACACACACACACACTCTCTCATACTCTCTCACACACACTCTCACACACACGCACACACACACTCTCACACACACACTCTCTCACACACACACACACACGACTGTTCTGTAACACTAAATAAGGATAAAACTATTAGTAACAATAATAATTTGGAGACAGTAAATACAAGTTCAGGACTGAGTTGTGGAGACATTGTAGCAGAGCAGATTTAAACAGAGGAAAACTGTTCAGAGCTTTACATTAGAATCCATGTGTTCCAGCTCCTTCTTTCACTCTTGGAACCACAACAAAAGACTGAACGAGGATTGGAAAGGAATCAGAAAAGGCTTTAAATATTTAGGAAAACTGATGAATACAAGCACATGAGAAGAGCACATGAAGGAACAGCTGAAGCGGGTTTAGGAGAAGTGACATAACGTTCTGTAGGGAGGTTGTGATTGGTCGAGTTCTGTAGGGAGTTTGTGATTGGTCGAGTTCTGTAGGGAGTTTGTGATTGGTCGAGTTCTGTAGGGAGTTTGTGATTGGTTGTGGGAGTGAGTTCCAGAAAGTGGGGGCAGTTTGTCCAACAGAAAACCTTGAAGCAGCTGTGGTTAAAGTTAAACTCACCGTGATGACATGCTCGAGGCGTCTCCGCTGTGGGCTCATCTCCAGCCTGAGGACAGTGTCACGATGGCCGCTGCTGATTGGACGCTCCATGATCAAGAATCACATGTGTTCTGTAACTTCTTGGTTCATGCTAGTTCCGTCAACAATAAAACCTGTTTCTGTCTGACAAGAGCGAGCCCTGTGAGCCCTATTTACACTCTTCCCCCTCTGGTCTCTCTTCTGGTCTCTCTTTTCCCCCCTCTGGTCTCTCCCCTTCCAGTCTGGTTTTGTGTTAGAGGAGAGCGGGAGACCAGGAGACCAAACAGTGACATGGATGGTATGTTCTGTTTGAAAGTTACGTCCCTGAGCTTTAATGACTGCTCAGAGGATGAGGCTCGTTATCAAAGACCATGTGTGTAAGTTACAGACCTCAGCTTTAATCTCATTCACAGCTTCAGAAAAAGACCAGAGCGATTCATGTGCACGTGTTTATTGTGACGCAGTTGATTTTAGTGTTCAGTCCCGGTGGTCTCCCCTCAGTCCCAGCGGTCTCCCCTCAGTCCCAGTGGTCTCCCCCCCCCCCCTCAGTCCCAGTGGTCTTCCCCCCCTCAGTCCCAGTGGTCTTCCCCCCCCCAGTCCCAGTGGTCTTCCCCTCCCTCAGTCCCAGTGGTCTTCCCCCCCCCAGTCCCAGTGGTCTTCCCCCCCCTCAGTCCCAGTGGTCTTCCCCCCCCCTCAGTCCCAGTAGTCTTC
This sequence comes from Knipowitschia caucasica, assembly GCA_964034765.1. Taxonomy (NCBI): domain Eukaryota; kingdom Metazoa; phylum Chordata; class Actinopteri; order Gobiiformes; family Gobiidae; genus Knipowitschia; species Knipowitschia caucasica. The sequence continues at coordinate 1,043,720 of OZ035823.1, read as the reverse complement.
CCCCCCCCTCAGTCCCAGTAGTCTTCCTCCCCCCTCAGTCCCAGTAGTCTTCCCCCCCTCAGTCCCAGTGGTCTTCCCCCCCCTCAGTCCCAGTGGTCTTCCCCCCCTCAGTCCCAGTGGTCTTCCCCCCCTCAGTCCCAGTGGTCTTCCCCCCCCTCAGTCCCAGTGGTCTTCCCCCCCCCTCAGTCCCAGTGGTCTTCCCCCCCTCAGTCCCAGTGGTCTTCCCCCCCTCAGTCCCAGTGGTCTTCCCCCCCCTCAGTCCCAGTGGTCTTCCCCCCCTCAGTCCTGGTAGAGCAGGAAGCCAGAGAAGGTGCTGTACTTCCAGGAGCTGCCATAGATGGCGCCGCGGTGCAGCCGCAGCCACACGGCGTCCCCTCGGGCCAGGCGCAGCAGGCTGTGGTTGGAGGCGGTCTCGTGGTCGGGTGCTCCGTCGTTGGCGTAGGCGGAGACCGCCACCTCCTGGTTCATCATGAGGTTGACGTACAGCGGCACGTTGACGGCGAGCTTCAGGGCATGGAACAGGAACACGTAGGTTCCGGCCGCGGGGCACGTGAAGCGGCCCAGGCGCGGGTCGTAGGCGTCGCCGTGGTTACAGAGCAGCTGGTCGAACACCACGGGCTGGTCCAGGTTCCCGGGCGCAAAGTTAGCAGTGCGCGCCGCGGTGAAGGCCACACGCAGAGGGGGAGGCGGGTAGAGGGGGAGGGAGGGGGTGAGGAGGGAGGGGTCCAATGATCCACAGCTGCAGACAGAACCAGAGACTTTATTACACACTGTACACACTGGACAATGCCAACACAGTGAAGTGCTCATGGTGAAGTTTGGCTTCTATGGACTTCCTTGATCAGTGAACTCAGTCACTCTCCCCATGAGCACTTCCCTGTGGGTGTGTTGTGTTTGTACCTGTGCAGCGAAGAAACTGCCAGAGACTCTCCACGGCCTGAGTCCAGGATGAAGGCCGAGCGCTCCGGACTGTGTCCCAGGGAGGAGTCACTCCAGGAGGCTGAGGAGGAGGAGGAGGAGCAGGAGGAGGAGCAAGAAGAGCAGGAGGAGGAGCAAGAGGAGCAGGAGGAGGAGCAGAAGGAGGAGCAAGAAGAGCAGGAGGAGGAGCAAGAAGAGCAGGAGGAGGAGCAAGAGGAGCAGAAGGAGGAGCAAGAAGAGCAGGAGGAGGAGCAAGAGGAGCAGGAGGAGGAGCAAGAGGAGCAGGAGGAGGAGCAGGAGGAGCAGGAGGAGGAGCAAGAGGAGCAGGAGGAGGAGCAAGAGGAGCAGGAGGAGGAGCAGGAGGAGCAGGAGGAGGAGCAAGAGGAGCAGGAGGAGGAGCAAGAGGAGCAGGAGGAGCCGCAAGAAGAGCAGGTGGAGGAGCAAGAGGAGCAGGAGGAGCAGGAGGAGGAGCAAGAGGAGCAGGAGGAGGAGCAAGAGGAGCAGGAGGAGGAGCAAGAGGAGCAGGAGGAGCAGGAGGAGGAGCAGGAGGAGCAAGAGGAGCAGGAGGAGGAGCAAGAAGAGCAGGAGGAGGAGCAGGAGGAGCAAGAGGAGCAGGAGGAGGAGCAAGAAGAGCAGGAGGAGGAGCAAGAGGAGCAGGAGGAGGAGCAAGAGGAGCAGCAAGAAGAGCAGGAGGAGGAGCAGGAGGAGCAAGAAGAGCAGGAGGAGGAGCAAGAGAGAAACAGGCGTCCAATACATAATGAGCCTAAACTGTCTGTGTGTCCAGAGTGTGTGTCAGTGTGTGTGTCCAGAGTGTGTGTCAGTGTGTGTGTCAGTGTGTGTGTCAGTGTGTGTGTCAGTGTGTGTGTCAGTGTGTGTCAGTGTGTGTGTCAGTGTGTGTGTCAGTGTGTGTGTCAGTGTGTGTGTGTCTGTACCGTTGCCATTGTGTCTCACTCTGTAGTTCTGATATTCTCCAGCCTGAAAACAACAACATTCTTCAAAAAGGAACTGAGGTCTGTCCTGGAGCAGATCTCCCTCCTCCCCCCTGCCTCCCCCCTGCCTCCCCCCTGCCTCCCCCCTCCTCCCCCTGCCTCCCCCTCCTCCTCCCTGCCTCCCCCCTGCCTCCCCCCTCCTCCCCCCTGCCTCCCCCTCCTCCTCCCCCCTCCTCCCCCCTCCTCCCCCTGCCTCCCCCCTCCTCCCCCCTCCTCCCCCCTGCCTCCCCCTGCCTCCCCCCTGCCTCCCCCTCCTTTGAGGACCAGGGACTCACTCTGGAGCTGTAGAAGGTTCCAGGTTCCTGCAGATGTGGACTTCCTGCAGGAGACAAGTCACAATATGAACCACCACTCACAAGTCTCCATCCCCCACTGACCCTAACCCGCATAATATGATAATAATATTATTATTATTAAATATTACAATAATAACCTAAAAGGGGTTGAAAATGAAATGAAAAAAGAACAATAACAACCTCACCTCTCCCAGGTTGGTGATAGTGGGCGGGTCTTCCTCCTGATTGGCTCGGAGACAGGAAGCTGCCAGCGTCGTAATCTGCATAAACTGAAATAAAGACAGTCAAACCTGTGTGTCAGTGTGTGTGTGATATAGAATATAGAATATATTATATATATATATATATATATATATATATATATATATATATATATATAGGAGCGGATCCCTTTCTCATATGGGTCTCCCTCCCTGTGGGTTTCCCTAGTTCTCCCCAAGGTTTCTCACTTTTTCCCACTGGGTTTTTTAAGAGTTGTTCCTTGTCGATGCAGGAGGGTCTTGTTGGACAGTTAGTGTCCAACAGAAAGGATTGGTGATGATCAGGACACTTTAGCATTCTACAACATGTATGGACATTTTCTTCTGTGTGTGCTTTATATTCTTCATGTGTTTTAACTGTTGATTCTCTGACCTGTGTTGGTGATTTCAATGGTTTTGTTAAGTCTCTGAGATGACTTCTGTTGTGACCTAGGGCTATACAAGAATACATTCTATTGTATTGTATTGTGCGTGCGTGTGTGCGTCAGTGCGTGCGTCAGTGCGTGCGTGTGTGCGTGCGTGTGTGCGTCAGTGCGTGCGTCAGTGCGTGCGTGTGTGCGTCAGTGCGTGCGTGTGTGCGTGCGTGTGTGCGTCAGTGCGCGCGTAAGAGCGCGTGCGTAAGAGCGCGTGCGTAAGAGCGCGTGCGTAAGAGCGCGTGCGTAAGAGCGCGTGCGTAAGAGCGCGTGCGTAAGAGCGCGTGCGTAAGAGCGCGTGCGTAAGAGCGCGTGCATAAGAGCGCGTGCATAAGAGTGTGCAGTACCCATGTCGTCCTCTGGGGGGCAGAACTCTGGTGGGGTCTGTGTGCTGACGCTGACAGCAGCTGTGACTTCCTGTGACGAACTGCAGAATCCAGCAGGGGGCAGTGTGTGCTTCACTTTAATCACCTGAGGACACACACAGCTCTAACACCTCCTCCTCTCCGCCTCTTCTCCCCCTCTCCTCCTCCCTCCCCCTCCTCACCGCGTTCATGTTGAAGTGAGCCGAGGGCAGAGGTCTCCTGGACGGTGGTGTGATGAAGGTCTGTGCAACAGGAGACTTCAGCCGGACCAGGAGAGGACTCTGAGGGGACCAGAGACCATGTGAGACCTATGGGACCAGGACAGGACTCTCCTCCGACAGCAGAGGTGTCAAATCAGTTCCAGAAAGGGCAGGTGTGGCTACAGGTTTTAGTTCCACCCTCAGGCGGAGCACAGACTCCACCCTCAGGCTTGTGCACGTGCATGAGAGCCACACACACACACACACACACACACACACACACACACACATTAGTATCAGCGGGGGTTGGGCGTGCCCCGGGGTTCGACCTTAGGTCCAGGTCTTTTTAACCATTTCATGTAAACGAGAGACGAACATATTGGTCACCTGAGGGAGGTCTTTGGGACGCTGCAGGTCTTGGGTGTCTCCGTGGGGGAGGTCTTGGGTGTCTCCGTGGGGGAGGTCTTGGGTGTCTCCGTGGGGGAGGTCTTGGGTGTCTCCGTGGGGGAGGTCTTGGGTGTCTCCGTGGGGGAGGTCTTTGGGCTCCAGGCGTCTGGGAGGGAGCGGGGTGGACTAGAGAGAGCAGAAACTTATACATCTGACTTATACAAGATAAAACATGAGTCAAACTCTCGATGAGGGAGGGATGAGGGGGTGATGAGGGAGGGAGGGATGAGGGTGGGAGTGATGAGGGGGTGATGAGGGAGGAAGTGAGGGGGTTGATGAGGGAGGGATGGGGAGGGAGTGATGGGGGGTGAGGGAGGGATGAGGGGATGATGAGGGAGGAATAAGGGGATGATGAGGGGGTGATGAGGGGGTGATGAGGGGGTGATGAGGGGGTGATGAGGGAGGGGTGAGGGAGGGGTGAGGGAGGGGTGAGGGGATGATGAGGGAGGAATAAGGGGATGATGAGGGAGGGATGAGGGAGAGATGAGGGGGTGATGAGGGAGGGGCTTACATGGGTGGTGGGCAGTGGGCTCCTGGGGTCAGACGGAGCTGCAGACACAAGGATCAAAGTTGATTTTACAATAATTTCTTTCAATAAGACTGACCGTGTCAAACTGTGCCCAGGGCAGGTGCGGCTGCAGGCTGAGGAGCAACACCAGGCTCCACCCACTTCCTCAGGTGAGTCCAGCTTTAACCTGAGGAAATGGGCGGAGTCTACTCCTGCTCAGGTTGGACCGAACACCTGCAGCCGCACCTGCCCTGAGGCAGTCTGACAACTCTGTTCAGAACAATGTTTTTATTATTTTCATGAAACCTCAAACCTCATGCTTTTGTTCCTGATTCTTTTATTGACTATATTGATTTCCTCGTTTTCGGTTTGACAAATGTGGGCGTGGCTAACAGTCCAGCGCCGCGGCTGACGCTGGTACGAACCGACTGCAGAGCTCTGGTCCCTCCCCCCCTCCGGTCCCTCCCCCCCTCTGGTCCCCCCCCCCCTCTGGTCCCCCCCCCCTCTGGTCCCCCCCCCTCTGGTCCCCCCCCCCCCCTGGTCCCCCCCCCCCCTCTGGTCCCTCCCCCAGTAGTGATGAGTGTAAAGCAGACCCAGAGAGGAGGGGCAGGTGGAGGCTTGTGTGTGCAGTCTCTGGTGCGGCCTGCAGGGGGAGCCGCTCCCCTCCAACACAGAGTCCTGAACAAACACAACCAAAGGTTAAAGGTCAAACAAAAGGAAGGGAACTTTCACTGAGGGAGGGGCTCCTGCCCCGAGGGCCACTTAGAGCATTTGAAAGAGGATCCTGCAGGGGCGGCTGAGGCAGACCGCCCCAGGGCAGGTGCGGCTGACCTGCATGAAGCTGAAGGCTGTGTTGAGGCTCAGCAGTTCCTCCAGTCGCTGTCGACGCAGCTTTGAGTCTGTGGGAAGAGACCGCAGCTCCACAGGGACCTGCAGGGGTCAGAGGTTACAGGTCAGAGGGGTTAGGGGTCAGAAGTCACAGCACACGTTTGACTCACAGGTTTGAAAGACTCTTCTCTCCGAACTTTCTTCTCCTTCTGATAAACCACAATAACATCATTAAATCTGAAGTAAAGCGAGAGAGCGACCAGAGAGAGAGACCAGACACCAGAGAGAGAGACCAGAGAGAGGAGAGAGACCAGACACCAGAGAGACCAGAGAGAGACCAGCGAGAAAATACAATTTGTTCACATGTTTTTACTACATTTAGGAGCTTTAAGTTACTCACCCGCCGGCCCTCCCCCTCCCCCCTCCCTCCCCCCTGGTTCTTTGGCACCAGCGCAGCCCCTCCCCTCCAGAGCCTCTGCTCAGGCAGCTCAGAGTCCCAGTGGTCTGGAGGCTCAGCGTCCAAGTCCAAGTCCCAGGTTTGGGCTGAGAGTTTCTCTGACTCCTGCTGAGTTTGGATTAAAGCACAAATATGAAGCATTAGGTTTGTCCTGGAAATATATAAACCATTTACTGTATTAGCATTTGACCAGGCAGAGACCAGGTGAGACAGGCAGGAGACCAGGCTGGAGACCAGGCTGGAGACCAGGCAGGAGACCAGGCAGGAGACCAGGCAGGAGACCAGGCAGGAGACCAGGCAGGAGACCAGGCAGGAGACCAGGCAGGAGACCAGGCAGGAGACCTTCTCAGTCAGACTCACCTCAGAGCTGCTCTTTGAGGCTGACACGACAGCAGAAGCCTCTGTGGTCTCAGGGGTCTTCTTGTCACATGGTTTCTCCTCTGGGGTCTTCTGGTCACATGGTTTCTCCTCTGGGGTCTTCTGGTCACATGGTTTCTCCTCTGGAGGCAGAGAGCTGAAGTAGGGACTGTCCAACAGGACACTCAGCTCCTCCTTCAAACTCTTGACTAAAACACAAGCATTTAGGTCTCAGAACGAGAGAAACCAGAGCGAAACCAGAGAGAGAGACCAGGGAGAGAGACCAGGGAGAGAGACAGACCAGAGAACTCAGCTGACAGAACAGACAGCGTTCACTTGTCCCTCTCTGCTCTCCCCTCTGGTCCTGGGAGTGAAAGTGAGACTCACAGGTGGAGCCGATCACTGGTTTGTCTTTGGCGTCCAGCAGGTCCATGAAGAGTCCTGCTGCTCGCTGCATCTGCGCTGTCAGACTGTACACAGAACACACCTGTCTAAGGAAGGATTTATGGGTCTCTCTCTCTGGTCTCGCTCTCTCTGGTCTCTCTCTCTCTCTCTGGTCTCTCTCTCTCTCTCTGGTCTCTCTCTCTCTGGTCTCTCTCTCTCTCTCTGGTCTCTCTCTCTCTCTCTCTGGTCTCTCTCTCTCTCTGGTCTCTCTCTCTCTCTGGTCTCTCTCTCTCTCTCTCTCTCTCTTTCTCTCTCTCTCTCTGGTCTCTCTCTCTCTGGTCTCTCTCTCTCTCTGGTCTCTCTCTCTCTCTCTGGTCTCTCTCTCTCTGGTCTCTCTCTCTCTCTGGTCTCTCTTTCTCTCTCTCTCTCTCTGGTCTCTCTCTCTCTCTCTGGGTCTCTCTCTCTCTGGTCTCTCTCTCTCTCTGGTCTCTCTCTCTCTCTGGTCTCTCTCTCTCTGGTCTCTCTCTCTCTGGTCTCTCTCTCTCTCTGGTCTCTCTCTCTCTCTGGTCTCTCTCTCTCTCTGGTCTCTCTGGTACCTCAGGCTGTAGTCGCGTGTCACTCCCAGCAGGGGGCGCAGCTGGTCCAGCTGGTGCAGGGTCTGCACCTGGACTCTCGGGGCCTGGTGAAGTCCTGAAACCAGATCGGTCTGGACCTGGTCTCGGTCCAGAGCAAGGAGGACCTGCTGCATGTGGAGGACGGTGGACAGACGAGATCGCTGCGAGTGCGAGAGCGCCACCTGCTGCTTCCTCTGCGCCTTCCTCTGAGCGCGCAGCAGCTGCAGGCGGGATCACAGGGGGCGGGATCACAGGGGGCGGGATCACAGGGGGCGGGATCACACGCACACATAAGATCACACACAAACACAGGAGGTCACACACACAGGTTGTGTTGCTTACGTTGTGCGTCAGTGCATCCAGTTTGTGTTGCAGCTCCAGAGCAAAGGACAAATGATGAGTCACCTCCTCGTATTTCAGCAACGAGGCCTGAGACACAAACACATGTGTGTGAGAGTCTGTGCGCGAGAGTTTGTGCGTGCGCCTGCGCGTGTCTTACCATCTGGTCCGGGTTCAGCTGTGCCCCATGGTTCAGCTTCAGTCTGTATTCCTCCAGTTTGATCTGAGACAAAAGACCATGGCACGTTCCACCTCATTTTACATAATCAAGAACCACAGACACACACAAGTCTGTCCAAAATATACCAACAACTACCAGCGAGAGACCAGAGAAAGAGAGAGACCAGAGAGAGAGACCAGAGAGAGAGACCAGAGAGAGAGACCAGAGAGAGAGACCAGAGAGAGAGACCAGAGAGAGAGACCAGAGAGAGAGACCAGAGAGAGAGACCAGAGAGTTTACCTTCTTCTTCTCCAGGTTGCGGACTTTGTGTTTGAGGCAGATGAGGCCGTTCTCGATGTAGCGCTCGTATTCGGGGTACGTCTCTGTATGCTCCGCCTCCTCCACTTCAGGCTCCGCCCTCGGACTGGTGTCGCCACGGTGACAGGAGGGAGGGGGCGGGCTCTGGGACAGCTGCACCATGATCGCTCCAAACCCTCTGGAACAATGCATCATTAGACCAGAGAGAGAGACCAGAGAGAGAGAGACCAGAGAGAGAGACACCAGAGAGAGAGACACCAGAGAGAGAGACACCAGAGAGATAGAGACCAGAGAGAGAGACACCAGAGAGAGAGACACCAGAGAGATAGAGACCAGAGAGATAGAGACCAGAGAGATAGAGACCAGAGAGATAGAGACCAGAGAGATAGAGACCAGAGAGAGAGAGACCAGAGAGAGAGAGACCAGAGAGAGAGAGACCAGAGAGAGAGAGACCAGAGAGAGAGAGACCAGAGAGAGAGAGACCAGAGAGAGAGAGACCAGAGAGAGAGAGACCAGAGAGAAAGAGACCAGAGAGACAGAGACCAGAGAGAGACCAGAGAGCGACCAGAGAGATAGAGACCAGAGAGATAGAGACCAGAGAGATAGAGACCAGAGAGATAGAGACCAGAGAGAGAGAGACCAGAGAGAGAGAGACCAGAGAGAGAGAGACCAGAGAGAGAGAGACCAGAGAGATAGAGACCAGAGAGAGAGAGACCAGAGAGATAGAGACCAGAGAGATAGAGACCAGAGAGCGAGATAGAGACCAGAGAGATAGAGACCAGAGAGCGAGATAGAGACCAGAGAGATAGAGACCAGAGAGATAGAGACCAGAGAGATAGAGACCAGAGAGATAGAGACCAGAGAGAGAGAGACCAGAGAGAGAGAGACCAGAGAGAGAGAGACCAGAGAGAGAGAGACCAGAGAGAGAGAGACCAGAGAGATAGAGACCAGAGAGAGAGAGACCAGAGAGAGAGAGACCAGAGAGAGAGAGACCAGAGAGCGACCAGAGAGCGAGAGAGAGACCAGAGAGAGAGAGACCAGAGAGATAGAGACCAGAGAGATAGAGACCAGAGAGAGAGAGACCAGAGAGAGAGACCAGAGAGCGACCAGAGAGCGAGAGAGAGACCAGAGAGAGACTCAAAGGGATCTTTCTCACACAAACAAGAAAACATTCTTCTAATAAGATGAAGACAGAGCATTTCTGTGGGAGAAACATGTGATTGATGCAGAATGAAGTCAGGTACCCGAGCTTTAAAAGAGAAATCTGTTCAAATGAAGCCTGGAGCTGCGCGTGCACTGGGTTCACCCGCTGTCTGGCCCGGTCTGGTCCGGTCTGGTCTGGTCTGGTCTGATTCCAAATGCTGTGGCGCAGGAGGCCACGCCGCGCGAGACAGCCACCTTTTTAAGCCACGTGACGCGCGCACCTGCTGCACCCGCCCCTGATAAAGCTGAGGGACCTAACTTCGTAGTTGTTCCAACAGAAAGAGTCTTTGAAGTACAGAGTGTTGCAGAGCCCTGTGCGTCAGTGTTTGACTCTATAGGCTGAGAGCTGATGGCTGAGGGTGTGACAGAGGCCGAACATATACCAGGTGAAAATAAGACCAGGATCAGGAAGGATCAGGAAGGACCAGGACCAGGACTAAATATTTATTGTATTTTGAAAGTTTGGGACCTTGGCTTTAATCACAGAAGGTTCTAGACTTTCTACTGTTTCTGAAACTTTTAAAACAAAACTGTGAAATTTGTCATCAATACTTAAAACAGTAGTTTAAGTATTTTCCAGAGAGACCAGAGAGAGAAACCAGAGAGAGACCAGAGAGAGCGACCAGAGAGA
>OZ035823.1:984033-1029033 GCA_964034765.1 Knipowitschia caucasica | reverse complement strand
TTCGCTATGGTTCGCTATGGCACCGGTTCAATGCTGTCTTGCTCGAAATTTTTTGTTGGGAAGCATGACGTTTTTTGGGGCCAGGGAGTTAGTCTGACATGTCTGCCAACTAGTGGCAGGGAGTAAGAATGCACTTTGACACTCTGTGGTTTTAAACAGTACTGCAGCTCGCTGACCGCGGCGAGGGTTAAGGGAGACACTATCATCTGTTAAATGCTGCACAACTGAGGAGCACAGGGACTGGCCTCTTGCTCGGACTCTGAGGAGCACAGGGACTGGACTCCTGCTCGGACTCTGAGGAGCACAGGGACTGGACTCCTGCTGGGACTCTGAGGAGCACAGGGACTGGACTCCTGCTCGGACTCTGAGGAGCACAGGGACTGGACTCCTGCTGGGACTCTGAGGAGCACAGGGACTGGCCTCCTGCTGGGACTCTGAGGAGCACAGGGACTGGCCTCCTGCTGGGACTCTGAGGAGCACAGGGACTGGCCTCCTGCTGGGACTCTGAGGAGCACAGGGACTGGCCTCCTGCTGGGACTCTGAGGAGCACAGGGACTGGCCTCCTGCTGGGAATCTGAGGAGCACAGGGACTGGCCTCTTGCTCGGACTCTGAGGAGCACAGGGACTGGACTCCTGCTGGGGCTCTGAGGAGCACAGGGACTGGACTCCTGCTGGGACTCTGAGGAGCACGGGGACTGGCCTCCTGCTGGGACTCTGAGGAGCACAGGGACTGGCCTCCTGCTGGGACTCTGAGGAGCACAGGGACTGGCCTCCTGCTGGGACTTTGAGGAACACAGGGACTGGCCTCCTGCTGGGACTCTGAGGAGCACAGGGACTGGACTCCTGCTGGGACTCTGAGGAGCACAGGGACTGGACTCCTGCTGGGACTCTGAGGAGCACAGGGACTGGACTCCTGCTGGGACTCTGAGGAGCACAGGGACTGGACTCCTGCTCGGACTCTGAGGAGCACAGGGACTGGACTCCTGCTGGGACTCTGAGGAGCACAGGGACTGGACTCCTGCTCGGACTCTGAGGAGCACAGGGACTGGACTCCTGCTGGGACTCTGAGGAGCACAGGGACTGGCCTCCTGCTGGGACTCTGAGGAGCACAGGGACTGGCCTCCTGCTGGGACTCTGAGAAGCACAGGGACTGGCCTCCTGCTGGGACTCTGAGGAGCACAGGGACTGGCCTCCTGCTGGGACTCTGAGGAGCACAGGGACTGGCCTCCTGCTGGGACTCTGAGGAGCACAGGGACTGGCCTCTTGCTCGGACTCTGAGGAGCACAGGGACTGGCCTCCTGCTGGGACTCTGAGGAGCACAGGGACTGGCCTCTTGCTCGGACTCTGAGGAGCACAGGGACTGGACTCCTGCTGGGGCTCTGAGGAGCACAGGGACTGGACTCCTGCTGGGACTCTGAGGAGCACGGGGACTGGCCTCCTGCTGGGACTCTGAGGAGCACAGGGACTGGCCTCCTGCTGGGACTCTGAGGAGCACAGGGACTGGCCTCCTGCTGGGACTCTGAGGAGCACAGGCACTGGACTCCTGCTGGGACTCTGAGGAGCACAGGGACTGGCCTCTTGCTCGGACTCTGAGGAGCACAGGGACTGGACTCCTGCTGGGGCTCTGAGGAGCACAGGGACTGGACTCCTGCTGGGACTCTGAGGAGCACAGGGACTGGCCTCCTGCTGGGACTCTGAGGAGCACAGGGACTGGCCTCCTGCTGGGACTCTGAGGAGCACAGGGACTGGCCTCCTGCTGGGACTCTGAGGAGCACAGGGACTGGCCTCCTGCTGGGACTCTGAGGAGCACAGGGACTGGACTCCTGCTGGGACTCTGAGGAGCACAGGGACTGGCCTCCTGCTGGGACTCTGAGGAGCACAGGGACTGGCCTCCTGCTGGGACTCTGAGGAGCACAGGGACTGGCCTCCTGCTGGGACTCTGAGGAGCACAGGCACTGGACTCCTGCTGGGACTCTGAGGAGCACAGGGACTGGCCTCCTGCTGGGACTCTGAGGAGCACAGGGACTGGCCTCCTGCTGGGACTCTGAGGAGCACAGGCACTGGACTCCTGCTGGGACTCTGAGGAGCACAGGGACTGGACTCCTGCTGGGACTCTGAGCAACCTCTCTCCTCCTCTCTCCTTGTTAATAAAGTGTATGTGTATTATGATATTAATAAATGTGTGTAGATTAGTAGGGTCTAGTTAACCCACTCATGTGGAGGGTGGCAGGATGCAGCATTCTCCCAGCCCCAGGCAAGAGTGAAAGACTAGACACATAAAGAAGCATGAAGACAGAAACCTCTGTGAGGAGATCTCATGAAAGAAGACACTTCTTCTGTTGGAAGAGAAGATTGTTTTCAAACCTAGAGTTCATAGGTCATATTGTCACATGTGTGTGAAATCTTCATATCCTGTTACCTCTGGTATAGACTGAGGCTGGACTATCAGCGAGGTCTCTGTGCTCTGCCTCTCCATCAGTGCAGTTAGACCCAGGCTGCGGCCTGTCTTTACATCTATTCTCTTTTATATATTAAACCTTCTTTTATATCTATCTAAGTTTGTAGTTTCCTTTCTTTCATCGGGCGACTGTTTAAGGACACACCTGGCTGAACCAGCATTAACACTCCTCCTCTCTCTTCCTCTCTCCCTCCTCTCTCCTCCTCTTCCTCTTGGATCGGAGCTACACAGCCTCTGCTCTGGGTCCTCCTCCTCCCTCTGGGTCCTCCTCCTCCCTCTGGGTCCTCCTCCCTCTGGGTCCTCCTCCTCCCTCTGGATCCTCCTCCTCCCTCTGGGTCCTCCTCCTCCCTCTGGGTCCTCCTCCTCCCTCTGGGTCCTCCTCCTCCCTCTGGGTCCTCCTCCTCCCTCTGGGTCCTCCTCCTCCCTCTGGATCCTCCTCCTCCCTCTGGGTCCTCCTCCTCCCTCTGGGTCCTCCTCCCTCTGGGTCCTCCTCCTCCCTCTGGATCCTCCTCCTCCCTCTGGGTCCTCCTCCTCCCTCTGGGTCCTCCTCCTCCCTCTGGATCCTCCTCCTCCCTCTGGGTCCTCCTCCTCCCTCTGGGTCCTCCTCCTCCCTCTGGATCCTCCTCCTCCCTCTGGGTCCTCCTCCTCCCTCTGGGTCCTCCTCCTCCCTCTGGATCCTCCTCCTCCCTCTGGGTCCTCCTCCCTCTGGGTCCTCCTCCCTCTGGGTCCTCCTCCTCCCTCTGGGTCCTCCTCCTCCCTCTGGGTCCTCCTCCCTCTGGGTCCTCCTCCTCCCTCTGGGTCCTCCTCCTTCTGGGTCCTCCTCCTCCCTCTGGGTCCTCCTCCTCCCTCTGGGTCCTCCTCCTCCCTCTGGGTCCTCCTCCTCCCTCTGGGTCCTCCTCCTCCCTCTGGATCCTCCTCCTCCCTCTGGGTCCTCCTCCTCCCTCTGGGTCCTCCTCCTCCCTCTGGATCCTCCTCCTCCCTCTGGGTCCTCCTCCTCCCTCTGGGTCCTCCTCCCTCTGGGTCCTCCTCCTCCCTCTGGGTCCTCCTCCTCCCTCTGGGTCCTCCTCCTCCCTCTGGGTCCTCCTCCCTCTGGGTCCTCCTCCCTCTGGGTCCTCCTCCTCCCTCTGGGTCCTCCTCCTCCCTCTGGGTCCTCCTCCTCCCTCTGGGTCCTCCTCCTTCTGGGTCCTCCTCCTCCCTCTGGGTCCTCCTCCTCCCTCTGGGTCCTCCTCCCTCTGGGTCCTCCTCCCTCTGGGTCCTCCTCCTTCCTCTGGGTCCTCCTCCTCCCTCTGGGTCCTCCTCCTCCCTCTGGGTCCTCCTCCTCCCTCTGGGTCCTCCTCCTCCCTCTGGGTCCTCCTCCTCCCTCTGGGTCCTCCTCCAGATTGAACTAAAACTATTTCACCAAAAGCTTCAGGTTTGTTTCTAAAATCCCTTTTACTTTGTTGCTTTGTCTCAAAGCTCACACCCAACCTGGCACCCCAGAGTCTCAGCGGGGCCCTCCCACTCACACCCAACCTGGCACCCCAGAGTCTCAGCGGGGCCCTCCCACTCACACCCAACCTGGCACCCCAGAGTCTCAGCGGGGCCCTCCCACTCACACCCAACCTGGCACCCCAGAGCCGAGGACCGAGGAGCGCGTGGGAGCAGAGCGCCATCACTAAACTATGCATTGTGAGGCCATCTGTGCGAGGAGCATAAGGAGAGAGACCCCAGGAGAGAGACTTCAGGAGAGAGACTTCAGGAGAGAGACTTCAGGAGAGAGACTTCAGGAGAGAGACTTCAGGAGAGAGACTCCAGGAGAGAGACTCCAGGAGAGAGACTTCAGGAGAGAGACTTCAGGAGAGAGACTTCAGGAGAGAGACTTCAGGAGAGAGACTCCAGGAGAGAGACTCCAGGAGAGAGACTTCAGGAAAGAGACTTCAGGAGAGAGACTTCAGGAGAGAGACTTCAGGAGAGAGACTTCAGGAGAGAGACTCCAGGAGAGAGACTTCAGGAGAGAGACTTCAGGAGAGAGACTTCAGGAGAGAGACTTCAGGAGAGAGACTCCAGGAGAGAGACTTCAGGAAAGAGACTTCAGGAGAGAGACTTCAGGAAAGAGACTCCAGGAGAGAGACTTCAGGAAAGAGACTTCAGGAGAGAGACTTCAGGAGAGAGACTTCAGGAGAGAGACTTCAGGAGAGAGACTTCAGGAAAGAGACTTCAGGAGAGAGACTTCAGGAGAGAGACTTCAGGAGAGAGACTTCAGGAGAGAGACTCCAGGAGAGAGACTTCAGGAGAGAGACTTCAGGAGAGAGACTCCAGGAGAGAGACTTCAGGAAAGAGACTTCAGGAGAGAGACTTCAGGAGAGAGACTTCAGGAGAGAGAGTTCAGGAGAGAGACTCCAGGAGAGAGACTTCAGGAGAGAGACTTCAGGAGAGAGACTTCAGGAGAGAGACTTCAGGAGAGAGACTCCAGGAGAGAGACTCCAGGAGAGAGACTTCAGGAGAGAGACTTCAGGAGAGAGACTTCAGGAGAGACACTTCAGGAGAGAGACTTCAGGAGAGAGACTTCAGGAAAGAGACTTCAGGAGAGAGACTTCAGGAGAGAGACTTCAGGAGAGAGACTCCAGGAGAGAGACTTCAGGAGAGAGACTTCAGGAGAGAGACTCCAGGAGAGAGACTTCAGGAAAGAGACTTCAGGAGAGAGACTTCAGGAGAGAGACTTCAGGAGAGAGACTCCAGGAGAGAGACTTCAGGAAAGAGACTTCAGGAGAGAGACTTCAGGAGAGAGACTTCAGGAGAGAGACTTCAGGAGAGAGACTTCAGGAGAGAGACTCCAGGAGAGAGACTTCAGGAAAGAGACTTCAGGAGAGAGACTTCAGGAGAGAGACTTCAGGAGAGAGACTCCAGGAGAGAGACTTCAGGAAAGAGACTTCAGGAGAGAGACTTCAGGAGAGAGACTTCAGGAGAGAGACTTCAGGAGAGAGACTTCAGGAAAGAGACTTCAGGAGAGAGACTTCAGGAGAGAGACTTCAGGAGAGAGACTTCAGGAGAGAGACTCCAGGAGAGAGACTTCAGGAGAGAGACTTCAGGAGAGAGACTCCAGGAGAGAGACTTCAGGAAAGAGACTTCAGGAGAGAGACTTCAGGAGAGAGACTTCAGGAGAGAGACTTCAGGAGAGAGACTCCAGGAGAGAGACTTCAGGAAAGAGACTTCAGGAGAGAGACTTCAGGAGAGAGACTTCAGGAGAGAGACTTCAGGAGAGAGACTTCAGGAAAGAGACTTCAGGAGAGAGACTTCAGGAGAGAGACTTCAGGAGAGAGACTTCAGGAGAGAGACTCCAGGAGAGAGACTTCAGGAGAGAGACTTCAGGAGAGAGACTTCAGGAAAGAGAATTCAGGAGAGAGACTTCAGGAGAGAGACTTCAGGAGAGAGACTTCAGGAGAGAGACTCCAGGAGAGAGACTTCAGGAGAGAGACTTCAGGAGAGAGACTTCAGGAGAGAGACTCCAGGAGAGAGACTTCAGGAGAGAGACTTCAGGAGAGAGACTTCAGGAGAGAGACTTCAGGAAAGAGACTTCAGGAGAGAGACTTCAGGAGAGAGACTTCAGGAGAGAGACTTCAGGAGAGAGACTCCAGGAGAGAGACTTCAGGAGAGAGACTTCAGGAGAGAGACTCCAGGAGAGAGACTTCAGGAAAGAGACTTCAGGAGAGAGACTTCAGGAGAGAGACTTCAGGAGAGAGAGTTCAGGAGAGAGACTCCAGGAGAGAGACTTCAGGAGAGAGACTTCAGGAGAGAGACTTCAGGAGAGACACTTCAGGAGAGAGACTTCAGGAGAGAGACTTCAGGAAAGAGACTTCAGGAGAGAGACTTCAGGAGAGAGACTTCAGGAGAGAGACTTCAGGAAAGAGAATTCAGGAGAGAGACTTCAGGAGAGAGACTTCAGGAGAGAGACTTCAGGAGAGAGACTCCAGGAGAGAGACTTCAGGAGAGAGACTTCAGGAGAGAGACTTCAGGAGAGAGACTCCAGGAGAGAGACTTCAGGAGAGAGACTTCAGGAGAGAGACTTCAGGAGAGAGACTTCAGGAAAGAGACTTCAGGAGAGAGACTTCAGGAGAGAGACTTCAGGAGAGAGACTTCAGGAGAGAGACTCCAGGAGAGAGACTTCAGGAGAGAGACTTCAGGAGAGAGACTCCAGGAGAGAGACTTCAGGAAAGAGACTTCAGGAGAGAGACTTCAGGAGAGAGACTTCAGGAGAGAGAGTTCAGGAGAGAGACTCCAGGAGAGAGACTTCAGGAGAGAGAGACTTCAGGAGAGAGACTCCAGGAGAGAGACTCCAGGAGAGAGACTTCAGGAGAGAGACTTCAGGAGAGAGACTTCAGGAGAGACTTTTCAGGAGAGAGACTTCAGGAGAGAGACTTCAGGAAAGAGACTTCAGGAGAGAGACTTCAGGAGAGAGACTTCAGGAGAGAGACTTCAGGAAAGAGAATTCAGGAGAGAGACTTCAGGAGAGAGACTTCAGGAGAGAGACTTCAGGAGAGAGACTCCAGGAGAGAGACTTCAGGAGAGAGACTTCAGGAGAGAGACTTCAGGAGAGAGACTCCAGGAGAGAGACTTCAGGAGAGAGACTTCAGGAGAGAGACTTCAGGAGAGAGACTCCAGGAGAGAGACTTCAGGAGAGAGACTTCAGGAGAGAGACTTCAGGAGAGAGACTTCAGGAGAGACACTTCAGGAGAGAGACTTCAGGAGAGAGACTTCAGGAAAGAGACTTCAGGAGAGAGACTTCAGGAGAGAGACTTCAGGAGAGAGACTTCAGGAGAGAGACTCCAGGAGAGAGACTTCAGGAAAGAGACTTCAGGAGAGAGACTTCAGGAGAGAGACTTCAGGAAAGAGACTTCAGGAGAGAGACTTCAGGAGAGAGACCCCAGGAGAGAGAATTCAGGAGAGAGACTTCAGGAGAGAGACTTCAGGAGAGAGAATTCAGGAGAGAGACTTCAGAAGAGAGACTCCAGGAGAGAGACTTCAGGAGAGAGACTTCAAGAGAGACTTCAGGAGAGAGACTCCAGGAGAGAGACTTCAGAAGAGAGACCCCAGGAGAGAGACCCCAGGAGAGAGACTCCAGGAGAGAGACTTCAGGAGAGAGACTTCAGAAGAGAGACCCCAGGAGAGAGACCCCAGGAGAGAGACTCCAGGAGAGAGACTTCAGGAGAGAGACTTCAAGAGAGACTTCAGGAGAGAGACTTCAGGAGAGAGACTCCAGGAGAGAGACTTCAGGAGAGAGACTTCAGGAGAGAGACTTCAGGAGAGAGACTCCAGGAGAGAGACTTCAGGAGAGAGACTCCAGACTTGGCTTATATGTCCATCATTTAAATATGGTGTGTTGGATTGAAGCTCCCTCTGGTCTCTCTCTCTGGTCTCTCTCTCTGGTCTCTCTCTGGTCTCTCTCTGGTCTCTCTCTGGTCTCTCTCTGGTCTCTCTCTCTGGTCTCTCTCTGGTCTCTCTCTGGTCTCTCTCTCTGGTCTCTCTCTCTGGTCTCTCTCTGGTCTCTCTCTGGTCTCTCTCTGGTCTCTCTCTCTGGTCTCTCTCTGGTCTCTCTCTGGTCTCTCTCTCTGGTCTCTCTCTCTGGTCTCTCTCTGGTCTCTCTCTGGTCTCTCTCTGGTCTCTCTCTCTGGTCTCTCTCTGGTCTCTCTCTGGTCTCTCTCTCTGGTCTCTCTCTGGTCTCTCTCTCTGGTCTCTCTCTCTGGTCTCTCTCTGGTCTCTCTCTGGTCTCTCTCTGGTCTCTCTCTGGTCTCTCTCTGGTCTCTCTCTGGTCTCTCTCTGGTCTCTCTCTCTGGTCTCTCTCTCTGGTCTCTCTCTCTGGTCTCTCTCTGGTCTCTCTCTGGTCTCTCTCTGGTCTCTCTCTCTGGTCTCTCTCTCTGGTCTCTCTCTGGTCTCTCTCTCTGGTCTCTCTCTCTGGTCTCTCTCTGGTCTCTCTCTGGTCTCTCTCTGGTCTCTCTCTCTGGTCTCTCTACAAGAGACCATTTGTCCCATCTGCAGTCACTGCTCTAAACAACCGGTAGCACTGTATAAATTATGAAATGTATTTTTCTTATGTGTTTTAAATGTATTTTATGTGTGTTTTATGAATGATCATGAATCGTGCCGTGTTGAAAGACAAATCTCTGCTCAATTTGAACAGACAATAAAGATCTATTCTATTCTATTCTATTCTATTCTCTCTGGTCTCTCTATGGTCTCTCTCTGGTCTCTCTCTGATCTCTCTCTCTGGTCTCTCTCTGGTCTCTCTCTCTGGTCTCTCACTGGTCTCTCTCTGGTCTCTCTCTGGTCTCTCTATGGTCTCTCTCTCTGGTCTCTCTCTGGTCTCTCTCTCTGGTCTCTCTCTGGTCTCTCTATGGTCTCTCTCTCTGGTCTCTCTCTGGTCTCTCTCTCTGGTCTCTCTCTGGTCTCTCTCTGGTCTCTCTCTCTGGTCTCTCTCTGGTCTCTCTCTGGTCTCTCTCTGGTCTCTCTCTTTGGTCTCTCTCTGGTCTCTCTCTCTGGTCTCTCTCTGGTCTCTCTCTGGTCTCTCTCTGGTCTCTCTCTCTGGTCTCTCTCTGGTCTCTCTCTCTGGTCTCTCTCTGGTCTCTCTCTCTCTCTGGTCTCTCTCTGGTCTCTCTCTCTGGTCTCTCTCTCTGGTCTCTCTCTGGTCTCTCTCTCTCTGGTCTCTCTCTGGTCTCTCTCTGGTCTCTCTCTGGTCTCTCTCTCTGGTCTCTCTCTGGTCTCTCTCTCTGGTCTCTCTCTGGTCTCTCTCTCTGGTCTCTCTCTGGTCTCTCTCTGGTCTCTCTCTCTGGTCTCTCTCTGGTCTCTCTCTCTGGTCTCTCTCTGGTCTCTCTCTGGTCTCTCTCTGGTCTCTCTCTGGTCTCTCTCTGGTCTCTCTCTGGTCTCTCTCTCTGGTCTCTCTCTCTGGTCTCTCTCTGGTCTCTCTCTCTGGTCTCTCTCTGGTCTCTCTCTGGTCTCTCTCTCTGGTCTCTCTCTCAGGTCTCTCTCTGGTCTCTCTCTCTCTCTCTCTCTCTCTGGTCTCTCTCTGGTCTCTCTCTGGTCTCTCTCTGGTCTCTCTCTGGTCTCTCTCTCTCTCTGGTCTCTCTCTCTCTAGTCTCTCTCTCTGGTCTCTCTCTCTGGTCTCTCTCTGGTCTCACAAAAACTAAACAAACACATATTTAAATCTCTGCTAAATCACATGGGTCTAAAGCAGAACCGTCACGTGGGTCTAAAGCAGAACCGTCACGTGGGTCTAAAGCAGAACCGTCACGTGGGTCTAAAGCAGAACCGTCACGTGGGTCTAAAGCAGAACCGTCACGTGGGTCTAAAGCAGAACCGTCACGTGGGTCTAAAGCAGAACCGTCACGTGGGCCTAAAGCAGAACCGTCACGTGGGTCTAAAGCAGAACCGTCACGTGGGTCTAAAGCAGAACCGTCACGTGGGTCTAAAGCAGAACCAGAACCGTCACGTGGGTCTAAAGCAGAACCGTCACGTGGGTCTAAAGCAGAACCGTCACGTGGGTCTAAAGCAGAACTGTCACGTGGGTCTAAAGCAGAACCGTCACGTGGGTCTAAAGCAGAACCAGAACCGTCACGTGGGTCTAAAGCAGAACCGTCACGTGGGTCTAAAGCAGAACCGTCACGTGGGTCTAAAGCAGAACTGTCACGTGGGTCTAAAGCAGAACCGTCACATGGGTCTAAAGCAGAACCGTCACGTGGGTCTAAAGCAGAACCGTCACATGGGTCTAAAGCAGAACCGTCACGTGGGTCTAAAGCAGAACCGTCACATGGGTCTAAAGCAGAACCGTCACGTGGGTCTAAAGCAGAACCGTCACATGGGTCTAAAGCAGAACCGTCACGTGGGTCTAAAGCAGAACTGTCACGTGGGTCTAAAGCAGAACCGTCACGTGGGTCTAAAGCAGAACCGTCACGTGGGTCTAAAGCAGAACCGTCACGTGGGTCTAAAGCAGAACCGTCACGTGGGTCCTAAAGCAGAACCGTCACGTGGGTCTAAAGCAGAATGTCTCGTTGGCGGGTCAGAACTCGGATGGTTCTGAGGTGGCTGCAGATGGCGGTGTTTATTCCGGTCATTCCTGGGGTTGGATCTTTCCAAACTCTGCTCGTCTGTTTACAGGAACGACACAAGCGCCGTGACCCAGACTCTCTTCCTGCTGCTGAATCCTCATTAAAGCTGAGGTACCTGACTTTAACACCACAAACGCTAAACGGGAACGTTAGCCCTGTTTCCACCAGCCCTACCATACCATACCCTACTCTACTCTACCGTGTTACCATTACACTTTAGTATCTGGTACTGTATTTTAGAAACCTGCCCACAACAAACCAGTAGCTGGGGAATTTCCTTGGTAACCATGGCTTCCAACAGCACTCTGTCCAATATCCAGCTCGGCCTGGATAGAACCAGGACCAAGAGGGACTAAAGAAGGACATGGTTGTGTACCAGGTCCTTCTTCCAAGAAAACATCCAATCAGGGGAGAGTTACAGTAGAGTAGATTACAGTAGAGTAGAGTAGATACATTACAGTAGATTACAGTAGAGTAGATTACAGTAGAGTATATTACAGTAGAGTAGATTACAGTAGAGTAAATGACAGTAGAGTAGATTACAGTAGAGTAGAGTAGATTAGTAGAGTAGATTTACAGTAGAGTAGAGTAGAGTAGAGATTACAGTAGAGTAGATTACAGTAGAGTATATTACAGTAGAGTAGAGTAAATGACAGTAGAGTATTACAGTAGAGTAGAGTAGATTAGTAGAGAGAGTAGATTACAGTAGAGTAGAGAGTTACAGTAGAGTAGATTACAGTACAGTAGATTACAGTAGAGTAGATTACAGTAGAGTAGAGTATTACAATAGAGTAGATTACAGTACAGTAGAGTAGATTACAGTAGAGTAGAGTAGATTACAGTAGAGTAGAGTAGATTACAGTAGAGTAGAGTAGATTACAGTAGAGTAGATTACAGTAGAGTAGAGTAGATTACAGTACAGTAGAGTAGATTACAGTACAGTAGAGTAGATTACAGTAGAGTAGAGTAGATTACAGTAGAGTAGATTACAGTAGAGTAGATTACAGTACAGTAGAGTAGAGTAGAGTAGAGTAGATTACAGTAGAGTAGATTACAGTACAGTAGAGTAGATTACAGTAGAGTAGATTACAGTACAGTAGAGTAGATTACAGTAGAGTAGAGTAGAGTAGATTGCAGTAGAGTAGATTACAGTAGAGTAGAGTAGATTACAGTAGAGTAGATTACAGTAGAGTAGATTACAGTAGAGTAGAGTAGATTACAGTAGAGTAGATTACAGTAGAGTAGAGTAGATTACAGTAGAGTAGAGTAGATTACAGTAGAGTAGATTACAGTAGAGTAGATTACAGTACAGTAGAGTAGATTACAGTAGAGTAGAGTAGATTACAGTAGAGTAGATTACAGTACAGTAGAGTAGATTACAGTACAGTAGAGTAGATTACAGTAGAGTAGATTACAGTAGAGTAGAGTAGATTACAGTAGAGTAGATTACAGTAGAGTAGATTACAGTAGAGTAGAGTAGATTACAGTAGAGTAGATTACAGTAGAGTAGAGTAGATTACAGTAGAGTAGATTACAGTAGAGTAGATTACAGTAGAGTAGAGTAGATTACAGTAGAGTAGAGTAGATTACAGTAGAGTAGATTACAGTAGAGTAGAGTAGATTACAGTACAGTAGAGTAGATTACAGTAGAGTAGAGTAGATTACAGTACAGTAGAGTAGATTACAGTAGAGTAGATTACAGTAGATTACAGTACAGTAGAGTAGATTAGATTACAGTAGAGTAGATTACAGTAGATTACAGTACAGTAGAGTAGATTAGATTACAGTAGAGTAGAATCTGGGCTAATGGATTCATGTATTTTTGCCTCCGTCACATCTTCAGATTTACGACACACACAAAAAAAGAGGACCACACTTTCAACCAATCAGCTCTCAGCTCAGATCGTCAAATAGCGACCCACAGGGCTCTTCAGTCCGAGTCTTTCTGATGTTTACGGTCTGTCCTGTTCATTCACCAGGCTCTTCAAACGCCTGAGTCACGGAGAGAGAAGTTATGTCCCCGAGCTTTAACGGGGACAAAAGCTCAGGAGGAACACAGGAAAAAGTTGCCATCTTTAATGTAACCGCTACAGCTGTGGAGAAGAGTGAAGGCAGAGACCAGTCCAAAGCGGACCAAAGCGGGCCAAAGACATTAAAGTGCGTAATTACCCCTCCTCTCTTCATAAAAGCGTATCCCCTCCGTCTTAGCGGCTGGACGTCCACATTATCCACACTTTGGTGCAACTTTCAGCGGTGGAAAAACTTCACAAACGCCGCTGCTTCTAACCCGTTCTTTGATCTTCCAGCACCGCGCAGAGGCTCACGGTCCAACCCGCTCCACAGCTGCCTGCAGACGGCTACATGAGGCGCGCACGGGCCCTGGAGGTCGCCGCGGCTTCATGGTTCGGCCAGAGCGGGCATGGGGCCGGGCGGACAGGGGGAGAGAGGCCGAGGTGAGATGCAGGAAGCCCGGGCTGACGCTGGAATGCACGGCCCTCCCCCCGGGATGTCCCCCCTCCTCTCTCTCTCTCTCTCTGGTCTCCTCTCTCTCTCTCTCTCTCTCTCTCTCTCTCTCTCTCTCTCTCCCCTACCTCCTCTGCTGCGGCACGGTTAAAGCTGGGGTCCCGGTTTTTTGTTTGTGTCTGTGGAAAGTGGAGAGAAAACGTTATGAATGAATCAGACCTCAACATGCTGTATCCATCTCATTATTAAACATGTTCTGAAGATGAGAGAGACCAGAGAGAGAGAGAGACCAGAGGAAGAGAGAGAGACCAGAGAGAGAGAGACCAGAGAGAGACCAGAGAGAAAGAGACCAAAGGGAGAGACTAGAGAGAAAGAGACCAGAGGGAGAGAGAGAGACCAGAGAGAGAGAGACCAGAGGGAGAGAGAGAGACCAGAGAAAGAGACCAGAGAAAGAGACCAGAGAAAGAGACCAGAGAGAGACCAGAGAGAGACCCGAGGGAGACCAGAGAGAGAGAGAGAGACCAGAGGGAGATCAGAGAGAGAGAGAGACCAGAGAGAGAGAGACCAGAGGGAGAAAGACCAGAGAGAGAGAGACCAGAGCGAGAGACCAGAGAGAGAGAGAGACCAGAGAGAGACCAGAGAGGGAGACCAGAGAGGGAGACCAGAGAGAGGGAGAGACCAGAGGGAGAGAGACCAGAGAGAGAGAGAGAGACCAGAGAGGGAGACCAGAGAGAGAGACCAGAGAGAGAGACCAAAGAGGGAGACCAGAGAGAGAGAGACCAGAGAGAGAGACCAGAGAGGGAGACCAGAGAGAGAGACCAGCGAGAAAGGGAAACCAGAGAGAGACCAGAGGGAGAGAGACCAGAGAGGGAGACCAGAGAGAGAGAGAACAGAGAGGGAGACCAGAGAGAGAGAGACCAGAGAGAGAGAGTCCAGAGAGAGAGAGACCGGAGAGAGATCAGAGAGGGAGATCAGAGAGGGAGATCAGAGAGACCAGAGAGAGAGAGAGAGACCAGAGGGAGAGAGACCAGAGAGGGAGACCAGAGAGAGAGATCAGAGAGACCAGAGAGAGAGAGAGAGACCAGAGGGAGAGAGACCAGAGAGGGAGACCAGAGAGGGAGACCAGAGAGAGAGACCAGAGAGAGAGACCAAAGAGGGAGACCAGAGAGAGAGAGACCAGAGAGGGAGACCAGAGAGAGAGACCAGAGAGGGAGACCAGAGAGAGAGACCAGCGAGAAAGGGAAACCAGAGAGAGACCAGAGGGAGAGAGACCAGAGAGGGAGACCAGAGAGAGAGAGAACAGAGAGGGAGACCAGAGAGAGAGAGACCAGAGAGAGAGAGTCCAGAGAGAGAGAGAGACCGGAGAGAGATCAGAGAGGGAGATCAGAGAGGGAGATCAGAGAGAGAGATCAGAGAGAGAGACCAGAGAGGGAGACCAGAGGGGGAGACCAGAGAGAGAGACCAGAGAGGGAGACCAGAGAGGGAGACCAGAAAGAGAGACCAGAGAGAGAGAGACCAGAGAGAGAGACCAGAGAGGGAGACCAGAGAGAGAGACCAGAGAGAGAGACCAGAGAGAGAGACCAGAGAGAGAGAGAGAAACCAGAGAGAGAGACCAGAAAGGGAGACCAGAGAGGGAGACCAGAGAGAGATCAGAGAGGGAGACCAGAGAGGGAGACCAGAGAGAGACCAGAGAGAGAGACTAGAGAGAGAGACCAGAGAGGGAGACCAGAGAAAGACCAGAGAGGGAGACCAGAGAGAGACCAGAGAGGGAGACCAGAGAGAGAGACCAGAGAGAGACCAGAGAGAGAGAAAAGAGAGAGACCAGAGAGAGAGAAAAGAGAGAGACCAGAGAGAGACCAGAGAGAGACCAGAGAGAGAGAAAAGAGAGAGACCAGAGAGAGAGAAAAGAGAGAGACCAGAGAGAGAGACCAGAGAGAGACCAGAGAGAGACCAGAGAGACCAGACCAGAGAGAGACCAGAGAGAGACCAGAGAGAGATCAGAGAGAGAGACCAAAGAGGGAGACCAGAGAGAGAGACCAGAGGGAGAGAGACCAGAGAGAGAGAGAGACCAGAGAGGGAGACCAGAGAGAGAGACCAGAGAGGGAGAGGCCAAAGAGGGAGACCAGAGACAGAGACCAAAGAGGGAGACCAATGAGAGAAACCAGAGAGAGACCAGAGAGAGAGACCAGAGAGGGAGACCAGAGAGGGAGACCAGAGAGAGACCATGGTCTCTCTCTGGTCTCCCTCTCTGGTCTCTCTCTGGTCTCTCTCTGGTCTCTCTCTCTGCAGAGAGAGAGACCAGAGAGAGACGAGAGAGAGAGACCAGAGAGAGAGACCAGAGAGAGAGACGAGAGAGAGACCAGAGAGAGAGACCAGAGAGAGAGACCAGAGAGAGAGACCAGAGAGAGAGACCAGAGAGAGACCAGAGAGAGAGAGAGACCAGAGAGGGAGACCAGAGAGAGAGACCAGAGAGAGAGAGAGACACCAGAGAGAGAGAGAGACACCAGAGAGAGAGAGACACCAGAGAGAGAGAGACACCAGAGAGAGAGAGACACCAGAGAGAGAGAGACACCAGAGAGGGAGAGACACCAGAGAGACACCGACACCAGAGAGAGAGACCAGAGAGGGAGACCAGAGAGAGAGGCCAAAGAGGGAGAGGCCAAAGAGGGAGACCAATGAGAGAAACCAGAGAGAGACCAGAGAGAGAGACCAGAGAGAGAGACAGAGAGAGAGACCAAAGAGGGAGACCAGAGAGAGACCAGAGAGACCAGAAAGAGAGAGTCCAGAGAGGGAGACCAGAGAGAGATCAGAGAGAGAGACCAGAGAGAGAGAGAGACCAGAGAGAGAGACCAGAGAGAGAGAGTGTTTGGTTCTTTGGGCATAGTCACGGATATGGGGAAAGTAGTATTTATTTTCATGGATTACTTCACATTTATCATTCATGGGCGGGCGCAGTGACGCATCTTTAAGTTCTGCATAACGCACCTGTGACTGTAACATGTAATTAACAAACAAACCAAGCCATCGTCAGGAGCACACAGCCCGTTGGTACAAAGCTCATAAAACACCCAGCACAGTAACGTAGCGATGTACCAGCATTGTTTAGTGTGTGTGGCTCATCCGCGGCACTTTGTGCTGGTGTAGTGGGGCCAGAGCACTCACTGTGACCGTGGTCATAACCACAGATACAGGTGGACTGTAGCAGTAGTAGACTGCACTGTGACCGTGGTCATAACCACAGATACAGGTGGACTGTAGCAGTAGTAGACTGCACTGTGACCGTGGTCATAACCACAGATACAGGTGGACTGTAGCAGTAGTAGACTGCACTGTGACCGTGGTCATAACCACAGATACAGGTGGACTGTAGCAGTAGTAGACTGCACTGTGACCGTGGTCATAATCACAGATACAGGTGGACTGTAGCAGTAGTAGACTGCACTGTGACCGTGGTCATAACCACAGATACAGGTGGACTGTAGCAGTAGTAGACTGCACTGTGACCGTGGTCATAGTCACAGATACAGGTGGACTGTAGCAGTAGTAGACTGCACTGTGACCGTGGTCATAACCACAGATACAGGTGGACTGTAGCAGTAGTAGACTGCACTGTGACCGTGGTCATAACCACAGATACAGGTGGACTGTAGCAGTAGTAGACTGCACTGTGACCGTGGTCATAACCACAGATACAGGTGGACTGTAGCAGCAGTAGACTGCACTGTGACCGTGGTCATAGTCACAGATACAGGTGGACTGTAGCAGTAGTAGACTGCACTGTGGCCGTGGTCATAACCACAGATACAGGTGGACTGTAGCAGTAGTAGACTGCACTGTGACCGTGGTCATAACCACAGATACAGGTGGACTGTAGCAGTAGTAGACTGCACTGTGACCGTGGTCATAACCACAGATACAGGTGGACTGTAGCAGCAGTAGACTGCACTGTGACCGTGGTCATAGTCACAGATACAGGTGGACTGTAGCAGTAGTAGACTGCACTGTGGCCGTGGTCATAACCACAGATACAGGTGGACTGTAGCAGTAGTAGACTGCACTGTGACCGTGGTCATAGTCACAGATACAGGTGGACTGTAGCAGTAGTAGACTGCACTGTGACCGTGGTCATAGTCACAGATACAGGTGGACTGTAGCAGTAGTAGACTGCACTGTGACCGTGGTCATAGTCACAGATACAGGTGGACTGTAGCAGTAGTAGACTGCACTGTGACCGTGGTCATAACCACAGATACAGGTGGACTGTAGCAGTAGTAGACTGCACTGTGGCCGTGGTCATAGTCACAGATACAGGTGGACTGTAGCAGTAGTAGACTGCACTGTGACCGTGGTCATAGTCACAGATACAGGTGGACTGTAGCAGTAGTAGACTGCACTGTGACCGTGGTCATAACCACAGATACAGGTGGACTGTAGCAGTAGTAGACTGCACTGTGACCGTGGTCATAGTCACAGATACAGGTGGACTGTAGCAGCAGTAGACTGCACTGTGACCGTGGTCATAACCACAGATACAGGTGGACTGTAGCAGTAGTAGACTGCACTGTGACCGTGGTCATAGTCACAGATACAGGTGGACTGTAGCAGTAGTAGACTGCACTGTGACCGTGGTCATAACCACAGATACAGGTGGACTGTAGCAGCAGTAGACTGCACTGTGACCGTGGTCATAATCACAGATACAGGTGGACTGTAGCAGTAGTAGACTGCACTGTGACCGTGGTCATAATCACAGATACAGGTGGACTGTAGCAGTAGTAGACTGCACTGTGACCGTGGTCATAATCACAGATACAGGTGGACTGTAGCAGTAGTAGACTGCACTGTGACCGTGGTCATAATCACAGATACAGGTGGACTGTAGCAGTAGTAGACTGCACGGGTGGTAGCGGAGAGACGCGTGGAGCGCTGTATGTGTGCGATAGTTTGTTTTGGTTCGTGCTGACACATGAGAGAGCAGAGGCACGCATAGCGCAGGCGCACTCGGCGCCAGGCATGCTGGGTAGTGTAGTTTTTTGGTGGTTTGCCGCGGCTACACGGGGAAATGCGCGATAATGTGTTTATTTGCTTTACAAATGTTTATTTTGTATTACATGTAAATAAGTACTAAATGTTTATTTACAAATAACAATGTTCAGATGAGTGGCAAATAATTTAAAGGGACAATTAGTGGTAATTGTTTATTTCTTTATTCTTTCCAGGTTTATGACCTGTGGTCAAACATTTGTTCTAATAAATTAACAATATGACTAACACGAGTCATGCCATGTGTGCTGCCTGCCGTTAGCCCCTTCGGAGGGCTATCACATTAAAAGTCCAAACAGAGAGACCAGAGAGAGACCAGAGAGAGAGACTGGAGATGGAGACCAGAGAGGGAGACCAGAGAGGGAGACCAGAGAGAGAGAGACCAGAGAGAGAGAGACCAGAGAGAGAGAGAGACCAGAGAAAGAAACCAGAGAGAGAGAGAGACCAGAGAAAGAAACCAGAGAGAGACCATCTTGTGAAAACGATATGGCGCCAATTACTTCAATGGATTATTAGTATGAAGTTCCATCGTTGTGGTACGTGCACACTCACAGGACGTGCACACTCACGGTACGTGCACACTCACAGGACGTGCACACTCACGGTACGTGCACAAGGTAAATAAACTTGCATGAGAAGTTGTTTATGTGCCTCTGGAAATGATTCAATATCTCCTGATTTTTCAATATAATCTGAAAACAAAATAAGCACAAAAATGTTTTTCTATTTATTTGATTTTCTCTAAAATACGCAGATACATGAGTTTCCTCCACAGAGCCGAGCTCCGAGTAGAGCTGCTGCTCCTCCATGTAGAGGAGCCAGTTGAGGTGGCTCAGCATCTGTTTACCTCCTGGACTTCGTTACCCACATTAGAATGAGTCTGGTGTGTGTGTGAATGGTTGGTGGTGGTGGGAGGGGCTGATGGCACAGACTGGTTGCCTCGCTTCTGTCAGTGTGCCCCAGGGCAGCTGTGGCTACAGTAAATTATCACCTGTTTGGAATGAACACTGCAGTGAAACCTGTATAACCCGTGCATCATTATTTTAGATTCTAAAGAAATCTGAGTGATTTGATTTCCCTGTGCACACACACACACACCAGTACATACACTCGTACACACACACATACACGTTTTTGTTACCTGGTGGGTCCCTTTGACAGGGCCGTTCAGAATGGGACCCATAGACATAATCTTTTTTTACTGGGACTACTTTAAGTAATACAAAACAGTCAATAGAAAATAAACAACTCTTTTAAAGGAATTTTTTTTTTTTTTTTTTTTCCGAATTGCAGTGATTCTATTTTTGACATAGAATTTAATGCCACTCCATGTCCGATGTCTAAGGTCATCTGGTGAGGCATTAATGCAGGCCAGGCCAGGCCAGGCCAGGCCAGGCAGTGAGACTTCCCAGGGACTTTTCCAGTCTGTATGAAAGGTGTCATGGTCTTCTCCACAGCCTTCACCTCAGATGCAGACCATGGCTTTCTCTAACGTTCTAGGGAGAGAAATAAAAATATATTAGCAATATACACTCCCAGGGTTAGGACCAAGCAGCCTGGCTGTAATCCCCCACCTGGTACACTTACCAGAAGGGGCACTGCCACTACCATGGGGTGCATCTGGATGAATGGTTGAAGGTTCTCCGCTTGAAGTTTCTTTTATGGGGTGCATCTGGATGAATGGTTGAAGGTTCTCCGCTTGAAGTTTCTTTTAGCCCGTCCGTTTGTGAGAGGATCTCTACTGCTCTCCCTGTCGCACAGAAAATAAAAATGGCCTTTAGGGGAAAAAAATTATACATATTTTAATAATATCAAGAATTACCTTCAGGCTCAATTTGTATCTGGTCGAGGCTCTTTCCTTTGAATTCCGTCACTCTTCCCTGCTCCATGGCCATCAACACTTTGCTGATTTTGGCCAGCTCCAGTGTCCCCTCTGGTAGTCTGTAATATTGCCTGTGGATGCGAATGTCATGGCCGAGGAAGTTGGCAAGTATGTCCATTTCATTCTCTTTCATATTGAGAACTGTAGACATAGTAGCTATGTGCTTTCTAAGTTTGGTTGAGGATAGCATCTCTGGATGCACCGCACCACATTCTTTGGCTACCTGCCGTAGGGAGTCTGATCCCCTGATGTGGGTGTCTGCGCCCGGGCGGGAGAAGAAGTATGGGTTATGGTCAGAGATGGAACAGGCCCTTCTGTTCTCCACCAGCACCTCCATCCAAGCAATCATTTCAGGAGTCAAAAGAACCACCACTTTTCCCACTTCTTTTCCCTTTAATTTCAATGCGTTGAAAATGCTGACACAGCTTTTTCTCAAGTTGGGACAGTCCCAGAGCAATGTCAGAATGGATCCCAGTCTTACTTCTTAAGGTAAAGGCTGTCAGTGGCATCTTTGAAACCTCACCTTCCCTTCTTCGATTGAAAATAATGACCTCACAAAGAGTCAAAACTGCCAGTTTAGACCAATGTTTAGACGTTGGCTCACTTATTAGGGTTTGCACATATTCAGGTCGACATACCTCAATATGTGCATGCATGGCTCTAACGTCCTCAGTCAGAGGGAGCAGGTCCGGAGTGTTCCACTTGGCTTGCCGGAGGGTCTGTAGGGCAGCAGAAGAAACACAGACGTCCCACCTCTTCTCAAAAAGCACCCGGCTTCGTTGGAGGTTTTTAATAAATAGTTCATCAACACAATGCTCCATTTTTGAGTCACATTCAAGAATATCTTCTTTCTGAGGCTATGGCCGAGTTTGAGGGCCAAGGATGGAGTCTTGTATTGATTTGTTTCCTCATCATATCCAGCCACAGACCTGACTGCATCAATCACATGGTTAAAGTTGGAAGGAATAAAGAAATCCTTCATTGTTTTCAGTTTCCCTGCGGTTTTTGCTTCGTTAATTAACCTACCGACTTCTCTCATTTTCTGCCTAATGTAATCATGCTTAGTCTTATCATGCCCGTGTTTTAAGTACAGGTGCTCTCCGAGTCTCAGAATCCCCTTTTCTGCTTTGACAACACCCGTGACCTCATCCTGATGCATTGCCCAAATTAAAGACCACAGCTTTTTGCTGATGCCCTCCGGTACAGGCTGGGCTAGGGAGCAGAGGGACTGGACCCTACTTCTACCTGGTTTAGCCTGGTTTAGCCTGGTTTAGCCTGGGCATCTTTCTGTGAAAGCCGGCACCTGGCCACATGCCTCCACAGCCACTTTCGCTTAAGCAATGCCCCACAGTCTATACAGTGCAAAAACTCACTGGATTTAACTGGGGAATTTGGCTGTTTAGCTGGGACTAAAGTTCCAATGCCGGCCTTTAAAACCTCAACATTGTGCTCACGGTTTCCACTATTCCTGATCAAATCAAAGTGAAGTTTACGTGCTTTAGATTTCACAGGTAGAGCCAATGCTCTGGCTACGTCACTTTCATTTCCATGTTTTCTAGTCAAATGACGGGACATTTTGTGGCAGGACATTGAACAGTAGAGGCAGAAGTGTCTCTTGCTGTAAACTCTCCCCCCATTTTTCTTCTTTTGCAGCTGCGTGATAACAATCTTATTTGCCTTTGGTTCCTCACTTTCCGAGTCTGACATTTATCAACATGTGTGACATTTATCAACATGTGTGACATTTATCAACATGTATGACATTTATCAACATGTGTGACATTTATCACATGTATGACATTTATCAACATGTGTGACATTTATCACATGTATGACATTTATCAACATGTGTGACATTTATCACATGTATGACATTTTTCAACATGTATGACTTTTATCAACATGTATGACATTTATCAACATGTGTGACATTTATCAACATGTATGACATTTATCAACATGTATGACATTTATCACATGTATGACATTTATCAACATGTATGACATTTATCACATGTATGACATTTATCAACATGTATGACATTTATCACATGTATGACATTAATCACATGTATGACATTTATCACATGTATGACATTTATCACATGTATGACATTTATCACATGTATGACATTTATCACATGTATGACATTTATCACATGTATGACATTTATCACATGTATGACATTTATCACATGTATGACATTTATCAACATGTATGACATTTATCAACATGTATGACATTCATCACATGTATGACATTTATCAACATGTGTTGTATATTCTTTTTGTGTTTTAACTGTTGATTCTCTGATCTGTGGTGATTTTTATTGTTTTAAGTTTCTGAGATGATGCTGTTGTGATTTAGGGAAATACAAGAATAAATTGTATTGTATTGTTTTCCCACAAATGAGGAAATTACCACGACCAATGAGTGACCGGAGTCCTTCACTTTCTCCTCATCTGGACCTGGTCTCAGACATACTTGTGACTTTGTAAACTGTTGGTTTTGCACTTTCCTTTTGTTTTGAATAAATCTGTGATCGTATCAGGACTTTGTTTCATTCATTTGTCTGAACACGTGCAGAAAAGGAGTTCAAAAGTTACGATTTCCTACCACACACTTTCACTTTCGCTATTTACATTACATACATTATATTTGTCAGTAAATGCGTATAACCTTAGTTAATGTATGAACAAGGACGGAGACATTTGCTAAATACTAAAAGGTATTATTTTTGGTCAAAACAAGGGCAAATGAAATGTTTAGGCATATGACAAAGTGACGCATGAGACCCTCCTCTGCACCACTGCTAAAGGCTGCTGTTGCTACAGGTGTGTCCCTTTCTGTCACATGGTCTCTCCATGATTTTCGCACTGATTGTGCAGAGCACAGAGTCAACAACATTGACTTCACATGTTCAGTGTCCAAGTCATTCCTTTAAGACTACAGAAATGCTTAATTTTCTATTAAATAGTTGATGTTCGTCTGTCACTCGCCCGGTGTCCTGAGAAGGTTTAAGGAGGCAGTTCTGTAGGGGGTAAGCAGAGAGCAGGTAATAACCAGCTATCACCGGTATTATAATAAATCCATACACCATGGGGGCGGCAGAGGCTCAGTTGGTAGAGCATTGGCCTTTGAGCCCAAAGGTTGTGGGTTCGAGCCATGAGACCTTCTCCACCATGAGAGCTTCTCCACCGACTCTAATGTCTCCTGTCATTGGGCAAGACACTTAATTCACTTTGCCTATAAGGAGCGCAGAAGGTTCGCTGCTTTCCCCATTGTGGGACGAATAAAGGACCTTCTTCTTCTACCAATGTTACTGGTTACACGTTCCGCATAAATGACGTGGTCTGACAACCCCTCCCACGCTGAAGATGAAGAGGTGCTATTTTTAATGGAGTGCCGCGCCGTGCTGTGCCGTACCGTGACTATGGAAAAGCGGCATTGGTCTCTGTAGTTCCCTGTCAGCTGAGCATGATCTGTTTAAGTGAACACTAATGTCTATCTGGATTGAGGCTGCAGTACTGCAGGTGGCCTCTAGTCCATGTGGATTTAGGCTGCAGTACTGCAGGTGGCCTCTAGTCCATGTGGATTGAGGCTGCAGTACTGCAGGTGGCCTCTAGTCCATGTGGATTGAGGCTGCAGTACTGCAGGTGGCCTCTAGTCCATGTGGATTGAGGCTGCAGTACTGCAGGTGGCCTCTAGTCCATGTGGATTGAGGCTGCAGTACTGCAGGTGGCCTCTAGTCTATATATTATACTAAACACGGACTCTTAGCTGACGCAGTGGAGCTGTTCACAAAGTAATTTAAAAGATAAATAAACAGCAGTAGCTCTCCGGACTCAAATAAACACAGACTGAAGGGGAGGGAACCAGAGAAGGACCAGAGAAGGTGGTCTTTCTCTGGTCTCTCACTAGTCTCTCGCTTGTCTCTCTCTTTTTGGTCTCTCTCTCTCCGGTCTCTCTCTCTCTGGTCTCTCTCTCTCTGGTCTCTCTCTCTGGTCTCTCTGGTCTCTCTCTCTCTCTGGTCTCTCTCTCTGGTCTCTCTCTCTCTGGTCTCTCTCTCTGGTCTCTCTCTCTCTGGTCTCTCTCTCTGGTCTCTCTCTCTGGTCTCTCTCTCTGGTCTCTCTCTCTCTCTCTGGTCTCTCTCTCTGGTCTCTCTGGTCTCTCTCTCTCTCTTGTCTCTCTCTCTGGTCTCTCTAGTCTCTCTCAGGTCTCTCTCTGGTCTTTCTGGTCTCTCTTTCTCAATGAAGCCTTTAGACAGAAGTTACATGTTAGTGCTCCTGATATTAACATGGGTGGAGCTAAACACAGCCCCAGAGCAGCAGCAGACTCACCCAGACAGTTGTGTCCGTCGTGTGCTAGCATGAAGCCGTCGTAGCATGTGCAGCGGTAGTTTCCCGGGATGTTGATGCACTCGTGGACACAGCCGCCATTATAGTCATTCTCACACTCGTCCATATCTGAAACACACACATAAACTTCAGACAGGGACAAGGAACCAGGGACCAGAGGGACCAGAGGGACCAGAGACCAGAGGGACCAGAGAGACCAGAGACCAGAGGGACCAGAGAGACCAGGGACCAGGGACTCTCAATGAGTAATTGAGAAAAATAATTATTTTTGCCTGATTAAAAATAAACAAAATCAAATGAAAACAACAGTTTTTAAATGTTATACAGTTTATTGTATTCATTGTGTCGAGAAATGAAGACAAGGCAGCGGCGACTTTCGAGTCCTTCCAGATCGAACAGAATGAGGCGCAACCATGGATCTATGATAATAACTGGATAGGGTGTTACAGCTTGTAGCTGAATAACTCATGTGCTCGGAGGATTCTCGCGGTACTGCAGACTGAACCAGACTGAACCAGACTGAACCAGACTGAACCAGACTGAACCAGACTGAACCAGACTGAACCAGACTGAACCAGACTGAACCAGACTGAACCAGACTAAATTCACGTGGGCTACCCAGACATTTTCCCCATAGAACTCAATGCATATTAAAACAGCTCAACCTCAGCTGACAGAGAACCTACAGAGAACCTGACAGAGAACCTGACAGAGAACCTGACAGAGAACCTGACAGAGAACCTGACAGAGAACCTACAGAGAACCTGACAGAGAACCTGACAGAGAACCTGACAGAGAACCTGACAGAGAACCTACAGAGAACCTGACAGAGAACCTGACAGAGAACCTGACAGAGAACCTACAGAGAACCTGACAGAGGACCTGACAGAGAACCTTAAAGAGAACCTGACAGAGAACCTACAGAGAACCTGACAGAGAACCTGACAAAGAACCTTAAAGAGAACCTGACAGAGAACCTACAGAGAACCTGACAGAGAACCTGACAGAGAACCTGACAGAGAACCTGACAGAGAACCTGACAGAGAACCTGACAGAGAACCTACAGAGAACCTGACAGAGAACCTGACAGAGAACCTGACTGAGAACCTGACAGAGAACCTGACAGAGAACCTGACAGAGAACCTACAGAGAACCTGACAGAGAACCTACAGAGAACCTGACAGAGAACCTGACTGAGAACCTGACAGAGAACCTTAAAGAGAACCTGACAGAGAACCTACAGAGAACCTGACAGAGAACCTGACAGAGAACCTGACAGAGGACCTGACAGAGAACCTACAGAGAACCTGACAGAGAACCTACAGCTTTCATAAAGGTCAGATTTTGTGGGGATGTTAGTGTCCCGTGTCGTCCTGAACTTTTTTTCTTCTTAAATCCTTGGGTTTTGTTAAAATCCACACTTTAGTGCCACAAACTCTGCTCGTCTGGCTCTGGCTCTAACTCCCGCTCTGATGAACTGCTCTGATTGGTCAGAGCCGAGCCCCTCTGTGCACGTGCGTGAGACCCTCTGTGCACGTGCGTGAGACCCGGTGTGAGACCCACACACGCGTGTTTGGGGCAATGCATTATGGGAGATCATCCACTGCACAGAACCAGGAGTTTCCCATAGATCTTTGAGAGTTTCCCATAGATCTTTGAGAGTTTCTCATAGATCTTTGAGAGTTTCCCATAGATCTTTGAGAGTTTCTCATAGATCTTTGAGAGTTTCCCATAGATCTTTGAGAGTTTCTCATAGACCTTTGAGAGTTTCAGGCGACTTCCGCTAATCTTTCAGCCCCCATGCCGTCACAAAGCGCCACTGAGCACAACCATTCATTTGAATAGGGCGCCATCTTGGATCGCCGGGGCTTGGGCGCAAGTCTCTGAGCAGCATATTTATAACACTGTCTATATGTTTGTCTATATACAATCTATAATAACAGCTGCTGGTGCTGGGAGCAGGAACTGGTCCTTAACAGGCTGTGATGGTTTACTGAAAGACAGGGAAAATCAGATCCAAACAAACAGAAAGTATAAAAAACCCATATGCATTGTCTTCATTTAAGTATATGAATATATACAAAGGTAAATGTTGGAAGATACTAAAAACATGTGCACAGTACACACACAACAGCAGCGAAGAATTGAAAGCATTGTGAATGTATTTTCTTTCGTGTTCCTGCACATTTGAGCTGGATAATTGAACGTTATACAGTTTCTACACTGAAACCACTTCAGTCTAAATTACACCTGACTTAAATCCATGCTTCTTCTTCATTTGGAATAACACAAGCAGTGGTCTGACTTAGCTGCATTAGCTGCTAACGTGCGGCTAGTAACCGTTAGCTTGTAGCCTCAACATGTATGTTGAGGTGACATGTATGTTGAGGTGACATGTATGTTGAGGTGACACGTATGTTGAGGTGACATGTATGTTGAGGTGACATGTATGTTGAGGTGACATGTATGTTGAGGTGACATGTATGTTGAGGTGATGTATGTTGAGGTGACATGTATGTTAAGGTGACGTGTATGTTGAGGTGACATGTATGTTGAGGTGACATGTATGTTGAGGTGACACGTATGTTGAGGTGACATGTATGTTGAGGTGACATGTATGTTGAGGTGACGTGTATGTTGAGGTGACACGTATGTTGAGGTGACGTGTATGTTGAGGTGACATGTATGTTGAGGTGACACGTATGTTGAGGTGACACGTATGTTGAGGTGACACGTATGTTGAGGTGACATGTATGTTGAGGTGACACGTATGTTGAGGTGACATGTATGTTGAGGTGACACGTATGTTGAGGTGACACGTATGTTGAGGTGACATGTATGTTGAGGTGATGTATGTTGAGGTGACACGTATGTTGAGGTGATGTATGTTGAGGTGACACGTATGTTGAGGTGATGTATGTTGAGGTGACACGTATGTTGAGGTGACATGTATGTTGAAGTGACACGTATGTTGAGGTGATGTATGTTGAGGTGACATGTATGTTGAGGTGACATGTATGTTGAGGTGATGTATGTTGAGGTGACATGTATGTTAAGGTGACGTGTATGTTGAGGTGACATGTATGTTGAGGTGATGTATGTTGAGGTGACATGTATGTTGAGGTGACGTGTATGTTGAGGTGATGTATGTTGAGGTGATGTATGTTGAGGTGACACGTATGTTGAGGTGACACGTATGTTGAGGTGACACGTATGTTGAGGTGACATGTATGTTGAGGTGATGTATGTTGAGGTGACATGTATGTTAAGGTGACGTGTATGTTGAGGTGACATGTATGTTGAGGTGATGTATGTTGAGGTGACATGTATGTTGAGGTGACGTGTATGTTGAGGTGACATGTATGTTGAGGTGATGTATGTTGAGGTGACATGTATGTTGAGGTGACACGTAATCGTGTTGAGTTGAGCAGTAG
Source organism: Knipowitschia caucasica (assembly GCA_964034765.1). Classification (NCBI taxonomy): domain Eukaryota; kingdom Metazoa; phylum Chordata; class Actinopteri; order Gobiiformes; family Gobiidae; genus Knipowitschia; species Knipowitschia caucasica. The sequence goes on along the minus strand of OZ035823.1, from coordinate 1,001,319 downwards.
AGTAGAGTAGAGTAGAGTAGAGTAGAGTAGTAGTAGAGTAGAGTTGAGTGAGAGTAGAGTAGAGTAGAGTAGAGCAGAGCAGAGCAGAGCAGAGTAAAGTAAAGTAAAGAGTAGAGCAGAGCAGAGCAGAGCAAAGCAAAGCAGAGCAGAGCAGAGTAGAGTAGAGTAGAGTAGAGTAGAGTAGAGTAGAGTAGAGTAGAGTAGAGTAGAGTAGAGCAGAGCAGAGCAGAGTAGAGTAGAGTAGAGTAGAGTAGAGCAGAGCAGAGCAAAGTAAAGTAGAGTAGAGTAGAGCAGAGCAGAGCAGAGTAGAGTAGAGTAGAGTAGAGTAGAGTAGAGTAGAGTAGAGTAGAGTAGAGTAGAGTAGAGCGGAGCAGAGCAAAGTAAAGTAAAGTAAAGAGTAGAGCAGAGCAGAGCAGAGTAGAGCAGAGCAGAGTAGAGCAGAGCAGAGTAGAGTAGAGTAGAGTAGAGTAGAGTAGAGTAGAGTAGAGTAGAGTAGAGTAGAGCGGAGCAGAGCAAAGTAAAGTAAAGTAAAGAGTAGAGCAGAGCAGAGCAGAGCAAAGCAGAGTAGAGTAGAGTAGAGCAGAGCAGAGCAGAGCAGAGTAGAGTAGAGCAGAGTAGAGTAGAGTAGAGCAGAGCAGAGTAGAGTAGAGTAGAGTAGAGTAGAGCAAAGTAAAGTAAAGTAAAGTAAAGTAAAGTAAAGAGTAGAGCAGAGCAGAGCAGAGCAGAGCAAAGCAGAGTAGAGTAGAGTAGAGTAGAGTAGAGCGGAGCAGAGCAAAGTAAAGTAAAGTAAAGAGTAGAGCAGAGCAGAGCAGAGCAGAGCAGAGCAGAGTAGAGTAGAGTAGAGTAGAGTAGAGTAGAGTAGAGTAGAGTAGAGTAGAGCAGAGCAGAGCAGAGCGGAGCGGAGCGGAGCGGAGCAAAGCAAAGCAAAGTAAAGAGCAGAGCAGAGTAGAGTAGAGTAGAGTAGAGTAAAGTAAAGAGTAGAGTAGAGTAGAGCAGAGCAGAGCAGAGCAGAGTAGAGTAGAGTAGAGTGGAGCGGAGCAGAGCAAAGTAAAGTAAAGTAAAGTAAAGAGTAGAGCAGAGCAGAGCAGAGCAAAGCAAAGTAGAGTAGAGTAGAGTAGAGTAGAGTAGAGTAGAGTAGAGTAGAGTAGAGTAAAGTAAAGAGTAGAGCAGAGCAGAGCAGAGCAGAGTAGAGTAGAGTAGAGCGGAGCAGAGCAGAGCAAAGTAAAGTAAAGTAAAGTAAAGATTAGAGCAGAGCAGAGCAGAGCAAAGCAAAGCAGAGTAGAGTAGAGTAGAGTAGAGTAGAGTAGAGTAGAGTAGAGTAGAGTAGAGTAGAGTAGAGTAGAGCAGAGCAGAGCAGAGCAGAGCAGAGTAGAGTAGAGTAGAGTAGAGCAGAGCAGAGCAAAGCAAAGTAAAGAGTAGAGCAGAGCAGAGCAGAGTAGAGTAAAGTAGAGTAGAGTAGAGTAGAGTAGAGCGGAGCAGAGCAAAGTAAAGTAAAGTAAAGAGTAGAGCAGAGCAGAGCAGAGCAAAGCAAAGCAAAGCAGAGTAGAGTAGAGTAGAGCGGAGCAGAGCAAAGTAAAGTAAAGTAAAGTAAAGTAAAGAGTAGAGCAGAGCAGAGCAGAGTAGAGTAGAGCAGAGCAGAGCAGAGCAAAGCAAAGTAAAGAGCAGAGCAGAGCAGAGCAGAGAATAGCAGAGCAGAGTAGAGTAGAGTAGAGTAGAGTAGAGTAGAGTAGAGCAGAGCAGAGCAGAGTAGAGTAGAGTAGAGTAGAGTAGAGTTGAGCGGAGCAGAGTAGAGTAGAGTAGAGTTGATTAGAGCAAAGTAGAGTTGATTAGAGCAAAGTAGAGTAGAGCAGAGACTTTCATTTGGACTTGGCTGAAACTGAAATAACTACATTAAATTAAATACAGTCATACAGTCAAGCAAAGCAGAGTAGAGTAGAGTAGAGCAAAGTAAAGTAAAGAGTAGAGCAGAGCAAAGCAGAGTAGAGTAGAGTAGAGTAGAGTAGAGTAGAGTAGAGTAGAGTAGAGTAGAGTAGAGTAGAGTAGAGTAGAGTAGAGTAGAGTAGAGTAGAGCAGAGTAGAGTAGAGTAGAGCGGAGCAGAGCAAAGTAAAGTAAAGAGTAGAGCAGAGCAAAGCAGAGTAGAGTAGAGTAGAGTAGAGTAGAGTAGAGTAGAGTAGAGTAGAGTAGAGTAGAGTAGAGTAGAGTAGAGTAGAGTAGAGTAGAGTAGAGTAGAGTAGAGCAGAGCAGAGTAGAGTAGAGTAGAGTAGAGTGGAGCGGAGCAGAGCAAAGTAAAGTAAAGAGTAGAGCAGAGCAAAGCAAAGCAGAGTAGAGTAGAGTAGAGTAGAGTAGAGTAGAGTAGAGTAGAGTAGAGTAGAGTAGAGTAGAGTAGAGTAGAGTAGAGTAGAGTAGAGTAGAGTGGAGCGGAGCAGAGCAGAGTAGAGTAGAGTAGAGTAGAGTAGAGCAGAGTAGAGTGGAGCGGAGCGGAGCCGAGCAAAGTAAAGTAAAGAGTAGAGCAGAGCAGAGACATTAGAGTAGAGTAGAGTAGAGTAAAGCAGAGTACATTAGAGTAGAGTAGAGTAGAGTAAATTAGAGTAGAGTAGAGCAGAGTACATTAGAGTAGAGTAGAGCAGAGTAGAGTAGAGTACATTAGAGCAGAGTAGAGTAGAGTACATTAGAGCAGAGTAGAGTACATTAGAGTAGAGTAGAGCAGAGCAGAGCAGAGTAGAGTACATTAGAGTAGAGTAGAGTAGAGTACATTAGAGTAGAGTAGAGTAGAATACATTAGAGTAGAGTAGAGTAGAGTAGAGCAGAGTACATTAGAGTAGAGTAGAGTACATTACAGTAGAGCAGAGCAGAGTAGAGTAGAGTAGAGTACATTAGAGTAGAGTAGAGCAGAGTAGAGTAGAGCAGAGTACATTAGAGTAGAGTAGAGTAGAGTACATTAGAGTAGAGTAGAACAGAGTAGAGTAGAGCAGAGTACATTAGAGTAGAGTAGAGTAGAGTAGAGCAGAATACATTAGAGTAGAGTAGAGAACATTAGAGTAGAGCAGAGCAGAGTAGAGTAGAGTAGAGTACATTAGAGTAGAGTAGAGTAGAGTAAAGCAGAGTACATTAGAGTAGAGTAGAGTAGAGTACATTAGAGTAGAGTAGAGTAGAGCAGAGTACATTAGAGTAGAGTAGAGTAGAGTAGAGTAGAGTACATTAGAGTAGAGTAGAGCAGAGTAGAGTAGAGCAGAGTACATTAGAGTAGAGTAGAGTAGAGTACATTAGAGGAGAGTAGAGTAGAGTAGAGTACATTAGAGTAGAGTAGAATACATTAGAGTAGAGTAGAGTAGAGTAGAGCAGAGTACATTAGAGTAGAGTAGAGTACATTAGAGTAGAGTAGAGTAGAGTAGAGTAGAGCACATTAGAGTAGAGTACATTAGAGTAGAGTAGAGTAGATTAGAGTAGAGTAGAGTAGAGCAGAGTACATTAGAGTAGAGTAGAATACATTAGAGTAGAGCAGAGTAGAGTAGAGTAGAGTACATTAGAGTAGAGTAGAGTAGAGTAGAGTAGAGTAGAGTAGAGTAGAGTAGAGTAGAGTAGAGCAGAGTACAGTAGAGTAGAGCAGAGCAGAGCAGAGCAGAGCAGAGTAGAGTAGAGTAGAGTAGAGTACATTAGAGTAGAGTAGAGTAGAGTACATTAGAGTAGAGTAGAGTAGAGTAGAGTAGAGCAGAGTACATTAGAGTAGAGTAGAGTACATTAGAGTAGAGCAGAGCAGAGTAGAGTAGAGTAGAGTACATTAGAGTAGAGTAGAATACATTAGAGTAGAGTAGAGTAGAGTAGAGTAGAGCAGAGTACATTAGAGTAGAGTAGAGTACATTAGAGTAGAGCAGAGTAGAGTAGAGTAGAGTAGAGTAGAGTAGAGCAGTGTAGAGTAGAGCAGAGTACATTAGAGTAGAGTAGAGTAGAGTAGAGCAGAGTACATTAGAGTAGAGTGCAGTAGAGTAGAGTAGAGTAGAGTACATTAGAGTAGAGTAGAGTAGAATACATTAGAGTAGAGTAGAGTAGAATACATTAGAGTAGAGCAGAGTAGAGTACATTAGAGTAGAGTAGACTAGAATACATTAGAGTAGAGCAGAGTAGAGTAGAGTAGAGCAGAGTACATTAGAGCAGAGAAGAGTACATTAGAGTAGAGTAGAGTAGAGTAGAGTACATTAGAGTAGAGTAGAGCAGAGTAGAGTAGAGCAGAGTACATTAGAGTAGAGTAAAGTAGAGTAGAGTAGAGTAGAGCAGAGTACATTAGAGTAGAGTAGAGTAGAGTAAAGCAGAGTACATTAGAGTAGAGTAGAGTAGAGTAAATTAGAGTAGAGTAGAGCAGAGTACATTAGAGTAGAGTAGAGCAGAGTAGAGTAGAGTACATTAGAGCAGAGTAGAGTAGAGTAGAGTAGAGTAGAGCAGAGCAGAGCAGAGTAGAGTACATTAGAGTAGAGTAGAGTAGAGTACATTAGAGTAGAGTAGAGTAGAATACATTAGAGTAGAGCAGAGTACATTAGAGTAGAGTAGAGTACATTAAAGTAGAGCAGAGCAGAGTAGAGTAGAGTAGAGTACATTAGAGTAGAGTAGAGCAGAGTAGAGTAGAGCAGAGTACATTAGAGTAGAGTAGAGTAGAGTACATTAGAGTAGAGTAGAACAGAGTAGAGTAGAGCAGAGTACATTAGAGTAGAGTAGAGTAGAGTAGAGCAGAATACATTAGAGTAGAGTAGAGAACATTAGAGTAGAGCAGAGCAGAGTAGAGTAGAGTAGAGTACATTAGAGTAGAGTAGAGTAGAGTAGAGTAAAGCAGAGTACATTAGAGTAGAGTAGAGTACATTAGAGTAGAGTAGAGTAGAGCAGAGTACATTAGAGTAGAGTAGAGTAGAGTAGAGTAGAGTACATTAGAGTAGAGTAGAGCAGAGTAGAGTAGAGCAGAGTACATTAGAGTAGAGTAGAGTACATTAGAGGAGAGTAGAGTAGAGTAGAGTAGAGTAGAGTACATTAGAGTAGAGTAAAATACATTAGAGTAGAGTAGAGTAGAGCAGAGTACATTAGAGTAGAGTAGAGTAGAGTAGAGTAGAGCACATTAGAGTAGAGTACATTAGAGTAGAGTAGAGTAGATTAGAGTAGAGTAGAGTAGAGCAGAGTACATTAGAGTAGAGTAGAGTAGAGTAGAATACATTAGAGTAGAGCAGAGTAGAGTAGAGTAGAGTAGAGTAGAGTAGAGTAGAGTAGAGTAGAGTAGAGTAAAGTAGAGTAGAGTAGAGCAGAGTACAGTAGAGTAGAGCAGAGCAGAGCAGAGCAGAGCAGAGTAGAGTAGAGTAGAGTACATTAGAGTAGAGTAGAGTAGAGTACATTAGAGTAGAGTAGAGTAGAGTAGAGTAGAGAAGAGCAGAGTACATTAGAGTAGAGTAGAGTACATTAGAGTAGAGCAGAGCAGAGTAGAGTAGAGTAGAGTACATTAGAGTAGAGTAGAATACATTAGAGTAGAGTAGAGTAGAGTAGAGTAGAGCAGAGTACATTAGAGTAGAGTAGAGTACATTAGAGTAGAGCAGAGTAGAGTAGAGTAGAGTAGAGTAGAGCAGTGTAGAGTAGAGCAGAGTACATTAGAGTAGAGTAGAGTAGAGTAGAGCAGAGTACATTAGAGTAGAGTGCATTAGAGTAGAGTAGAGTAGAGTACATTAGAGTAGAGTAGAGTAGAATACATTAGAGTAGAGTAGAGTAGAATACATTAGAGTAGAGCAGAGTAGAGTAGAGTAGAGTACATTAGAGTAGAGTAGACTAGAATACATTAGAGTAGAGCAGAGTAGAGTAGAGTAGAGTACATTAGAGTAGAGTAGAGCAGAGTAGAGTAGAGCAGAGTACATTAGAGTAGAGTAGAGCAGAGTAGAGTAGAGTACATTAGAGTAGAGTAGAGTAGAGTAGAGTAGAGTACATTAGAGTAGAGTAGAGTAGAGTAGAGTAAAGCAGAGTACATTAGAGTAGAGTAGAGTAGAGTACATTAGAATAGAGTAGAGTAGAGCAGAGTAGAGTAGAGTACAGTAGAGTACATTAGAGTAGAGTAGAGTAGAGTAGAGTACATTAGAGTAGAGTAGAGTACATTAGAGTAGAGTAGAGTAGAATACATTAGAGTAGAGTAGAGTACATTAGAGTAGAGTAGAGCAGAGTAGAGTAGAGTAGAGTAGATTAGAGTAGAGTAGAGTAGAGTAGAGTACATTAGAGTAGAGTAGAGTAGATACATTAGAGTAGAGTAGAGTAGAGTACATTAGAGTAGAGTAGAGTACATTAGAGTACATTAGAGTAGAGTAGAGTAGAATACATTAGAGTAGAGGAGAGAAGAGTAGAGTAGAGCAGAGTACATTAGAGTAGAGTAGAGTAGAGTAGAGTACATTAGAGTAGAGTAGAGTAGAATACATTAGAGTAGAGGAGAGTAGAGTAGAGTAGAGCAGAGTACATTAGAGTAGAGTAGAGTAGAGTAGAGTACATTAGAGTAGAGTAGAGTAGAATACATTAGAGTATTCTACTCTAGAGTAGAGTAGGGGGCGACAGTGGCTCAGTTGGTAGAGCATTGGCCTTTGGGCCCGAAGAGTGTGGGTTCAAGCCCACCACAAGACCTACTTCACGACTCCCACTGATGACTGCTGTCGTTGTGTCCTTGGGCAAGACACTTAACCCCACTTTGCCTGAAGCCTCCGCTGAAAGAACATGGCTTCTGTAGACTCACCACCTACAGGAGGATCAGTGAGGGGCTGGTGCTCTGTGACTGGGTGCAGATCTGACTGCCACCCCCCCAACCCAGAAATGGATTAAGGGGTAGAAAATGGATGGATGGATGGATGGACATTAGAGTAGAGTAGAGTAGAGTAGAGTAGAGCAGAGTACATTAGAGTAGAGAAGAGTACATTAGAGTAGAGTAGAGTAGAGTAGAGTACATTAGAGTAGAGTAGAGCAGAGTAGAGTATAGCAGAGTACATTAGAGTAGAGTAGAGTAGAGCAGAGTACATTAGAGTAGAGTAGAGTAGAGTAGAGTAAAGCAGAGTAACATTAGAGTAGAGTAGAGTAGAGTACATTAGAGTAGAGTAGAGCAGAGCACATTAGAGTAGAGTAGAGTAGAGTACTCTACTCTAATGTACTCTGCTCTACTCTACTCTGTTCTACTCTAATGTACTCTACTCTACTCTACTCTACTCTAATGTACTCTGCTCTGCTCTACTCTGCTCTACTCTACTCTAATGTACTCTACTAGAGCTCTACTAGAGCTCTACTCTGCTCTACTCTACTCTAATGTACTCTACTCTACTCTACTCTACTCTAATGTACTCTACTCTACTCTACTCTAATGTACTCTACTCTACTCTAATGTACTCTGCTCTACTCTACTCTACTCTACTCGAATGTATTCTGCTCTACTCTACTCTGTTCTACTCTACTCTAATGTACTCTACTCTACTCTACTCTACTGTACTCTGCTCTACTCTACTCTAATGTACTCTACTCTACTCTAATGTACTCTGCTCTACTCTACTCTACTCTAATATACTCTACTCTACTCTAATGTACTCTGCTCTGCTCTGCTCTACTCTACTCTACTCTACTCTACTCTACTCTACTCTACTCTACTCTACTCTACTCTACTCTACTCTACTCTACTCTACTCTACTCTACTCTACTCTACTCTACTCTACTCTACTCTACTCTACTCTACTCTACTCTACTCTACTCTACTCTACTCTACTCTACTCTACTCTACTCTACTCTACTCTACTCTACTCTACTCTACTCTACTCTACTCTACTCTACTCTACTCTACTCTACTCTACTCTACTCTACTCTACTCTACTCTACTCTACTCTACTCTACTCTACTCTACTCTACTCTACTCTACTCTACTCTACTCTACTCTACTCTACTCTACTCTACTCTACTCTACTCTACTCTACTCTACTCTACTCTACTCTACTCTACTCTACTCTACTCTTAGAGTAGAGTAGAGTACATTAGAGTAGAGTAGAGTAGAGTAGAGTAGAGTACATTAGAGTAGAGTAGAGCAGAGTAGAGTAGAGCAGAGTACATTAGAGTAGAGTAGAGCAGAGCAGAGCAGAGCAGAGTAGAGTACATTAGAGTAGAGTAGAGTAGAGTAGAGTAGAGTACATTAGAGTAGAGTAGAGCAGAGTAGAGTAGAGCAGAGTACATTAGAGTAGAGTAGAGCAGAGCAGAGCAGAGCAGAGTAGAGTACATAAGAGTAGAGTAGAGCAGAGTAGATTAGAGTAGAGTAGAGTAGAGTAGAGTAGAGTAGAGTAGAGGGAGTCAGTTTGCTGGGAGAAGTATGGTAACTTGAGCACTATCCTCTCCTCCTTCCTACTTTATCTGTTTAGCATTTTTAGGATTCTGACTGTAGTTTGTTCATTGCTATTCACCCGTTGTCCCATTGTCTGTTTCATGGTACGATGACGGGATCTCTGAGCCTGGCCTCCTCCATCTACACCTGCGGACTGCCCCGCCCGACCCGCCTGGGAGTGCTTCAGTCCTGCACTGGACCTGTCCACGTTCAGCGGCCACTGGTCCACGTTCTGTAGCTAGCTTAGGTCCTAGATCATTAGTCTGTCCGTCCGGAGGAGCGGATCCCTTTCTCATATGGGTCTCCCTCCCTGTGGGTTTCCCTAGTTCTCCTCCAAGGTTTCTCACTTTTTCCCACTGGGTTTTTTAAGAGTTTTTCCTTGTCGATGCAGGAGGGTCTTGTTGGACAGTTAGTGTCCAACAGAAAGGATTGGTGATGATCAGGACACTTTAGCATTCTACAACATGTATGGACATTTTCTTCTGTGTGTGCTTTATACTGTATTCTTCATGTGTTTTAACTGTTGATTCTCTGACCTGTGTTGGTGATTTCAATGGTTTTGTTAAGTCCTCTGAGATGACTTCTGTTGTGACCTAGGGCTATACAAGAATAAATTGTATTGTGTGTATTGTATTGTAGTAGAGCAGAGTACATTAGAGTAGAGTAGAGTAGAGTAAAGCAGAGTACATTAGAGTAGAGTAGAGTAGAGTACATTAGAATAGAGTAGAGTAGAGTAGAGTAGAGTAGAGTAGAGTAGAGCAGAGTACATTAGAGTAGAGTAGAGTAGAGTAGAGTAAAGCAGAGTACATTAGAGTAGAGTAGAGTAGAGTACATTAGAGTAGAGTAGAGCAGAGCACATTAGAGTAGAGTAGAGTAGAGTAGAGTAGAGTAGAGTAGAGTAGAGCAGAGCAGAGTACATTAGAGTAGAGTAGAGTAGAGTATATTAGAGTAGAGTAGAGTATATTAGAGTAGAGTAGAATACATTAGAGTAGAGTAGAGTAGAGTAGAGTAGAGCAGAGTACATTAGAGTAGAGTAGAGTAGAGTAGAATAGAGTAGAGTAGAGTAGAGTAGAATAGAGTAGAGTAGAGTAGAGTAGAGTACATTAGAGTAGAGCAGAGCAGAGTAGAGCAGAGCAGAGTAGAGTAGAGTAGAGTACATTAGAGTAGAGTAGAGCAGAGTAGAGTAGAGCAGAGTACATTAGAGTAGAGTAGAGTAGAGTAGAGTACATTAGAGTAGAGTAGAACAGAGTAGAGTAGAGCAGAGTACATTAGAGTAGAGTAGAGTAGAGTAGAGCAGAGTACATTAGAGTAGAGTAGAGTACATTAGAGTATAGTAGAGCAGAGCAGAGTAGAGTAGAGTAGAGTACATTAGAGTAGAGTAGAGTAGAGTACATTAGAGTAGAGTAGAGCAGAGTAGAGTAGAGCAGAGTACATTAGAGTAGAGTAGAGCAGAGCAGAGCAGAGCAGAGTAGAGTAGAGTACATAAGAGTAGAGTAGAGCAGAGTAGATTAGAGTAGAGTAGAGTAGAGTAGAGTAGAGCAGAGTACATTAGAGTAGAGTAGAGTAAAGCAGAGTACATTAGAGTAGAGTAGAGTAGAGTAGAGTACATTAGAATAGAGTAGAGTAGAGCAGAGTAGAGTAGAGTAGAGTAGAGTAGAGTACATTAGAGTAGAGTAGAGTAGAGTACATTAGAGTAGAGTAGAGTAGAGTAGAGTAGAATACATTAGAGTAGAGCAGAGTAGAGTAGAGTACATTAGAGTAGAGTAGAGTAGAGTACATTAGAGTAGAGTAGAGTACATTAGAGTATAGTAGAGCAGAGCAGAGTAGAGTAGAGTAGAGTACATTAGAGTAGAGTAGAGTAGAGTACATTAGAGTAGAGTAGAGCAGAGTAGAGTAGAGCAGAGTACATTAGAGTAGAGTAGAGCAGAGCAGAGCAGAGCAGAGTAGAGTAGAGTACATAAGAGTAGAGTAGAGCAGAGTAGATTAGAGTAGAGTAGAGTAGAGTAGAGTAGAGCAGAGTACATTAGAGTAGAGTAGAGTAAAGCAGAGTACATTAGAGTAGAGTAGAGTAGAGTAGAATACATTAGAGTAGAGCAGAGTAGAGTAGAGTACATTAGAGTAGAGTAGAGTAGAGTACATTAGAGTAGAGTAGAGTAGAGTAGAGTAGAATACATTAGAGTAGAGCAGAGTAGAGTAGAGTACATTAGAGTAGAGTAGAGTAGAGTACATTAGAGTAGAGTAGAGTAGAGTAGAATACATTAGAGTAGAGCAGAGTAGAGTAGAGTAGAGTAGAGTAGAGTAGAGTAGAGTAGAGTAGAGTAGAGCAGAGCAGAGCAGAGCAGAGCAGAGCAGAGTAGAGTAGAGTAGAGTAGAGTAGAGTAGAGTAGAGTAGAGCAGAGCAGAGCAGAGTAGAGTAGAGTAGAGTAGAGTAGAGTAGAGTAGAGCAGTGTAGAGTAGAGCAGAGTACATTAGAGTAGAGTAGAGTAGAGTAGAGTAGAGTAGAGCAGAGTACATTAGAGTAGAGTACATTATTTATTTATTTATTTATTTACTCATTTGAGAGGATAAACCCCTTGAGATGCATCATCTCGTTTAGAGTAGAGTAGAGTAGAGTAGAGTAGAGTACATTAGAGTAGAGTAGAGTAGAATACATGTGAGTAGAGTAGAGTAGAATACATTAGAGTAGAGTAGAGTAGAATACATTAGAGTAGAGCAGAGTAGAGTAGAGAAGAGTACATTAGAGTAGAGTAGAGCAGAGTAGAGTAGAGCAGAGTACATTAGAGTAGAGTAGAGCAGAGCAGAGCAGAGCAGAGTAGAGTGCATTAGAGTAGAGTAGAGCAGAGTAAATTAGAGTAGAGTAGAGTAGAGTAGAGTAGAGCAGAGTACATTAGAGTAGAGTAGAGTAGAGTAGAGTAGAGTAAAGCAGAGTACATTAGAGTAGAGTAGAGTAGAGCAGAGTAGAGTAGAGTACAGTAGAGTACATTAGAGTAGAGTAGAGTAGAGTAGAGTAGAGTACATTAGAATAGAGTAGAGTAGAGCAGAGTAGAGTAGAGTACAGTAGAGTACATTAGAGTAGAGTAGAGTAGAGTACATTAGAGTAGAGTAGAGTAGAATACATTAGAGTAGAGTAGAGTACATTAGAGTAGAGTAGAGCAGAGTAGAGTAGAGCAGAGTACATTAGAGTAGAGTAGAGTAGAGTACATTAGAGTAGAGTAGAGTAGAGTAGAGTACATTAGAGTAGAGTAGAATACATTAGAGTAGAGTACATTAGAGTACATTAGAGTACATTAGAGTAGAGTAGAGTAGAATACATTAGAGTAGAGGAGAGTAGAGTAGAGTAGAGCAGAGTACATTAGAGTAGAGTAGAGTAGAGTAGAGTACATTAGAGTAGAGTAGAGTAGAATACCTTAGAGTAGAGGAGAGTAGAGTAGAGTAGAGCAGAGTACATTAGAGTAGAGTAGAGTAGAGTAGAGTACATTAGAATAGAGTAGAGTAGAGTAGAGTAGAGTAGAGTAGAGCAGAGTACATTAGAGTAGAGAAGAGTACATTAGAGTAGAGTAGAGTACATTAGAGTAGAGTAGAGCAGAGTAGAGTATAGCAGAGTACATTAGAGTAGAGTAGAGTAGAGTAGAGCAGAGTACATTAGAGTACATTAGAGTAGAGTACATTAGAGTAGAGTAGAGCAGAGTAGAGTAGAGCAGAGCACATTAGAGTAGAGCAGAGTAGAGTAGAGTAGAGTACATTAGAGTAGAGTAGAGTAGAGTAGAGTAGAGTAGAGTAGAGTAGAGTAGAGTAGAGTAGAGTAGAGTAGAGTAGAGTAGAGTAGAGTAGAGTAGAGTAGAGTAGAGTAGAGTAGAGTAGAGCAGAGCAGAGCAGAGTACATTAGAGTAGAGTAGAGTAGAGCAGAGTACATTAGAGAAGAGTAGAGTAGAGTAGAGTAGAGTACATTAGAGTAGAGTAGAGTAGAGTAGAATACATTAGAGTAGAGTAGAGTAGAGTAGAGCAGAGTACATTAGAGTAGAGTAGAGTAGAGTAGAGCAGAGTACATTAGAGTAGAGTAGAGTAAAGCAGAGTACATTAGAGTAGAGTAGAGTAGAGTACATTAGAGTAGAGTAGAGCAGAGTACATTAGAGTAGAGTAGAGCAGAGTAGAGTAGAGTACATTAGAGTACATTAGAGTACATTAGAGTAGAGTAGAGTAGAGTAGAGTAGAGTAGAGTAGAGTAGAGTAGAGTACATTAGAGTAGAGTAGAGTACATTAGAGTAGAGTAGAGTACATTAGAGTAGAGCAGAGCAGAGTAGAGTAGAGCAGAGTACATTAGAGTAGAGTAGAGCAGAGTAGAGCAGAGTAGAGACAGGGTCAGCGTTACTGTCAGACTGTATAACGTGTGTCAAAGTGTTTCCTTGTTGTGATCTGTGGCTGATGGGAGCAGACAGAGACAGGACGTCCTGTGGAGGAGCCTCTCTGACCTCTCCTCCTCCCCCTCTCTCCTCCTCGCTCCTCCTCCTCTCTCCTCGACTCTCTCTTCCCCCTCTCTCCTCTCTCCCCTCCTCCTCTCCTCCTCTCTCCTCCTCTCTCCCCTTCTCTCCTCCTCCTCTCTTCTCCTCCTCGCTCCTCCTCTCTCCTCCTCTCTCCCCTTTTCCTCGCTCCTCCTCTCTTCTCCTCCTCGCTCCTCCTCTCTCCTCCTCCTCGCTCCTCCTCTCTTCTCCTCCTCGCTCCTCCTCTCTCCTCCTCCTCTCTCCTCCTCTCTCCTCCTCTCTCCCCCTCTCTCCTCCTCGCTTCTCCACTCTCCCCCTCTCTCCTCCCCCTCTCTCCTCTCTCCCCTCCTCCTCTCTCCTCCTCTCTCCCCCTCTCTCCTCCCCCTCTCCTCTCTCCCCTACTCCTCTCTCCTTCTCTCCCCCTCTCTCCTCTCTCTCCTCCTCCTCTCCCCCCCCCTCCCCTCCTCTCTCCTCCTCGCTCCTCCTCCTCTCTCCCCCTCTCTCCTCCTCTCTCCTCCTCCTCTCCCCCCCTCTCTCCTCCTCTCTCCTCCTCTCTCCTCCTCCTCCTCTCTCCCCCTCTCTCCTCCTCCTCTCTCCTCCTCCTCTCTCATCCTCTCTCCTCCTCCTCTCCCCCCCTCTCCTCCTCCTCTCTCCTCCTCCTCTCCCCCTCCTCTCTCTCTCCTCCTCCTCTCCCCCCCTCTCCTCCTCTCTCTCCTCTCTCCTCCTCCTCCCCCCCCTCTCTCCTCCACTCTCCCCCTCTCTCCTCCCCCTCTCTCCTCCCCCTCTCCTCTCTCCCCTCCTCCTCTCTCCTCCTCCCCCCCCCCCCTCTCTCCTCCTCTCTTCTCCTCGCTCCTCCTCCTCTCCTCCTCTCTCCTCCTCTCTCCTCCTCCACTCTCCTCCTCCTCCTCCCCCTCCCCCTCTCTCCTCCTCCTCTCTTCTCCTCTCCTCCTCCTCCTCTCTCCCCCTCTCTCCTCTTCCTCTCTCCTCCTCCTCTCTCATCCTCCTCTCTCCCCCTCTCTCCTCCTCCTCTCCCCCCTCTCTCCTCCTCCTCTCTCCTCCTCCTCCCTCCTCCTCCTCTCTCCTCCTCTCTCCTCCTCGCTCCTCCTTCCTCAGGCCTCAGACTGGCCTCAGACTGACCTCAGGCTGACCTCAGGCTGACCTCAGACTGACCTCAGGCTGACCTCAGGCTGACCTCAGACTGACCTCAGGCTGACCTCAGGCTGACCTCAGACTGGCCTCGGACTGGCCTCAGACTGGCCTCAGGCTGGCCTCAGGCTGGCCTCAGACTGACCTCAGACTGGCCTCAGACTGGCCTCAGACTGACCTCAGACTGACCTCAGACTGGCCTCAGGCTGACCTCAGACTGGCCTCAGACTGGCCTCAGACTGACCTCAGACTGACCTCAGGCTGACCTCAGACTGACCTCAGACTGACCTCAGGCTGACCTCAGACTGACCTCAGGCTGACCTCAGACTGGCCTCAGACTGACCTCAGGCTGACCTCAGGCTGACCTCAGACTGACCTCAGGCTGACCTCAGGCTGACCTCAGACTGGCCTCAGACTGGCCTCAGGCTGGCCTCAGACTGGCCTCAGACTGGCCTCAGACTGACCTCAGACTGGCCTCAGGCTGACCTCAGACTGGCCTCAGACTGGCCTCAGACTGGCCTCAGACTGGCCTCAGACTGACCTCAGGCTGGCCTCAGGCTGACCTCAGACTGGCCTCAGGCTGACCTCAGACTGGCCTCAGACTGGCCTCAGACTGGCCTCAGACTGGCCTCAGGCTGGCCTCAGGCTGGCCTCAGGCTGGCCTCAGGCTGACCTCAGACTGGCCTCAGGCTGACCTCAGACTGGCCTCAGACTGGCCTCAGACTGGCCTCAGGCTGGCCTCAGGCTGACCTCAGACTGACCTCAGACTGGCCTCAGGCTGGCCTCAGGCTGACCTCAGGCTGGCCTCAGGCTGACCTCAGACTGGCCTCAGGCTGACCTCAGACTGGCCTCAGACTGGCCTCAGACTGACCTCAGACTGGCCTCAGACTGGCCTCAGGCTGACCTCAGACTGGCCTCAGGCTGACCTCAGACTGGCCTCAGACTGGCCTCAGACTGACCTCAGACTGGCCTCAGGCTGACCTCAGACTGGCCTCAGGCTGACCTCAGACTGGCCTCAGACTGGCCTCAGGCTGACCTCATGTACTCTACTCTACTCTACTCTACTCTACTCTAATGTACTCTAATGTACTCTACTCTACTCTGCTCTACTCTACTCTAATGTACTCTGCTCTACTCTACTCTAATGTACCTCAGACTGGCCTCAGGCTGACCTCAGACTGGCCTCAGACTGGCCTCAGACTGGCCTCAGGCTGGCCTCAGGCTGACCTCAGACTGACCTCAGACTGGCCTCAGGCTGGCCTCAGGCTGACCTCAGGCTGGCCTCAGGCTGACCTCAGACTGGCCTCAGGCTGACCTCAGACTGGCCTCAGACTGGCCTCAGACTGACCTCAGACTGGCCTCAGACTGGCCTCAGGCTGACCTCAGACTGGCCTCAGGCTGACCTCAGACTGGCCTCAGACTGGCCTCAGACTGACCTCAGACTGGCCTCAGGCTGACCTCAGACTGGCCTCAGGCTGACCTCAGACTGGCCTCAGACTGGCCTCAGGCTGACCTCAGACTGGCCTCAGACTGGCCTCAGACTGACCTCAGACTGGCCTCAGGCTGGCCTCAGGCTGACCTCAGGCTGACCTCAGGCTGACCTCAGACTGGCCTCAGGCTGACCTCAGACTGGCATCAGACTGACCTCAGACTGGCCTCAGACTGGCCTCAGGCTGACCTCAGACTGGCCTCAAACTGGCCACAATAAAACTCACAAAAAGCCACAGACGCTGCAGCTCTGAGGGAGCACTGACCTCCAGATCCAGCCCAGGACCTCCACATCCAGCCCAGGACCTCCACATCCAGCCCAGGACCTCCAGATCTAGTCCAGGACCTCCAGATCCAGTCCAGGACCTCCAGGTCTAGTCCAGGACCTCCAGATCCAGTCCAGGACGTCTACATCCAGCCCAGGACCTCCACATCCAGCAGGTTCACCTCTGGGATCCTCCGAGACCCTGAGAGCGGCTGAAACAATTGGTTTGCACCAAACACTGCACAAACTGTCAGAGACCGTCCTCATCGGGTCTGGACCTGACTCCAGCTCGTCCTCGTCGGGTCTGGACCTGAATGAATTTTGGATCTATAAGTCCATCTCAAGAAAATGGGAACAAAACCAAAAGTGTTTAAACCCTAAACCTTTAAGTTTTTGTTGAGCACATTTACATTTCATTTTGGTCTCTCTCTGGTCTCTCTCTGGTCTCTCTCTCTGGTCTCTCTCTGGTCTCTCTCTGGTCTCTCTCTGGTCTCTCTCTGGTCTCTCTCTGGTCTCTCTCTCTGGTCTCTCTCTGGTCTCTCTCTGGTCTCTCTCTCTGGTCTCTCTATCTGGTCTCTCTCTCTGGTCTCTCTCTCTGGTCTCTCTCTGGTCTCTCTCTGGTCTCTCTCTCTGGTCTCTCTCTCTGGTCTCTCTCTCTCTGGTCTCTCACTGGTCTCTCTCTGGTCTCTCTCTCTCTGGTCTCTCTCTGTTCTCTCTCTCTGGTCTCTCTGGTCTCTCTCTGGTCTCTCTCTGGTCTCTCTCTCTGGTCTCTCTCTCTGGTCTCTCTCTGGTCTCTCTCTGGTCTCTCTCTGGTCTCTCTCTCTGGTCTCTCTCTCTGGTCTCTCTCTCTGGTCTCTCTCTCTGGTCTCTCTCTGGTCTCTCTCTCTCTGGTCTCTCTCTCTGGTCTCTCTCTCTCTGGTCTCTCTCTCTGGTCTCTCTCTGGTTTCTCTCTGGTCTCCTTCTGGTCTCTCTCTGGTCTCGCTCTCTTCCTGGTCTCTCCCTGGTTTCTCTCTCTGGTCTCTCTCTTTGGTCTCTTTGGTCTCTCTCTGGTCTCTCTCTGGTCTCTCTCTGGTCTCTCTCTGGTCTCGCTCTCTGGTCTCTCTCTGGTCCCTCTCTGGTCTCTCTCTGGTCTCTCTCTGGTCTCTCTCTGGTCTCTCTCTGGTCTCTCTCTGGTCTCTCTCTGGTCTCTCTCTGGTCTCTTTCTGGTCTCTCTCTCTGGTCTCTCTCTGGTCTCTCTCTCTCTGTTCTCTCTCTCTGGTCTCTCTCTCTTGGTCTCTCTCTCTCTCTCTCTCTGGTCTCTCTCTCTCTCTGTCTCTCTCTCTGGTCTCTCTCTGGTCTCTCTCTGGTCTCTCTCTGGTCTCTCTCTGGTCTCTCTCTGGTCTCTCTCTGGTCTCTCTCTCTGGTCTCTCTCTGGTCTCTCTCTGGTCTCTCTCTGGTCTCTCTCTGGTCTCTCTCTGGTCTCTCTCTGGTCTCTCTCTGGTCTCTCTCTGGTCTCTTTCTGTATCTACTGCCCACAACATTGAGGCATTGGATTGCTTGGATATAAACTAAGAACTAT
>OZ035823.1:959033-979033 GCA_964034765.1 Knipowitschia caucasica | reverse complement strand
AGCGCAGACTGAGGGAGGCGCTGCTGAGTAGCTCAGAAAGCACGTTGTGCGGGCTTTCTCTTAAAGTGACAGTACAGGCATAAATGAGCAACACTTCTGACATAGTAATAACGAACGAAATATGGCTAGAACTTGCCTCTAAACGTGAAATACTGATTAAACAACTAGTAAAGTGAAGGATTTGGTGAACTTCACTTACAAAAATAAAAGTACCATTTCTCCTTGGTTACATTCACCCCTCCTGAACTTCACCAACATCCTGAACGCAGTCCTTACAGGATGGAGAGGAGGATATGTCCGTCTTGAAATAGTCTGTCACAAGCAACCCAATGGACCTAGCCCATAAACCAACTAAGAAGTTACCTCTGCACAAGGCACAGAAAATAAAGAGGGTGATCATGTCTCAATATTCTCATAGGTAAATGCGACGCCTTTTACGCCACACAGCGCTTGGACCCATAAACACATTCCACAGACATTGAAACAAAAATATAGCCAAAGGACAATGTGAAAAAATTAATAAAAGAAAATTACAAAAATCCCCTAAGAAGAAGACTTGGGACCTCTGAACAACGGTACTTGTACCATAGACTCAAGCAATCTGTTCACTGACTTCACCAATCTCCCAGCACGGGTTCTCATTTGGTTGTCAACCCCTATGCCCGAGTCAGAGTCATTGGTAACTGGAGTAAGTGAACGTGTATCTGTCACCGAGTCATGGTCAGGTAAAACAGTGTCAGGTTGAACTTGACAGTCCGTAACAGTCAGTGGGCTTGGTGTATCTGGGTCAACACTCACGTCAGGTGAGATTTGCACGATCTCAGTCTCATTGGGCATGAATATGGCAGAGGCATCGTTGGTACTGTCCATATCATCACTGAGCAGAGAAAACTCCATATCTCCCACGGTTTGATTGTCGGGGAGAGGCAGGAAGTTGACGTTGAGCAGGAGATTCCTGTGTACAACTTTTGTGCGTCCATCCACATCACTGATTTTGTAAACATGAATGTTGGGGTTTGCATCAACAACAGTGTACACTTTGTCTTCCCATTTATCGGCAAGTTTCCTCTTTCCTCGTTCTCCTTTGTTTGCCACCAAAACGCGGTCTCCCACTGACAGAGAATTCCCTTTAGCACGTTTGTTGTACTGTTTGGCTTGGTGATGCTGTTCAGAGGAGGCATGTTTTTGTGCAATTTCCATGGCACATTTGAGAGAGAAAAGCAGGGCAGTGGCATACGAGTCATAATCCGCAACAGTGGGGTCACTCAAAACCTGCCTGAACATTATGTCGACTGGCAATCTTGGGACCCGTCCGAACATCAGGAAAAACGGTGCGTAGCCAGTTGTTTCATGGACAGTAGCGTTATAAGCGAACGTGAGGGATTGAATCTGTTGTGGCCACTGTTGCTTGTCTTTCAAGGGAAGCGTTCGCAGCATATTACCCAAGGTGCGATTGAAGCGCTCTGTGCCCCCATTCCCCATAGGGTGGTACGCAGTAGTGTGGGACTTAGCGACACCTGCCAGCCTGAGAAGCTCTGCTATCAAGTTGCTTTCAAAATTGGTGCCCTGGTCGGAATGAACTCTCATGGGAAAGCCGTAGACACAAAAAACATTATCCCAGAGTTTTCTTGCGACCTGCTTAGCTGTTTGGTTGGCACATGGGAAAGCATGGGCTAGCTTGGTAAAATGGTCAGTAACCACTAGAACATCGACTGATCTCTGCTTGCTGTCTTCTGCTGACCAAAAATCTATACAAACTAGCTGCATTGGGGCAGAGCTTTTGATACTCTCAAGTGGGGCTCGAGCGGACGGTTCTGGTGATTTACCAAATACACACCTTGAGCAACATTTGACATACTCCCGCACATCTTTCTCCATGTCGGGCCAGTAAAAACGTTGCCTAGCTAGGGAAAGGGTGCGGTCCTGGCCCTGGTGACCAGCCATGTCGTGGAGGCCAGACAGTGCTTTGTCTTTCAGATTGCGTGGCAAAACATACTGCAAGCGTTTCTGTTTGGACATCGGATCACGCGCCACTCTGTACAGTACATTATCACGGACGACCAACCTGTCCCACTGCTTTAACAATCTAAGCACTTGAGGACTCACACCAAACTTTTCTCGCCTAGACGGACGTTTTTTAGCTGCAACGAACGGCAAGACATTGGAAATCACATCATCCTGTTGCTGGCCTGACTGAAGGTCTGAAGCGGCTAAAACTGGGGGAGAGTCCTGATCAATAGATAACTGTTGGACATATTGGACCAAACTGACTGCCCTAGACTCAGCTGCACAATCCCACTCACTATGTGATTGACAAAGCGCTTTAACCTCGGCTGAACTACACATGAGTTTGTTACACTCAAGGGCTGACGAGTTAAGGGCTTGGACCTGACTGCTGACTCTGAAAACATCCTGCACAGATTGCTCACCTATCTCATCTGCTTCTTGGATTAGCGAGGAGTAGGGTTCTGATAAAAGTCTTGCAAAGGGGACACGGCTAAGTGCATCCGCCACCACATTACTCTTCCCTGGCAAATGTTTCAGATTAAAAGAGTATGACGAGAGCTTCGCCACCCAACGCACCTCACAAGCATCGAGTTTTGGTTTTGTTAGGAGATACGTCAGAGGATTGTTATCTGTCCACACAGTGAAACACCGCCCCTTGAGCCAGTGGCTAAATTTATCACAGACACTCCACTTTAGAGCCAACAGTTCCAGTCTGTGCGCAGGGTACCGCCGTTGTGCTGCACTTAGGGTCTTGCTCGCGAAAGCAACAGGCCTGGCTTTAGTCTCACCTTTGGGTACTTGAGAAAGTACAGCACCAAGGCCGTCTAGCGACGCATCAGTTGACAAGACGAATGGCTCATCAAAGTTTGGATGGGCAAGAACAACACATTCCAAAAGCATGGATTTCAACTGCTCAAAGGCCTTACCGCATTGATCGGTCCAATCTGCAGGAGTGAGTTTACGAAAGGTGCCCTGTGATTTCTTTGTCTTTGCTGACTTGCCCTTTCTCTTTTGACCAGCTGTTAGTGCGAACAGGGGCCTTGCGATGGAAGAGCAGTTGGGAATAAAGTGTTGGTAATAGAACACCATGCCAAGGAATGATTTGATGCGCCGAACTGAGGGCGTGCTGTTATCTATCTCCAGGAGATCAGTAACTTTCATGTTTGTAATAACTTCAACTTTTGAAGGGTCCACAGCCACACCTGAACCATCAATGACATGGCCAAGGAACCCCACTCTCTCTCTCAGGAAGTGGCACTTTTTGGGAGCCAGCTTCAAATTGTATTCTCTGAGTC
Source organism: Knipowitschia caucasica (assembly GCA_964034765.1). NCBI lineage: Eukaryota > Metazoa > Chordata > Actinopteri > Gobiiformes > Gobiidae > Knipowitschia > Knipowitschia caucasica. The sequence continues at coordinate 975,731 of OZ035823.1, read as the reverse complement.
TCTGGAACACAGTTTGGAGTCTCAATAGCGCCTCCTCCTCTGAAGGTGCAAAAACGAGGAGATCGTCAAGATAGCACAGAAGTTTTGAAAAGTTCATATCTCCAAATATTCCAATCATCATCCTCATAAATGACGCAGGACTGTTGCATAGTCCCTGTGCCATGCGGTTGTATTCATGCAGCCCCAGAGGAGTTGTGAAGGCGGTGTATTTCTTGTCCTCTTCCTGCAATGGGACATTGAAGAAACCTGAGGTCAAGTCCATAGTACTGAACAAGCAGTTGCCACCGAGAGCAGCCAAACAGTCGGCCTGATGAGGGAGAGGGTGGGCGTCTTTTAAAGTTCGGGCATTCAACCACCTAAAATCAGTGCAAATCCTCAGTCCACCATCCTTTTTCCACACCATGACTAACGGTGAAGCGTACTCACTCGTGGACTTCCTGATTATCCCTCTTTCCTCCATATCACTGAGCACTTGCCGCAACTTTTGATAGTGTGCAGGTGGGACTCTCCTGTATGGTAAGCGAAAAGGACGATCATCAGTGAGACGGATGCGGTGTGTGTAGCCCTTGACCTCTCCACAGTCCAGCGAATGTCTAGAGAAAATGTCCTGATACTCAATCAACATCTGAGCAAGCTTTAACTTACATGCTTCTGATACACGGCATGAGTCAATATCAACATCCCCAAGGCCTAAATCGGACATGGTTTTGGCTAAGCTGTTCAGGTCACAAGGCTTGTGAGATGTACTACTGTTCTGCTCAGAGTCACCTTTCTGGTCACTTGCAGCCACGTGTAGGCCCTGGAAAAGATCTAAATCCTCAATCGCTAAGCAAGGTGAAACATCGGCCAATTTGCAGTTTCTCTTTAGCGTGATAGGCTTGTCAGTGGGATTAACGACTGTCATTGGCACCCACCTATCACCCCATAACGGTGTAACTAGGCGACCCAGTAAAACACTACGTGGCATGGCTTTTGAGGAGGTCGGCGCTACTATAACAGTACTGCCAGGTGACATAGGTACGTTTGCCGGCAGCCTACCCCAGACCAAGTGTTCGTGTTTTGGGAGCAAAGTGACTGCTTGGGTAAGTTTAACCGTGCCTATCTTGTCAGGAACAGCACTACCCTTCCAGAGCTCAACATTGGTGAACATTGACAGAAAACGATCAATCTCAGGGTCTAAATGGGGACTTTGTTTAGATGCAATATTCCAGTAATCATCGACCCCTTTCATGACATGGATGATGTGCTTTATTACATTCGAGCCCAAAATGAGATCATCGTGCTGGCCAGGCACAAGTAACGTGGACACAATAACTTGTACGCCATACAGATCCATTTCCAAATCATAAAAGCCCTCAGGTTTTGTTTGAAGACCACCACAGCCGATTAACACTACTTTTTCAGCAGGCTGTTGCTTCTCAGGCAGCACACCCGCGGCGCGTAACTTTTCAACAGCACCTTCACTTATGCTACATGCCATTGAGCCAGAGTCCATCATGCCACTTAGAGTAACGCTTTTATTAATCTGGACAGGAGTGTAAAACAGCTCACCAAACGGCTGGACTTTCTGAGTACACTGAACAATCATTTGAGTCCCATTTGGTGCTGTAGCACAAGCATTACTGTAAATCTCAGCCAGGTCATTTTGTGAGAGGGAATTGTCCATATTACCCACACCGCCCCTCGCCAGATGCAGGTTCTCTAGTTTAACGGATAATTTTGCGGACTAGGGGAGGCGGAGGGCTTATTTCGATACTGATTGCCACGGGCTGTACAGTCCTTTTTCCAATGACCAGGAGACAAACATTTGAGGCACCTGTTCTCTCTTTTACAATGGGACAGAGTGGAATGATCAGTGCTGTCACAAACTCTACATGCTCTCTGAGCGGGTTGGTTTGCAGTAGAGTGAGTGTACACTTTGGTCTGTACCTGAGTCTGTTGTGTAATCAAACGGTCTAACACACTGACCAGACTCCTCATGCAGTCTGCATCTACACCAGAAACAGGAGTAGGTGCCGCAGAGGGGGACGACTGCATTTGTGGCTGAACCTCACTAGTATTGGGGGCACCGTCAACCTTTGGCACACACTGGGACTGGGCTTTGTAGACAGAAGAGGTGGGCTTTTGCGGTTTTGCAATGGCAGCACGAGATTTCTTTTCCTGAAGGTTCTCGTCCAGCCTCTCCTGAATCTCACTGGCAGTCCACTTGTCTGCTGACTTGAACTTGAAAACATGAGAGAGAGTTTGATCAGGGCAGTGTTTGACAAACATCATACTGACTTCATGAGCTGGATCATCAATTTTGCGACCCTGCCTCCTCAAGCATTCATTTGCCACATCCACCGTCTTATTGAGTCTTATCCAATACTCCATAGCATCCTCACTCGGCATTGGTAGTGTGTTGTAAAAGTCCGCGAGGGGCATGCTCGAGTAGGTCATGTCACTAAAATGTTGTTTCAGTATGTCAAAAATCACTTGTGGATTAGCAGCATGGTCAATAGATCTGTCATTACGTAACTTAATCCTGAGTACATCTCCTGCTTTGCCCATGAGCTTTGCCAAAATTTCCTGTGATTGTTCTTGTAAAGGAACAGCTCGCTTCTTCAAGTACAGAGACATAAGGTTCTCCCATTCATGGACAGAGAACTTGTCCGAGTCATCCCCTCTAAAGATGGGCGGCTCCTTAACATCAGAACGCATAACAAAACTGATGTTAGGCTGAGTCAAGTCTGGGGTCTGAATAGTACTGTTAGTGTCATTGGTCATAGCCTTAGTGCTTTTGTCAGACTGCAGCTTGGCAGTGATAGATTCACCTATCTTATCAGCCAACTGTGCTATTAGTGTACTTAAATCAGGGCTCTGTTCAATATGACTAGGTTGTTCACGGTTAACACGTGTAGAGCAAAGTTGGGGACTAGCAAACACAGCGTCACAATTTCCCGGTGCTCTGGCTTCTGGGGTCTGAGCACGTAACCCCCTACCCACACCAAACTGGAAATGAAACGGGACACTGTCCGCACCACCATCCTCACGCTCAACGGTGTAAGTTCTACCCTCTGCCATGTTTCACACTTGTAAAAAAAATACAGTTTAGCAGAATGTATAATGCCAAATAAAATCAACGGGCATTACCAAAACTCAGTCCATGTAAAGGAAAATACCTCAATGATACAGAAAAAAAATTACAGCAGCTCCCCACGGTGTACGAGCTGACGTCGAACCTTGAACCAGTCCTTGAAAGGTCACGGCACCATTGTAACGGGTGTGGCTCAGTTCAACAGAGTCTTATGGACTCGGGGCACATCCGTTAACCCTTGTGGTCTCTGCGTTGTGTTCTGCTGGAGTACTGCGCGGAGAAGGAAGGACCAGGAGACGTGTTGATCACTGGGAGCACTTTTACTGGCAGTTCTCTCAGAAAGCATAGCGCAGACTGAGGGAGGCGCTGCTGAGTAGCTCAGAAAGCACGTTGTGCGGGCTTTCTCTTAAAGTGACAGTACAGGCATAAATGAGCAACACTTCTGACATAGTAATAACGAACGAAATATGGCTAGAACTTGCCTCTAAACGTGAAATACTGATTAAACAACTAGTAAAGTGAAGGATTTGGTGAACTTCACTTACAAAAATAAAAGTACCATTTCTCCTTGGTTACATTTTCAATGTCCTGCCACAAAATGTCCCGTCATTTGACTAGAAAACATGGAAATGAAAGTGACGTAGCCAGAGCATTGGCTCTACCTGTGAAATCTAAAGCACGTAAACTTCACTTTGATTTGATCAGGAATAGTGGAAACCGTGAGCACAATTTTGAGGTTTTAAAGGCCGGCATTGGAACTTTAGTCCCAGCTAAACAGCCAAATTCCCCAGTTAAATCCAGTGAGTTTTTGCACTGTATAGACTGTGGGGCATTGCTTAAGCGAAAGTCGCTGTGGAGGCATGTGGCCAGGTGCCGGCTTTCACAGAAAGATGCCCAGGCTAAACCAGGCTAAACCAGGCTAAACCAGGTAGAAGTAGGGTCCAGTCCCTCTGCTCCCTAGCCCAGCCTGTACCGGAGGGCATCAGCAAAAAGCTGTGGTCTTTAATTTGGGCAATGCATCAGGATGAGGTCACGGGTGTTGTCAAAGCAGAAAAGGGGATTCTGAGACTCGGAGAGCACCTGTACTTAAAACACGGGCATGATAAGACTAAGCATGATTACATTAGGCAGAAAATGAGAGAAGTCGGTAGGTTAATTAACGAAGCAAAAACCGCAGGGAAACTGAAAACAATTAAGGATTTCTTTATTCCTTCCAACTTTAACCATGTGATTGATGCAGTCAGGTCTGTGGCTGGATATGATGAGGAAACAAATCAATACAAGACTCCATCCTTGGCCCTCAAACTCGGCCATAGCCTCAGAAAGCTAGCAGATATTCTTGAATGTGACTCAAAAATGGAGCATTGTGTTGATGAACTATTTATTAAAAACCTCCAACGAAGCCGGCTGCTTTTTGAGAAGAGGTGGGACGTCTGTGTTTCTTCTGCTGCCCTACAGACCCTCCGGCAAGCCAAGTGGAACACTCCGGACCTGCTCCCTCTGACTGAGGACGTTAGAGCCATGCATGCACATATTGAGGTATGTCGACCTGAATATGTGCAAACCCTAATAAGTGAGCCAACGTCTAAGCATTGGTCTAAACTGGCAGTTTTGACTCTTTGTGAGGTCATCATTTTCAATCGAAGAAGGGAAGGTGAGGTTTCAAAGATGCCACTGACAGCCTTTACCTTAAGAAGTAAGACTGGGATCCATTCTGACATTGCTCTGGGACTGTCCCAACTTGAGAAAAAGCTGTGTCAGCATTTTCAACGCATTGAAATTAAAGGGAAAAGAAGTGGGAAAGTGGTGGTTCTTTTGACTCCTGAAATGATTGCTTCGATGGAGGTGCTGGTGGAGAACAGAAGGGCCTGTTCCATCTCTGACCATAACCCATACTTCTTTTCCCGCCCGGGTGCAGACACCCACATCAGGGGATCAGACTCCCTACGCCAGGTAGCCAAAGAATGTGGTGCGGTGCATCCAGAGATGCTATCCTCAACCAAACTTAGAAAGCACATAGCTACTATGTCTACAGTTCTCAATATGAAAGAGAATGAGATGGACATACTTGCCAACTTCCTCGGCCATGACATTCGCATCCACAGGCAATATTACAGACTACCAGAGGGGGCGCTGGAGCTGGCCAAAATCAGCAAAGTGTTGATGGCCATGGAGCAGGGAAGAGCCGCTCCCTCTGGAGACTGCTCCCTCTGGAGACTGCTCCCTCTGGAGACTGCTCCCTCTGGAGACTGCTCCCTCTGGAGGCTGCTCCCTCTGGAGACTGCTCCCTCTGCTCCCTCTGGAGGCCGCTCCCTCTGGAGACTGCTCCCTCTGGAGGCCGCTCCCTCTGGAGACCGCTCCCTCTGGAGACTGCTCCCTCTGGAGACTGCTCCCTCTGGAGACTGCTCCCTCTGCTCCCTCTGGAGGCCGCTCCCTCTGGAGACTGCTCCCTCTGCTCCCTCTGGAGACTGCTCCCTCTGCTCCCTCTGGAGACTGCTCCCTCTGGAGACTGCTCCCTCTGGAGACTGCGCCCTCTGGAGACTGCGCCCTCTGGAGACTGCTCCCTCTGGAGACTGCTCCCTCTAGAGACTGCTCCCTCTGCTCCCTCTGCTCCCTCTGGAGACTGCTCCCTCTGGAGACTGCTCCCTCTGGAGACTGCTCCCTCTGCTCCCTCTGGAGACTGCTCCCTCTGCTCCCTCTGGAGACTGCTCCTTCTGGAGACTGCTTCTTCTGGAGACTGCTCCCTCTGGAGACTGCTCCTTCTGGAGACTGCTCCCTCTGGAGACCGCTCCTTCTGGAGACTGCTCCCTCTGCTCCCTCTGGAGACTGCTCCTTCTGGAGACTGCTCCCTCTGGAGACTGCTCCTTCTGGAGACTGCTCCCTCTGGAGGCTGCTCCCTCTGGAGACTGCTCCCTCTGCTCCCTCTGGAGGCCGCTCCCTCTGGAGGCTGCTCCCTCTGGAGACTGCTCGCTCCCTCTGGAGGCCGCTCCCTCTGGAGGCCGCTCCCTCTGGAGGCCGCTCCCTCTGGAGACTGCTCCCTCTGGAGACTGCTCCCTCTGCTCCCTCTGGAGACTGCTCCTTCTGGAGACTGCTCCCTCTGGAGACTGCTCCTTCTGGAGACTGCTCCTTCTGGAGACTGCTCCCTCTGGAGACTGCTCCCTCTGGAGACTGCTCCCTCTGGAGACTGCTCCTTCTGGAGACTGCTCCCTCTGGAGACCGCTCCTTCTGGAGCCTGCTCCCCAGAATAATAAATAGGGGGTGGGAGTTTAAAAGTCTTAACTTCTTCCCACTCCTTTTCGAGCTGACTTTTTGTTAATAAAACAAAACATGTAATAGAGTTTATTGTTTATTTGTTGGACAGAGAATAGTCTCAGGACAGACTCTTGGACAGAGAATAGCCTCAGGACAGACTCTTGGACAGAGAATAGTCTCAGGACAGACTCTTGGACAGAGAATAGCCTCAGGACAGACTCTTGGACAGAGAATAGCCTCAGGACAGACTCTTGGACAGAGAATAGCCTCAGGACAGACTCTTGGACAGAGAATAGTCTCAGGACAGACTCTTGGACAGAGAATAGCCTCAGGACAGACTCTTGGACAGAGAATAGCCTCAGGACAGACTCTTGGACAGAGAATAGTCTCAGGACAGACTCTTGGACAGAGAATAGCCTCAGGACAGACTCTTGGACAGAGAATAGTCTCAGGACAGACTCTTGGACAGAGAATAGCCTCAGGACAGACTCTTGGACAGAGAATAGTCTCAGGACAGACTCTTGGACAGAGAATAGTCTCAGGACAGACTCTTGGACAGAGAATAGTCTCAGGACAGACTCTTGGACAGAGAATAGTCTCAGGACAGACTCTTGGACAGAGAATAGTCTCAGGACAGACTCTTGGACAGAGAATAGCCTCAGGACAGACTCTTGGACAGAGAATAGTCTCAGGACAGACTCTTGTCCCACAGATTTCAGTAAACGGTCTTACCAACACATATCAATGTGTAAATGGAGCAGAGCAGATTACTGAGCTGTGGCAGAAACATTACTATTAGATTTTTAATGTTTTCCAAAAGTAACTATTTTACTGTTGGCAATATTGATAACAATGAAGATGTGATTATGTCTCCTCAGGAAGTCCATGAGATTGTGATGAAGCTGGATAACAATAAGGGTTTCTGCTGTTTTCTCTGTTGGCCATTTGTCTTACGGGTTTTAAATACATGAGTCTTACCGGATTCATTACTGACGGCCATCTTAGCCTTTGTAAAAGATAAAAGTGCAAACACAAACAGTAAGGACAAGTATAGGCCCATAGCTCTGGCCAGCACCTTATCAAAGGTACTGGGCTATTCTGAACAAGATGGAGTTCATACTTACGTCTGTTTGGTTTCAGTCCACAGACTCATGCTGTATTGAGCTCGGTGTTATTCTCCTGTAAACAGACTCATGCTGTATTGAGCTCGGTGTTATTCTCCTGTAAACAGACTCATGCTGTATTGAGCTCGGTGTTATTCTCCTGTAAACAGACTCATGCTGTATTGAGCTCGGTGTTATTCTCCTGTAAACAGACTCACTGCTTCAGAGCCTGTGCAGGAAATCATCTTTTTACTTGTTTTTATGTGTTGTTGTTTGTCCTCTAATATGGACCTTTTACTCGTGTCCAAAATAAAGTATTGAATTGAATTAAATAGATAGCTTTAGCGTCAGCATTAGCATTAGCTTTAGCATTAGCTGCTGGAGACACCATCAAAGCAGACCCTCGTGTTTTTGTTTCTCACTCAGAAAAAAAACAAACGTGAGATTTTTACAGTTTTTATTCAAAGAAACAACATGAAGCACAAGTGTGGACCATCAAAACATCCACGTACAACAACTATATGTACAAGAACCCAAGGGACCATCAGGGACCATCAAGGCCCATTAGGGACCATCAAGGCCCATCAGGGACCATCAGGGCCCATCAGGAGGACCATCAAGGACCATCAGGGCCCATCAGGAGGACCATCAGGGCCCATCAGGACGACCATCAGGGACCATCAAGGCCCATCAGGGACCATCAAGGCCCATCAGGGACCATCAAGGCCCATCAAGGCCCATCAGGACGACCATCAGGAGGACCATCAGGGACCATCAAGGGGAACATCTGGTTTGAAACAGCCACTGATGTCGTCAAGACAGACTAAGCCTCAGTCAGGGAGCAGCGGCTCCAGTCAGAGCACCCTCAGTCAGGGAGCAGCAGTCCCCTGCTGTTGGGCCTGCTGCTGGCGGAGTATGCAGTCTCCGAGAGCAGGTTCTAGTTAGTTAAATATTCACATAGTGAAAAATGCCAAAATTATTGCATTTGTTTCATTAAAAAGAACAGATGTTTGTGACACGTTTGTATAAATAACGACTAAAGCAGGGGGCGCTGTTCTGTTCAGCGATTGAAAATAGATTGAAATAGATTTTGCAGAAGGGGCGGGGCATGTGCCCGGAGCCAGGATGGATCCAAAAACAGCTCCAGGTCTGTTTGTAGAAATGTAAAACAAAGTAAATAAAGACCGCAGTCCGAGAGTTCTTTAGAGCTTCAGTCCTGCAGTGAGTCATGAGACCGCGGCGAGTCATGAGACCGCGGCGAGTCATGTGACCGTGGCGAGTCATGTGACCGTGGCGAGTCATGTGACCGCGGCAAGTCATGTGACCGCGGCGCACACTGATGATGTCACGCTGCAGCTCTGCGTCATGAGAACTGGATCTGCTGCACCGTGGGGATCTGTGGAGGACATGGATTTATAGCACACTACAACAGCCTCTGCCTGGGTCCTGGTCTGGGTCTCGGTCCTGGTCCGGGTCTGGGTCCTGGTCTGGGTCCTGGTCTGACCTGTTGGTAGGAGGTGGTGTAGACCATGACGTTCTGCTGCTGTCCGTCTGCTGTGATGATCCCAGCGGGAATAGGGTTAGCTGCGGGTACACACATGGTCACACACACACAGTAACACATACGGTTACACACACAGTAACACACATGGTTACACACACAGTAACACACACACACAGCTGACTCACAGAAGCTCTCGTCGGCCAGTTCGTCTCCGACTCCGTCTCCAAGTGTGACTCCAGGCATCCCCTTCTCTCCCTTCAGCGCCTGCAACAGAGGCACGTGTACTGAGGCACGTATACTGAGGCGCGTATACTGAGGCACGTGTACTGAGGCACGTGTACTGAGGCACGTATACTGAGGCGCGTATACTGAGGCACGTATACTGAGGCGCGTATACAGAGGCACGTATACTGAGGCGCGTATACTGAGGCACGTATACTGAGGCGCGTATACTGAGGCACGTATACTGAGGCGCGTATACAGAGGCACGTATACTGAGGCGCGTATACTGAGGCACGTATACTGAGGCGCGTATACTGAGGCACGTATACAGAGGCACGTATACAGAGGCACGTATACTGAGGCGCGTATACTGAGGCACGTGTACTGAGGCACGTATACAGAGGCACGTATACTGAGGCACGTATACTGAGGCGCGTATACTGAGGCACGTATACAGAGGCACGTATACAGAGGCACGTATACTGAGGCGCGTATACTGAGGCACGTATACTGAGGCGCGTATACAGAGGCACGTATACTGAGGCGCGTATACTGAGGCACGTATACTGAGGCGCGTATACTGAGGCGCGTATACTGAGGCACGTATACTGAGGCACGTATACAGAGGCACGTATACTGAGGCACGTATACTGAGGCACGTATACTGAGGCACGTATACAGAGGCACGTATACTGAGGCGCGTATACTGAGGCGCGTATACTGAGGCGCGTATACTGAGGCGCGTATACTGAGGCGCGTATACTGAGGCGCGTATACTGAGGCGCGTATACTGAGGCACGTATACTGAGGCACGTATACTGAGGCACGTATACAGAGGCACGTATACAGAGGCACGTATACAGAGGCACGTATACTGAGGCGCGTATACTGAGGCACGTGTACTGAGGCACGTGTACTGAGGCACGTATACAGAGGCACATATAGTGAGGCACGTATACAGAGGCACGTATACTGAGGCACGTATACTGAGGCACGTATACCGAGGCACGTATACCGAGGCACGTGTACTGAGGCACGTATACTGAGGCACGTGTACTGAGGCACGTATACCGAGGCACGTATACTGAGGCGCGTATACTGAGGCACGTATACTGAGGCACGTATACTGAGGCACGTATACTGAGGCACGTGTACTGAGGCACGTGTACTGAGGCACGTATACTGAGGCACGTATACTGAGGCACGTGTACTGAGGCACGTGTACTGAGACACGTATACTGAGGCACGTATACAGAGGCGCGTATACAGAGGCGCGTATACTGAGGCGCGTATACTGAGGCGCGTATACTGAGGCACGTGTACTGAGGCACGTGTACTGAGGCACGTGTACTGAGGCACGTGTACTGAGGCACGTATACTGAGGCACGTATACCGAGGCGCGTATACTGAGGCACGTGTACTGAGGCACGTATACAGAGGCACGTGTACTGAGGCACGTATACTGAGGCACGTATACTGAGGCACGTATACAGAGGCACGTATACTGAGGCACGTATACAGAGGCACGTATACTGAGGCACGTATACTGAGGCGCGTATACAGAGGCACGTATTCTGAGACTCGTATACTGTATAAACATGTGTACTGTGTATGTTGCTGGTACATGTTGATGGTGTATGTTGCTGATGTGTGTTGCTGGTACATGTTGATGGTGTATGTTGCTGGTGTCTGTTGCTGATGTGTGTTGCTGGTACATGTTGATGGTGTATGTTGATGGTGTATGTTGCTGGTACATGTTGTTGGTGTATGTTGCTGGTACATGTTGCTGGTACATGTTGCTGGTACATGTTGCTGGTGTATGTTGCTGGTGTATGTTGCTGGTACATGTTGCTGGTGTATGTTGCTGGTGTATGTTGCTGGTACATCTTGCTCGTGTATGTTGCTGGTGTGTGTTCCTGGTACGTGTTGCTGGTGTATGTTGCTGGTACATGTTGCTGGTGTATGTTGCTGGTACATGTTGCTGGTACATGTTCCTGGTACATGTTCCTGGTACATGTTCCTGGTACATGTTCCTGGTACATGTTGCTGGTGTATGTTCCTGGTACATGTTGCTGGTGTATGTTGCTGGTACATGTTGCTGGTGTATGTTGCTGGTCCATCTTGCTGGTACCTCTCTGAACTTCTGCAGGTACAGCTTGAGCGGCTCCACATACATGTCGAAGCCCAGCGTGGACATAGCGAACAGGATGTCTTCTCCGTTGATGGTTTTCCTCTTCTCCTGGTGACAGCGCTCGGACGCCTCAGACGTGATGAAGCTGATGAACTCAGACACACACTCCTGCACACACTCTTTGGCATCTTTGGCAATCTGCAACGCACAATACATGTGTTACTGTTAATGTGTGTTACTGTGTGTGTGTATATATGTCTGTACATGTGTGCATAAGTGTGTGTATAGGTGTGTGTATATGTCTGTACATGTGTGTATAAGTGTGTGCATATGTGTGTGTACATGTGTGTGTATAAGTGTGCGTATAAGAGTTTGTATAAGTATGTGTACAAATGTGTGTATATGTCTGTACATGCATGTATAAGTGTGTACATATGTGTGTGTACATGTGTGTATATGTGTGTGTACATGTGTGCGTATAAGTGTGTGTACATGTGTGCGTATAAGTGTGTGTACATGTGTGCGTATAAGTGTGTGTACATGTGTGCGAATAAGTGTGTGTACATGTGTGTATAAGTGTGTGTACATGTGTGTATAAGTGTGTACATATGTGTGTATATGTCTGTACATGCATGTATAAGTGTGTACATATGTGTGTGTACATGTGTGTATAAGTGTGTGTACATGTGTGCGTATAAGTGTGTGTACATGTGTGCGTATAAGTGTGTGTACATGTGTGCGAATAAGTGTGTGTACATGTGTGTATAAGTGTGTGTACATGTGTGTATAAGTGTGTGTACATGTGTGTATAAGTGTGTGTACATGTGTGTATAAGTGTGTGTACATGTGTGTATAAGTGTGTGTATATGTCTGTACATGTGTGTATAAGTGTGTACTTATGTGTATAAGTGTGTACATATGTGTGTGTACAAGCGTGTACATATGTGTGTGTACATGTGTGTGTATAAGAGTGTGTACATGTGTGTATATGTGTGTAACTGTGTACATGTGTATATGTGTGTATAAGTGTGTATAAGTGTGTGTGTATATGTGTATAAGTGTGTGTATGTGTGTTACTATGTGTATAAAAGTGTGTATAAGTGTGTTACTGTGTGTATGTGTGTAACTGTGTGTACATGTGTATATGTGTGTGTGTACATGTGTGTATAAGTGTGTGTTACTGTGTGTATAAGTGTGTGTATATGTGTATAAGTGTGTGTATATGTGTATAAGTGTGTGTATGAGTGTTACTGTGTGTATAAGTGTGTTACTGTGTATATGTGTGTATAAGTGTGTTACTGTGTATATGTGTGTATAAGTGTGTTACTGTGTATATGTGTGTGTTACTGTGTATATGTGTGTGTATATGTGTGACTGTGTATATGTGTGTATAAGTGTGTGTTACTGTGTATATGTGTGTGTATATGTGTGACTGTGTATATGTGTGTATAAGTGTGTGTAAGTGTGTGTATAAGTGTGTGTATAAGTGTGTGTAACAACAACTTCCTTCAGCTAAACGCAGACAAAACTGAAATGATTGTCTTTGGTCCCCAGAAACAAAGAGAGAGCGTCATCTGTCACCTACAGTCTCTCTCCCTAAAACCTTCAAACAAGGTCAGAAATCTAGGGGTAATACTGGACTCAGACTTAAATTTTAATAGCCACATCAAATCAGTAACATCAGCAGCTTTTTACCATCTAAAAAACATTGCCAGGATCAAAAACATAGTGTGTAAAGCAGACTTGGAGATTCTTATCCATGCATTTGTCTCCAGTAGGTTAGACTACTGCAATGGCCTGCTCACAGGTCTGTCCAAACAGGCTGTAAAACAGCTGCAGTACATTCAAAATGCAGCAGCTCCAGTCCTGACTAGAACCAGGAAGTACGACCATATTAGTCCTGACTAGAACCAGGAAGTACGACCGCATTAGTCCTGACTAGAACCAGGAAGTACGACCACATTACTCCTGACTAGAACCAGGAAGTACGACCATATTAGTCCTGACTAGAACCAGGAAGTACGACCACATTAGTCCTGACTAGAACCAGGAAGTACGACCACATTAGTCCTGACTAGAACCAGGAAGTACGACCACATTAGTCCTGACTAGAACCAGGAAGTACGACCACATTAGTCCTGACTAGAACCAGGAAGTACGACCACATTAGTCCTGACTAGAACCAGGAAGTACGACCACATTAGTCCTGACTAGAACCAGGAAGTACGACCACATTAGTCCTGACTAGAACCAGGAAGTACGACCACATTAGTCCTTACTAGAACCAGGAAGTACGACCACATTAGTCCTGACTAGAACCAGGAAGTACGACCACATTAGTCCTGACTAGAACCAGGAAGTACGACCACATTAGTCCAGTTCTCAGGTCTCTGCACTGGCTTCCTGTGGCTCAGAGAATAGACTTTAAAACAGCTCTGCTTGTTACAAGTCTCTCCATAGCCTCGCACCAAAATATATTAGTGACATGTTAGTCCCATATGAACCAGCCCGGACTCTGAGGAGCACAGGGACTGGACTCCTGCTGGGACTCTGAGGAGCACAGGGACTGGACTCCTGCTGGGACTCTGAGGAGCACAGGGACTGGACTCCTGCTGGGACTCTGAGGAGCACAGGGACTGGACTCCTGCTGGGACTCTGAGGAGCACAGGGACTGGACTCCTGCTGGGACTCTGAGGAGCACAGGGACTGGACTCCTGTTAGTGCCCAGAGTCAGAACTAAACATGGGGAGGCTGCTTTTCAGATTCATGCTGCTAAAATCTGGAACAATCTTCCTGAAGATGTGAGACAGGCCTCCTCTCTGACAATGTTTAAAACCAAGTTAAAAACGGTGCTGTTTAGCTGTGCTACAACTGAGGGATTTTATATTTTTATTTCGTTTTAATGTTCTGTGATTATTTATGATTTTAATGCTGTCTTGTTCAGAACTTTGAGTTGCCTTGTGTATGAATTGTGCTATACAAATAAACTTGCCTTGCCTAAGTGTGTACATGTGTGTGTATAAGTGTGTACACGTGTGTGTAAAAGTGTGTATAAGTGTGTGTATAAGTGTGTGTAAGTGTGTGTATAAGTATGTGTAAGTGTGTGTATAAGTGTGTGTAAGTGTGTGTATAAGTGTGTGTATAAGTGTGTATAAGTGTGTATGTGTGTGTATAAGTGTGTACATGTGTGTGTACAAGTGTGTACATGTGTGTGTACAAGTGTGTACATGTGTGTGTACATGTGTGTGTACAAGTGTGTATAAGTGTGTACATGTGTGTGTATAAGTGTGTGTACATGTGTGTGTATAAGTGTGTACATGTGTGTGTATAAGTATGTGTACATGTGTGTGTACAAGTGTGTACAAGTGTATACATTTGTGTGTATGAGTGTGTATAAGTGTGTATAAGTGTGTATAAGTGTGTATAAGTGTGTATGTGTGTGTATAAGTGTGTATGAGTGTGTATGAGTGTGTATAAGTGTATACATTTGTGTGTATAAGTGTGTATGTGTGTGTATAAGTGTGTATGAGTGTGTACATGTGTGTATAAGTGTGTATGAGTGTGTATGAGTGTGTATGAGTGTGTATGAGTGTGTATAAGTGTGTATAAGTGTGTATAAGTGTGTATGAGTGTGTACATATGTGTGTATAAGTGTGTGTAAGTGTGTACATGTGTGTGTATAAGTGTGTACATGTGTGTATAAGTGTGTACATGTGTGTGTATAAGTGTGTACATGTGTGTGTATAAGTGTGTGTATAAGTGTGTACATGTGTGTGTAAGTGTGTATAAGTGTGTGTACATGTGTGTGTATAAGTGTATACATTTGTGTGTATAAGTGTGTATGAGTGTGTATAAGTGTGTATGAGTGTGTATAAGTGTGTATAAGTGTGTGTATGAGTGTGTATAAGTGTGTACATGTGTGTGTATAAGTGTGTTTACATGTGTGTGTACAAGTGTGTACAAGTGTGTATAAGTGTGTATGTGTGTGTATACGTGTGTATGAGTGTGTACATTTGTGTGTATAAGTGTGTATGAGTGTGTATAAGTGTGTATAAGTGTGTATAAGTGTGTATGAGTGTGTATAAGTGTGTATAAGTGTGTATGAGTGTGTATAAGTGTGTGTATGAGTGTGTATGTGTGTGTATAAGTGTGTATAAGTGTGTATAAGTGTGTATGAGTGTGTATGAGTGTGTATAAGTGTGTATAAGTGTGTATAAGTGTGTATAAGTGTGTATATGTGTGTATATGTGTGTATAAGTGTGTATAAGTGTGTATGAGTGTGTATGAGTGTGTATGAGTGTGTATGAGTGTGTATAAGTGTGTATGAGTGTGTATGAGTGTATGAGTGTGTATGAGTGTGTATGAGTGTGTATAAGTGTGTATGAGTGTGTGTGTATGTGTGTGTATGAGTGTGTATAAGTGTGTATGTGTGTGTATGTGTGTATGAGTGTGTATAAGTGTGTATGTGTGTGTGTGAGTGTGTATAAGTGTGTATAAGTGTGTATGAGTGTGTATGAGTGTGTATAAGTGTGTATGAGTGTGTGTGAGTGTGTATAAGTGTGTATAAGTGTGTATGTGTGTGTATAAGTGTGTATGAGTGTGTATGAGTGTGTATAAGTGTGTATGAGTGTGTATGAGTGTGTATAAGTGTGTATAAGTGTGTATGAGTGTGTATGAGTGTGTATAAGTGTGTATAAGTGTGTATGAGTGTGTATGAGTGTGTATAAGTGTGTATAAGTGTGTATGAGTGTGTATGAGTGTGTATAAGTGTGTACATGTGTGTGTATGAGTGTGTATAAGTGTGTATAAGTGTGTATGAGTGTGTGTGAGTGTGTATAAGTGTGTATAAGTGTGTACATGTGTGTGTATGTGTGTATGAGTGTGTATAAGTGTGTATGAGTGTGTATAAGTGTGTATGAGTGTGTATGAGTGTGTATGAGTGTGTATGTGTGTGTATGTGTGTATGAGTGTGTATAAGTGTGTATGAGTGTGTATAAGTGTGTATGAGTGTTTATAAGTGTGTATGAGTGTGTATGAGTGTGTATAAGTGTGTATCAGAATCAGAATCAGAATCATTTTTATTGCCAACGTAAGTAACAGGAGGTCACAGACTAGGAAATTGCTTTGGCTCAGTGCAACAGTCAAAAAGATATAATAAAAATAAGAATAAAAAACACTTCTAAAGAATAAATTTAAATTTAAAATAGAGTTACAGTTACTATTTACAATATACAAGTGCACATGGTGCACACAATGTAAGGTGACAGCAGTACAGTGAAGTAAAGTGACGTATGATGGGCAGTAAAGTGACTTTATAAAGGGCGGGGGGACAGGTTAAGAAGTGTTCAAGAGTCCAACAGCAGAGGGGAAGAAACTGTTCTTGTGGCGGGAGGTTCTAGTCCTGATGGAC
>OZ035823.1:931533-951533 GCA_964034765.1 Knipowitschia caucasica | reverse complement strand
CTGGTGTGGTCTGGTGTGGTCTGGTCTGGTGTGGTCTGGTCTGGTGTGGTCTGGTCTGGTGTGGTCTGGTGTGGTCTGGTGTGGTCTGGTGTGGTCTGGTCTGGTGTGGTCTGGTCTGGTGTGGTCTGGTCTGGTGTGGTCTGGTCTGGTGTGGTCTGGTGTGGTCTGGTGTGGTCTGGTCTGGTGTGGTCTGGTGTGGTCTGGTCTGGTCTGGTCTGGTGTGGTCTGGTCTGGTGTGGTCTGGTGTGGTCTGGTCTGGTGTGGTCTGGTCTGGTCTGGTCTGGTCTGGTGTGGTCTGGTCTGGTGTGGTCTGGTGTGGTCTGGTCTGGTGTGGTCTGGTCTGGTGTGGTCTGGTGTGGTCTGGTCTGGTCTGGTCTGGTGTGGTCTGGTGTGGTCTGGTGTGGTCTGGTCTGGTCTGGTGTGGTCTGGTCTGGTCTACTCACCGTCCTGGGACTGCAGGACATAGTGGCCGTACTCCCCGGCGATGCCGAGCTGAGAGGCGTCTGTGGTGGAGTTGTCGGCGTCCATCTGTTCAGAAAACACATGAGTAAGTAATGTTTATTTATATAGCGCCTTTCACAGATGGGGGCGGAGTCAGTACAGGAGGCAGACCTATTGTACATGTTTTTAGTGGTAGGGGAAACCGGAGTACTCGGCGACAGCGTAGTAGTAGTTTATCACAGAGTTTGGAGTGAGAGAAAATGATTAGACTCACGGGGGATTTACACAGTAGGCGTAAACAGCGCGTACGCGTTTACTGCGCGCTCTCTGCGCGTACATTTTTTTTGGAGTATCTACACAGGCCGTGCGCGCAGGTCCGCGGCTTCTGATGCTGTCCCTGTGTAGTCTATGGAGCAGTGTAGAGGACAGTACGAGCCAGAGGACTGATGTAGAGCAACACAAATCACATGCATGTGTTTGTCTTCATGGTCTCTGTTGCTGGTTTGGCCAGACGCGAGACTTTATGAAAGAAAAAAAACGATGTCCAGAATCACTGTAAAACCTGCTGCTCCTCCTGCTGATGTTTAGACACAAGTGCAGTGTGCGTGCAGATGTGATCTAAAGCCAAGGACCGCTAGAAAAATAAAGTTTTACATGAGATTTCAATGGGAGACGCGTTGGTGTGCGCACAAAATTAGAAATCCATCCTAAATTAGAGCGCAGCTTTGCGTCACATGTCCGTCATACGCACGTATAACGCTATAAGTGTAAATATCATCATAGGTTAACATGGAAAAAAGTTACGCGCGTCTGCTGCGCGTATAACGCGTACGTGCTGTAACGCGTGATGTGTAAATTAGCAGTCAGAGTTCAAAAGCACTGAATAAAACTGATGCTAGGGCTGGGCGATATAAACGGTATAAGCAGTATGCGATATAAATTTGGCCCACGGTAGAGATTTTTGTTATACCGGCATATTGCAGTAGGTCATTATGTCATCAAATTGCGCAGGCTCTGACGCCAGCAGAAAGGACCAAAACAAACCGGCATTCAGCAGCATTAGCCTAGCACTATTAGCCTAGCATTATCCTAGCACTATTGGACACCACTGGAAACAGCGAACAGCAGCACGGCATTAACACCGTGTTTCTGTCGCTGTATTGTTGTCACAGCGGCCCCAGCAGAGGTAAATACACACATAGCAATCACAGTTTAAGTCTACCTTTTGGCCAATCAGTGTCAAAGGGGCGTAGGCTCGAAGCGCCAGCGTGTGCCGTGTACGCAGCATCATCACAGCAGAAGTTTGGGAAAGTTAGCGTCAGATAGCTCAATAGCTCACGAAAGCTACTTTGTTAAACAAAATTAATTGTGCCAAAATGACCATTTACATCAACTGTTCAAATCCAATGCGCTGTTTTAATGCACATAAATCCATTGAATCATCCAGTTCACTGCAAGCGCAAAGAAAAGCGCTTAGGGAGCGTCAACAAATGGCAAGACCAGCTTTGTAAACAAACAATAGCTTTTACTGAAGCCATGTACCTGCACAAAACTATCAGACACTATAAATAATGACCATGTCTAACTGCTGCAGGCTTTGATTTCAACATTTGTGAGTGTTTCTATTTTTTAAATGAATACATATGTTTTTCTTTTCTTTTTTAAAATTGCTTTTACAGTAAATGGTCTTTACTGTAACACACATAAATACTGTGTTACAGCATTTGTCTTGTCATTTGTCTCACAACTCAAAAAATATATATACTAGATTCTAATATCTAAATAAGTAACCATCTTGACTATTTTATGCAAGAACCTGCTAGACCTATATTGAAATTCACACACTAAATTATACCGCAATATATACCGTCTACCGTCTGTGACCCAAATTATACCGCAATATGAATTTTAGGCCATATTGCCCACCCCTAACTGATGCCACAGCAGTCACTTTGACGGTTTGTTGTGGAAGCGGTGACTCAGCTTCACATTCAGATTCTGGGTCATTATAACGTTGTGACTTTTTATTTCCATCTGTGGTTCATGGCGTAAAAATAAACTACACATAGTTTATCTTTCATCTTTCCCCAACATTCTGTGGCAGTGAAGGCCCCTTTCTCAAGCTGCAGGTCCTGGTCTGGGTCCTGGTCTGGGTCCTGGTCTGGGTCCTGGTCTGGTTTTTCCAGAGAAGAAAAAGTGCTAGTTACCATAGCAACATGCAGTTTACTTGACAGCAGTTATTAGCCTTTCTACTGTTTATACTGTACTTTGTTAAATTCCAGTTTTTAGCACTTATTATACTGTAAAGTAAACACCTTGAATTACTATTAAAAATGTGGTTTAGTCGGATTGTAGTTTCAGAACTGTTGGGTCATAGTGTTAACTAATACTTGCTTTTCCACTGCGGAGCTAAAGCTCTGAAAACTATAGACCAATAAGAGACATATGTGTATATTTACAGTGCCTTGCGAAAGTATTCGGCCCCCTTGAACCTTTTGCCACATTTCAGGCTTCAAACATAAAGATATAAAAAAAAAAAAAAATTTCAAGAATCAACAACAAGTGGGACACAATCGTGAAGTGGAACGAAATTTATTGGATAATTTAAACTTTTTTAACAAATAAAAAACTGAAAAGTGGGGCGTGCAATATTATTCGGCCCCCTTGCGCTAATACTTTGTAGCGCCACCTTTTGCTGCAATTACAGCTGCAAGTCGCTTGGGGTATGTCTCTATCAGTTTTGCACATCGAGAGACTGGAATTCTTGCCCATTCTTCCTTGCAAAACAGCTGGAGCTCAGTGAGGTTGGATGGAGAGCGTTTGTGAACAGCAGTCTTCAGCTCTTTCCACAGATTCTGGATTGGATTCAGGTCTGGACTTTGACTTGGCCATTCTAACACCTGGATACGTCTATTTGTGAACCATTCCATTGTAGATTTGGCTTTATGTTTTGGATCATTGTCCTGTTGGAAGATAAATCTCCGTCCCAGTCTCAGGTCTTTTGCAGACTCCAACAGGTTTTCTTCCACATGTTTGGTGTGTCTCCCAGGTGGCTTGTGGAAAACTTTAAACCAGACTTTTTATGGATATCTTTGAGAAATGGCTTTCTTCTTGCCACTCTTCCATAAAGGCCAGATTTGTGCAGTGCACGACTGATTGTTGTCCTATGGACAGACTCTCCCACCTCAGCTGTAGTTATCTGCAGTTCATCCAGAGTGATCATGGGCCTCTTGGCTGCATCTCTGATCGGTCTTTTCCTTGTTTGAGATGAAAGTTTGGAGGGACGGCCGGGTCTTGGTAGATTTGCAGTGGTCTGATACTCCTTCCATTTCAATATAATTGCTTGCACAGTGCTCCTTGAGATGTTTAAAGCTTGGGAAATCTTTTTGTATCCAAATCCGGCTTTAAACTTCTCCACAACAGTATCTCGGACCTGCCTGGTGTGTTCCTGTCTTCATGATAGTGATGTGCTGAGCGTGCCGGGTCTTCGAAGCGTGTACCGAATAAAAAAGGGGCGTATTTTTTGAAGCGTGGTTCGAGGCGTGTATTGGTCACGTATGTGGTGACGTTCGAAGCCTCGCGTAGCGGCCGCACCACGTGACGGTTCATATAGTGCTTCATATCGTTCGGAGAGTGCATTGCTTTGACAGGTGCTTTGTGATCCGCGGCTGTACCATAGACTGTATTGGCTGTCCCCGTCTGCCTCTGTGTGCGTACGTGTGTGTGCGTGATGTGGAGCAGTCCTGTACTAAGTATAGAGAAACTACTTCATATGAAATACAATTAAAAACGTTTCACTTTAGTAAAACCTCATATATCAAGGCTTCAAGTTATCAGTAATAATACGCTGGATAATACATTTCACAACAGCTGTGTGGCGCAGTCGGTATATGACGGACTCCGAAGTAGAAGGTCAAAGGTTCGAATCCTGGTCTACCCATAATAAATTTTGTGTTGCAAAGTATATGTATTTATTTATTGGGAATAAATGGTTTGTTGTGTTTAATTAATCCACCTCTTGGTAGTTTTTCCTCCATTCATCACTTTCTGTAGAACTTAGGGGTGGGCGATATGGCCTAAAATTCATATCGCGGTATAATTTGGGTCATAGACGGTAGACGGTATATATCGCGGTATAATTTGGTGTGTGAATTTCAATATAGGTCTAGCAGGTTCTTGCATAAAATAGTCAAGATTGTTAATTATTTATATATTAGAATCTAATATATATTTTTTGAGTTAGAAAATCAGTTGTGAGACGAATAAAGAGACAAATAACATACATTATTTATGTATGTTACAGTAAATACCATTCACTGTAAAAGCAATTTTTAAAAAGAAAAACATATGCATTCATTTAAAATATAAAAAACTCACAAATGATGAAAACAAAGTCTGTAGGAGTTAGACATGGTCATTATTTATAGTGTCTGAGAGTTTTGTGCAGGTGCATGACTTCAGTAAAAGCTGTTTGTTTACAAAGCTGGTCTTGCCATTTGTTGACGCTCCCTAAGCGCTTTTCTCTGCGCTGGATGATTCAATGGATTTTATGTTCATTAAAACAGCGCATTGGATTTGAACAATTGATGTAAATGATCATTTTGGCACAAATAATTTTGTTTAACAAAGTAGCTTTCGTGAGATATTGACCGCGGAGGTCTGAATCTGACGCAAACTTTCCCAAACTTCTGATGTGATGCTGCTGCGGACACGGCACATGGATCTATTTTGGCTCACGCTGGCGCTTCGAGCCTACGCCCCTTTGACACTGATTGGCCAAAAGGTAGACTCTTAAACTGTGATTACTGTGTGTGTATTTACCTCTGCTGGGGCCGCTGTGACAACAATACAGAGACAGAAACACGGTGTTAATGCCGTGCTGTTGTTCGTTGTTTCCAGTGGTGTCCAATAGTGCTAGGCTAATGTGCTAGGCTAATGTGCTAGGCTAATGCTAGGCTAATGTGCTAGGCTAATGCTAGGCTAAGGCTGCTGAATGCCGGTTTGTTTTGGTGCTCTCTGCTGGCGTCAGAGCCTGCGCAATTTAATGACATAATGACGTATCGCAATATGCCGGTATAACAAAAATCTCTACCGTGGGCCAAATTTATACCGTCTACCGCTTATACCGTTTATACCGCCCAGCCCTAGTAGAACTGTATTACTTTGGATGTGTTTGTTGTATCAACACAATTGACTGAAAGACTCAAATAGTTCATAGTTCAGGAAGCATCATTTCAAACACAACACGTTAGACCATAGATTGTAAATATACATTTTAACATTAGATCTCACCATTCATTGTAAGCACTTAAGAGTGTTATGTATTTTTTTGTCCACATGATGGCGTAGTGGAGCATGATTCACCTCGAGCCTTCGACTCATGGGCCGAGTAATAGGCTCTAGAGCCCTGCACGGGCCTATTATCTGGGCCCGAGCCCGGCCCTGGCCCGAGGGGGTGGCGCCCCAGCCCAGCCCGGCCCGATATGGTTTCTGAATTTTCAGGCCCGAAACCCGCATCAAGCCCGCCTTTTTTTTTTTTTTTTTTGTAACCTCCCATAACAATGTTTTAGCGTAGTATATAGTGCCGCGCACTGATATGAACGCAGACTTAGCTAGAGGGCGGAGTTATACATGGTAGTGATGTGTTGCAATGAGGTCTGTGTGTGCGGAGGGGTGCAGAGTAGGGGTGCAACGGTTTGAAAAAATCACGGTTCGGTTCGTACCTCGGTTCAGAGGCCACGGTTCGGTTCATTTTTCGGTTCATTTTTCAAAAAAAAAGTTTTGTCTTTTTAATAAACACAGCTCATGTGGACTCGGCTCCTGCTCTGACTGCCCCCCTGACCTAGAAATGAATTAAGGGGAAGGAAATGGATGGATGGATGGATGGCATATTCCATCCATCCAATTATGTCTATTTAACATAATTAATGGAAAACAACACAAAGTGCAACATAAGAAGGCACTTTATGAGGATATTTACTCTCATATATTAAACCACCTTCCTGATTCGAGGAGGCGCTCCATTCTGGGCCCAGCCTCATTCACTGCATTTGTTTAATTTTTGGCATTATCAGTTGTGACTGGGATATTAGTACTGGGCCTTTGTCTTCCATTCCTCCGCTGCTTGTGTCAGTACCTGTGCTGTGTGACTGTGTGACTGTCGTAGAGGGGGCGTGTCTTCAGCGCCAGACTTCTCATCTCCCAGTCTGCGGTGATGAAGTGAGCGGTTCCGCTCATGGATCTATTATAGGTTCCGCGGGACGTCCAAGCGTCAGTCGTGAGCGCAGCTGAGGATTCGTGGGAGAGTTGACTTTAGCCCTGGGTCTGACTGTGATAAAGGAGCTGCTTAAATGCCGCGACAATAAGCGGTCGTTGAGACGCTTTTTTCTCTCATGTCTTTCTTGTGCCACAGTGCTTACACATCGTGACAGTTTTGTCGACTATTAATTATCAGTGTAGTTACAGTGAAGCCAAAATGCTCTCATACTGGGGATTTAAATGACGCGGGGCTTTCAAGCATCTCCGTTCCTCCGCTCGCAATGACCGCGCTGTGTGTGGACTGAATAACGTGCGCACAACTTTTTTTTCATAAATCAAACCGCGGATCACGTCTGTACCGAACCGAAGACGTTGAACCGAACGGATCACGGATCAGTGATGAACCGTTGCACCTCTAGTGCAGAGTGAACGGCCGCATCTGTATGATGCCCAGATGCTGCAACACATCTGCACATTACATAAGTAACGCTATGTGCCGTCAATGACAACACTACACAGAACAACAAACACTACAGCGTGATAGAACGCTATATTCAGTGGGTGCGCTCGTAAATCTATTCTGCCGCTCTGAAAATGAAGAGCCCGAGCCCGGCCCGTGTCCGAGGTCATTATGCGGTCATCGGCCCGAAGCCCGGCCCTCGGGCTGTCGGGCCGTCGGGGCCCTCGGGCCAAGGGCTCAAGTACAGGGCTCTAATAGGCTCAAGGCTTCATGGGGCTTCATTTTGCCATCACTACTTCATGGTTCTCTCTGCGCTTTAAACAGAACCCTGAGACTATCAAAGAGCAGGTGCATTTATACGGAGACTTGATTACACACAGGTGCATTCTATTTATCATCATCAGTCATTTAGGACAACATTGGATCATTCAAAGATCCTCACTGAACTTCTGGACTGAGTTTGCTGCACTGAACGTAAAGGGGCCCAATAATATTGCACGCCCCACTTTTCAGTTTATTATTTGTTATAAAAGTTTAAATCATCCAATAAATTTCGTTCCACTTCACGATTGTGTCTCACTTGTTGATTCATGAGAACAAATTTAAATTTGATATCTTTGTTTGAAGCCTGAAATGTTGAAAGGTTCAAGGGGGCCGAATACTTTCGCAAAGTACTGTATATATCAATATGGATGACCACTGTCCATTCGTGCTAACAAATGCTAATCAATATTAATACTCCAATAAACATTTCAAAAACACAATTTCCATTATCCTTTAATAACCTGCCTGCTGTATTAACAACACACGTTAAAGTCTTTCCAGATTCTCCCCATATCTCGGCGTGAATACAAACAACAATAAAAACATAGCTCTAATAATTTGCATAGATTTTCAGCCTAAAAACTGCATATTCAAGACCATACAAAATAATAAATTATTTAGCAAGCTTTGATTAATGCAGTGGACATCATAGACTGCCAATATTATACATATATCATAATATTGTTCGTGTAGTTTGGCAGCTGCATACTAAATGCATATTATTTTACCCAACGCAATTATACACTTTTATTAAAACGTGTCAAAAATGTTTTAATTCGTGACAAACATATCACATTCCATTAAATATATATTATGGGTTATGGTTAGGGTTTGGACTCAGTTCGAACCTTAGAACTGGTGAAGCTCTGGTCCTGTCAAAACACCGTGCAGGGAAAAACATCCCAATTCAAAAATAGCAGCATACAAGCTAGCATGCTAACTCCACGCTCAAAACGCTAAAACAATGCACAGGTTTTCATGTTTAAATGTTTAATTATCTGTCGTTTAGCACGTTTTTACCTCGACTCAACATTAGTTTCGTTTCCATTTTGCAAACACGCGTTCTCTTTGTTAACGCACAGCCTGCGGCCTGCTCTATTGTGGCGTGCGGGCTCCGGAGCGCCTTAACCCGGGTAAGTTCCCCTGCAAACTGCGGCTCCATCCAGGCTTCCACACGCGGACAGTGGACCCGCAGATGGAGACCCAGAGGCGGCTGGAGGCTGCTGGAGGCTCGGGCCGTGGTCAGGCGTGTGTTCCGATCATTGGCCGGATAGGCAGACTAACCTGCGGCTGCTGGCGGTGCTGGTTGGCTCGCTGCGGGAAGGCTGAGCTCGCTGAGGCCCGGTGGTTGGACAGAAAATGGCTGCGAAAGAACCAGTCCCAGAGCGAGGCAAAGGCAGGAGGGAGGCCGAGGGAGGGCTGCAGGAGGCGGGCTGTGGAGAGAGGGAGCCGCCGCTAGAGGACGCCACACACCAGGATCAGGATCAGGACCGAGACCAGGACCAGAACCAGGACCGAGACCCGGCTCAGGACTGAGACCAGGACCAGGACCGAGACAAGGACCAAGACCAGGAGCGAGACCGAGACCAGGACCAGGACCGAGACCGAGACTAGGACTGAGACCGAGACCAGGACCAGGACCCGGACCCAGACCAGACCAGGCTCAGGACTGAGACCAGGACCGAGACCAGGACCAGGACCAAGACCAGGACCGAGACAAGGACCAAGACCAGGAGCGAGACCGAGACCAGGACCAGGACCGAGACAAGGACCAAGACCAGGAGCGAGACCGAGACCAGGACCAGGACCGAGACCGAGACTAGGACTGAGACCGAGACCAGGACCAGGACCCGGACCCAGACCAGACCAGGCTCAGGACTGAGACCAGGACCGAGACCAGGACCAGGACCAAGACCAGGACCGAGACAAGGACCAAGACCAGGAGCGAGACCGAGACCAGGACCAGGACCGAGACAAGGACCAAGACCAGGAGCGAGACCGAGACCAGGACCAGGACCGAGACCGAGACTAGGACTGAGACCGAGACCAGGACCAGGACCCGGACCCAGACCAGACCAGGCTCAGGACTGAGACCAGGACCGAGACCAGGACCAGGACCAAGACCAGGACCGAGACAAGGACCAAGACCAGGACCAAGACCAGGACCGAGACCAGGACCGAGACCTGGGCCAAGACCAATACAATACAATACAATTTATTCTTGTATAGCCCTAGGTCACAACAGAAGTCATCTCAGAGACTTAACAAAACCATTGAAATCACCAACACAGGTCAGAGAATCAACAGTTAAAACACATGAAGAATATAAAGCACACACAGAAGAAAATGTCCATACATGTTGTAGAATGCTAAAGTGTCCTGATCATCACCAATCCTTTCTGTTGGACACTAACTGTCCAACAAGACCCCTCCTGCATCGACAAGGAAAAACTCTTAAAAAACCCAGTGGGAAAAAGTGAGAAACCTTGGAGGAGAACTAGGGAAACCCACAGGGAGGGAGACCCATATGAGAAAGGGATCCGCTCCTCCGGACGGACAGGCTAATGATCCAGGACCTAAGCTAGCTACAGAACGTGGACCAGTGGACGCTGAACGTGGACAGGTCCGGTGCAGGACTGAAGCACTCCCAGGCGGGTCAGGCGGGGCAGTCCGCAGGTGTAGATGGAAGAGGCCAGGCTCAGAGATCCCGTCATCGTACCATGAAACAGACAATGGGACAACGGGTGAATAGCAATGAACAAACTACAGTCAGAATCCTAATAATGCTAAACAGATAAAGTAGGAAGGAGGAGAGGATAGTGCTCCAGGACCAGGACCAAGACCAGGACCGAGACTATGACTGAGACCAAGACCAGGACCCGGACCCAGACCAGACCAGGCTCAGGACTGAGACCAGGACCGAGACTAGGACCAGGACCAGGACCGAGACTATGACTGAGACCAAGACCAGGACCCGGACCCAGACCAGACCAGGCTCAGGACTGAGACCAGGACTGAGACCAGGACCAAGACCAGGACCGAGACAAGGACTGTGACCATGTTCAGGACCAGGACCGAGACCAGGACCGAGACAAGGACTGTGACCAGGACAGAGACCAGGACAGAGACCAGAACCAGGACCGAGACCCGGCTCAGCACTGAGACCAGGAACAGGACCAGGACAGAGAGGCTGTAGCTATTAAAGGCTATAGAATCTAAATCCGGCTAGGCTAGCTAGAGGTAGAACAGGACCAGGACAGAGAGGCGCCGACTGCGGCCAATATACTTAGGCTCTACCAGAAATAGGTCCGGCCACGGAGCCAAGGGTGTGACTAAAACAAGACAACAAAAATATAGATATTCAAGTACTTGTGTATTTTTAAGGTAGGTATTCTTTTCTTTTAAGAGGTATATATTAATAACAAGTTATATCAAATATCAATAATATAGACACAAAAAACATGTATGTAAAAAACAAATATACAAGGAAAACAAAAATAGTCCTGAGTTCGAGTTCAGTCTCCTTAGAGTTCAGTTTATCTCAAGAGTTCAGTTTATCGCAGTTTAAATCCATGTAATCCAAAGGAGGGAAAAAAATAAGGTTCGTTTGTTCCTACCACAGTGCAGGTAGGAGGAGGGGTAGGTAGCTCGCCATCAAGTGGTTGGACAAGGGAAGTGTTCAGGGTGGGTGGAAAAAAACCTGACCTGTATAAGGCCAACCAAAACATTCAATTAGACAAATAAATAAAATATAATTTAGCTTTAGCAGCAACAAGTATGCTATATGCAACAGC
Organism: Knipowitschia caucasica; assembly: GCA_964034765.1. Lineage (NCBI taxonomy): Eukaryota > Metazoa > Chordata > Actinopteri > Gobiiformes > Gobiidae > Knipowitschia > Knipowitschia caucasica. Next base: position 940,256 of record OZ035823.1, on the reverse strand, counting down.
AAAAACAATCAAGTCTCAATAACATTGTCATCTTAGAGATGATACATGATAAATGGACAATCAAAATACATTTTCAAATGAAGCTTCAGTAAAAAAAAAGTGCACTTAAATCAAAACCATCAGCAAGACAGCTAAGTTAATTTCTAATTTAAAAAAATACACAAATGCATTTTCAAAGGAGTCAAATCGTATTGCGCAATAAAAAAGGTAATTGTCAAATAAGAATTCCAATTCAAAAATCATATAGCCGCTTAGGCAATTTATTCAAAAAAGTTGGAGGAAAGGGCATTAATGGCCATCTACAACAAAACAAAAGACTTTGACATTATGTGCAAAGTGTACCGTACAGTTCGGTTTAAGTAGAATTAAACTTGGCTCAACCAAGAACTTAAAGAGACGCGAATAAGTGCGCTGACCGTGGTTGCACGCATGTCTGTGTGTATGCTAATATTAGCATCGGTGCTACATGGACAATTGCGGTACATAACACAACATAAAACGCAGAGACAACTAATAAAAGGCACTCACCGGTGAGAGGTGGTTACGAAAGGCTTATGAGTGTTCTGGGAAGATGACAGAACCAAAGCAATCTGCAGGGATGCGACGGAATGCATGTCAATGCTATGATACGGATGATTACTTCAACACACAAAACCAAAGAGCAGATTGACTCACCGGTAACTGAATCACAAGAAATACGCCTGTATCAGCGTTCGGCTTGATTCGAATGCAGAATGGAGGCTGTATTTTGTCTCAATGACTCAAAATGACAACGCCACAGCAGGAGCAGCTTGAATAGCAGCGGGACTGAGTAGGCGGATGTTCCAGGTTTAAAGGGACAGGTTTAAGGGAAATGGGCCCGCCAAAATAAAATGACAGGGACGGGGCAGGGACTGAGCCGCTAACTCATGTGGGTTACATCCACATGGTCAGACCAGCGAGTGACGTCCACATGGTCAGAGCAGCGAGTGACGTCCACATGGTCAGAGCAGCGAGTGACGTCCACATGGTCAGAGCAGCGAGAAACGTCCACATGGTCAGAGCAGAGAGTGACGTCCACATGGTCAGAGCAGCGAGAGACGTCCACATGGTCAGAGCAGCGAGTGACGTCCACATGGTCAGAGCAGAGAGTGACGTCCACATGGTCAGAGCAGCGAGTGACGTCCACATGGTCAGAGCAGCGAGAGACGTCCACATGGTCAGAGCAGCGAGAGACGTCCACATGGTCAGAGCAGCGAGTGACGTCCACATGGTCAGAGCAGCGAGAGACGTCCACATGGTCAGAGCAGCGAGGACGTCCACATGGTCAGAGCAGCGAGTGACGTCCACATGGTCAGAGCAGCGAGTGACGTCCACATGGTCAGAGCAAGTGACGTCCACATGGTCAGAGCAGCGAGTGACGTCCACATGGTCAGAGCAGCGAGGACGTCCACATGGTCAGAGCAGCGCAGTGACGTGACGTCCACATGGTCAGAGCAGCGAGAGACGTCCACATGGTCAGAGCAGCGAGTGACGTCCACATGGTCAGAGCAGCGCGAGACGTCCACATGGTCAGAGCAGCGAGGAGTCCACATGGTCAGAGCAGCGAGTGACGTCACATGGTCCACATGGTCAATGTCAGAGCAGCGAGTCCACATGGTCACACGAGTGACGTCCACATGGTCAGAGCAGCGAGGACGTCCACATGGTCAGACAGGAGGAGTCCACATGGGGGGTCATGTCAGAGCAGCGAGTGACGTCCACATGGTCAGAGCAGCGAGAGACGTCCATGGTCAGCGAGAGACGTCCACATGGTCAGAGCAGCGAGTGACGTCCACATGGTCAGAGCAGCGAGTGACGTCCACATGGTCAGAGCAGCGAGTGACGTCCACATGGTCAGAGCAGCGAGTGACGTCCACATGGTCAGAGCAGCGAGAGACGTCCACATGGTCAGAGCAGCGAGTGACGTCCACATGGTCAAGCAGCGAGGACGTCCACATGGTCAGAGCAGCGAGGACGTCCACATGGTCAGAGCACGAGGACGTCCACATGGTCAGAGCAGCGAGTGACGTCCACATGGTCAGAGCAGCGAGAGACGTCCACATGGTCAGAGCAGCGAGAGACGTCCACATGGTCAGAGCAGCGAGTGACGTCCACATGGTCAGAGCAGCGAGTGACGTCCACATGGTCAGAGCAGCGAGTGACGTCCACATGGTCAGCAGCGAGTGACGTCCACATGGTCAGAGCAGGAGCGTCCACATGGTCAGAGCACGTACACATGGTCAGAGCCATGCAGAGCAGCGAGAGACGTCCACATGGTCAGAGCAGAGAGTGACGTCCACATGGTCAGAGCAGCGAGTGACGTCCACATGGTCAGAGCAGAGAGTGACGTCCACATGGTCAGAGCAGCGAGTGACGTCCACATGGTCAGAGCAGAGAGTGACGTCCACATGGTCAGACCAGCGAGTGACGTCCACATGGTCAGAGCAGCGAGAGACGTCCACATGGTCAGACCAGCGAGTGACGTCCACATGGTCATAGCAGCGAGTGACGCGTTTCACAGGTCTCCGCTAAAGTTTAAAAGTGATCTGTGTGGAGCTGATGCCAAGGACCATCAACACAAAGTGTGTGTGTGTGTGTGTGTCAAGATGGCGGAGTAAGGTCTGTTTGCGTAACACTTCCTGTTCATTGATCGAGCAAACTGCCAGTAATATCTAAAGTTGCATATTATCCATGTCGGGTACACGTTCAAAAACCGAGGACAGAGCCAATTGGAAGAATAAACGTCCTCAGCTCACGGCGGAGCACCTGGAAGCTACCCTCAATAAGTTTGTCACCAAAGCTCACCACAATACAAGAGACTTTAAACAAGCCTGCAGCACACATTCAGAAACAGCGTACGGATGTTTCCGTCCAGAACCGTGTCAACATAAACGAGGACACCCTTTCTGGATTTGGCGACGCGTTGTCACAACTGGAGAGCAAACGTCTCGCTGGAGGACCGCAGCAGACGCCATAACTTGCGTATTGTGAATGTCAAAGAAGGCGAGGAAAAGAACAATGCCGTGGCTTACCTCACTGCATCACTCCCAAAGTGGCTCCCTGGGTTAGCGGAGAGTTCACCCGAGTTAATGAGAGCCCATAGGATCGTGTTCCCAACGAGTCCAGGAGAAGCACGGTGCGAGTAGCTGGACAGCCTCATCCGCTTTGCCCTGGACTTCAGCGACATCACAGCCAAGAAAAGGCGCCCCTGCTGTGCACTGATGAACAGAGCCCGAACCATGGGACTCGAACCCTTCCTGCTCTACCCCGCGACGTTCATGTTGACCAACAGCTCCGTAGGTCAGCAGCTTTTTGAAAACCCGGCTGCAGCTGAAAAGTTCCTCTCGGACCACGAAACTTCCAAGTCCAAATAGGGACCGCTCTGATCGGTAAGATTCCTTCATCTGACAATACTCTGTTTACAGACAAGCGCGATGACCTCACTACTTCTCATAACTTAGAAACTATGATCAATTTATCAGACTGTATAAAATATAAATCACAAAACATGATTGAACTTGACCCAGAGAGTAATTTCCTTCATAATCTGAACAATGACTGTTTATATTCTACTGATGATCCCAGACTATAAAAGTTTATATTCTAACTGTGACGGGATCCCAGACTATAAAAGTTTATATTCTAACTGTGACAGGATCCCAGACTATAAAAGTTTATATTCTAACTGTGACGGGATCCCAGACTATAAAAGTTTATATTCTAACTGTGACGGGATCCCAGACTATAAAAGTTTATATTCTAACTGTGACGGGATCCCAGACTATAAAAGTTTATATTCTAACTGTGACGGGATTCCAGTTGAATCAGTTTAAATCACTGTTTAACAGAGACATGGACGTGGACAAAGGCAGCAGGGCATGTTCTGCACAAACCCACAGCGTGAAAGAGGAGTGGCTTTACAGTATTAAAGGAATTTGGAAAGTATTGAACACATTGGTCGTGGTTCTAGCAGCCCTAGTTATCCAGAGCACTATGTGGAGAACGACACACAAGGGTGTATTCAGACCTGAAAAGTCCTTTGCTCCGCTTGCTTGATCCGAATCAAAAGCGGACCAAACTTTTTTCTTTTGCTCCGGTTCGTATTCAGACTGTCCTTTTTGCAAGTGAACTTTTTTATATAAACATATCGACACGTGTGACGATCGGCTCCTATTGGACAGCGAGAGCTCACGGAGGATAGACACGGAACCGGCAGAAAACATTGAGATCGTATGTGCAGCATGTCTGCTCTGCCTATGTTTGCTCTTTTTAGAGCAAAACCACCTTCAACATCAACAGCAGCAGCTCATATGACACAGGCCAAACACGTTGTTTTAAATATTGGAACAGCGTCGGAGAATGCGTGAGGAGAAAGCCGAAGGAGAGATCTGTCTGTGCGCTCCGTGTCATGGATCTATGATAATAACGGCCCTGTTCAGCATTGTGGATAAACCATGGATCTATAATAACCACGGGACAAACAGACGCTGAGGATCAGGTAGGAACCAAAGAACACAATTCACTACATGATGCGGGATATTTCTTTTTGGGACGTGAGTCAAACAGTGTCAGGCTTTTAATAATGCAAATGGTTTGAAGATGCTGCCATTAACATCACTGTATACTGTGAACAGTTTAACTCCATAAGCCTGTTGCACAGAGTCTCCTCACTGCTCCAGGTCTGCACACGGCTCAGTGTTGTTGTGTAGCGTTAGCAGCATAGTTAGCAGCATAGTTAGCAGCATAGTTAGCAGCATAGTTAGCCGCTGCGTGGCTAATTCCTCAGTTTCTGTGTGCGGTGCTTGTTAAGCCCAAAAAATGCGCACGTATCTTGGAGTTGTGTCGGATCGACACCGGATGTATTCAGACCTGATTCGGTTTGGACCAGAATTCGTTTGGAAGCGGACCGAGACCACCTCAAAAAGTGGGTCTCGGTTCGGTTCTTTGGTCCGGACCTGGATTCGTTTGTGTGTATTCAGACCTGCATAAAAGATTCGGATCAGAGTTCCAAACGAATCCTGGTCCGTTTAAAGTGGAGCAAATGTGCAGGTCTGAATACACCCTTGATCACTTCTTTGTTCATGTTGGACCAGAAGTGGCTAAAAAAATCCCTTCTACCAACGAACAACCGAAGGGGCTCATTGAAACTAACTCAAAGTCCATGTTCCTCGCTCCCACAGACGAGAAGGAAGTCCTTAAAAACAAAACATCTCTACAACATAAAGACATTGACATGAAAACAGAAGAAGTTAAACCGTTTACACACATCTGTAACTTATCTTTCCAACTTTCCCTCACAAACGAACACTGCTAAAGTGATCCCCATCTTCAAATCCAGAGACAAACACGTTTCACCAAATATCTGCCAATCTCCTTCTGCCTCAGGTTTCCAAATGTTAGAAACATTATTTGACACAAGACTCCGTGGGTTTATTGAAAGACATCATTTATTGTCATCATTTTTCATGGAATCGAAAAAATACATTTGTAATTGGAATTTTTATTGATCTTCAAAAGGCGTTTGATACCATCGATCATGATACCATCGATCATGATACCATCGATCATGATACCATTGACCATGATACCATCGATCATGATACCATCGATCATGATACCATCGATCATGATACCATCGATCATGATACCATTGACCATTATACCATTGACCATGATACCATCGATCATGATACCATTGACCATGATACCATCGATCATGATACCATCGATCATGATACCATCGATCATGATACCATCGACCATGACACCATCGACCATGATACCATTGATCATGATACCATCGACCATGATACCATTGATCATGATACCATTGATCATGATACCATTGATCATGATACCATTGATCATGATACCATTGATCATGATACCATTGATCATGATACCATCGATCATGATACCATTGATCATGATACCATCGATCATGATACCATCGATCATGATACCATCGATCATGATACCATCGATCATGATACCATCGATCATGATACCATCGATCATGATACCATCGATCATGATACCATCGATCATGATACCATCGATCATGATACCATCGATCATGATACCATCGATCATGATACCATCGATCATGATACCATCGCTCATGATACCATTGATCATACCATCGATCATTCGATCATGACCATGATACCATCGACCATGATACCATCGATCATGATACCATCGACCATGATACCATTGATCATGATACCATTGATCATGATACCATTGATCATGATACCATTGATCATGATACCATCGATCATGATACCATTGACCATGATACCATCGACCATGATACCATCGATCATGATACCATCGATCATGATACCATCGATCATGATACCATTGATAAACAAACTGGAGGCCTATGGTATCAGGGGATAGGTAAATAAATGGTTGCAGAGCTGCCTGAGAGAGAGAGAGCAGATTGTTCAGATCGACCAACACAAATCGAGTTGTAGGAACGTAACCTGTGGAGTACCACAGGGGTCAGTACTGGGACCCACTTCATTTATATTGTACATTAATGAAATATGCAAAGTATCAAAGTTGATGAAGTTCATTCTCTTTGCTGATGACACGATATATGTCCAGGTGACGATTTGGAGCAACTGTTGTCTACAGTAACTGTGGAATTGAACGAAGTAAAAACAAGTAATAAATTATCACTAAATTTAAAAAAGACCAAAATGTTGCTCTTTGGCGATCGTAAAAAAGTAATATTCCATTCAGAATGATAATTAATGATACACAAACAGAGAGTCAAACCAAATGCTTTCTTAGGAGTTATTATAGATGATAGAATCAATTAGAATCCCACATAAGTGACCTGAGAACATAGACTGATGAAGCGAGTCCTTCACTGAACACACATGCTCTGCTCCTGTATCATTCATTATGTCAGATTTATTTTATTGTATTGAAGTTTGGGGAAACTGTTACAAGTCACACAGCCTTTAGTCACTCTGCAAAAGAAGGCTATTAGGATTGTATCATATGTTCACTACATCATTCACACACATTTTAGACTTGGGACAACTTAAACTTCAAGACTTGATTCAATTTAAAAGTGCTCAAATAATGTTCAGGGCAAAACTCTCTCTCACAGAGTTTGCAAACGCTGTTCCATGATAGAGACACGTCAGTATAGACTAAGGAAACAACACTGTTCCATGATAGACACACGTCAGTATAGACTAAGGAAACAACACTGTTCCATGATAGACACGTCAGTATAGACTAAGGAAACAACACTGTTCCATGATAGACACGTCAGTATAGACTAAGGAAACAACACTGTTCCATGATAGACACGTCAGTATAGACTAAGGAAACAACACTGTTCCAATAGACACACGTTATAGACTGAACAACACTGTTCCATGATAGACACACGTCAGTATAGACTAAGGAAACAACACTGTTCCATGATAGACACGTCAGTATAGACTAAGGAAACAACACTGTTCCATGATAGACACGTCAGTATAGACTAAGGAAACAACACTGTTCCATGATAGACACGTCAGTATAGACTAAGGAAACAACACTGTTCCATGATAGACACACGTCAGTATAGACTAAGGAAACAACACTGTTCCATGATAGAGACACGTCAGTATAGACTAAGGAAACAACACTGTTCCATGATAGAGACACGTCAGTATAGACTAAGGAAACAACACTGTTCCATGATAGACACGTCAGTATAGACTAAGGAAACAACACTGTTCCATGATAGACACGTCAGTATAGACTAAGGAAACAACACTGTTCCATGATAGACACACGTCAGTATAGACTAAGGAAACAACACTGTTCCATGATAGACACACGTCAGTATAGACTAAGGAAACAACACTGTTCCATGATAGACACGTCAGTATAGACTAAGGAAACAACACTGTTCCATGATAGACACGTCAGTATAGACTAAGGAAACAACACTGTTCCATGATAGAGACACGTCAGTATAGACTAAGGAAACAACACTGTTCCATGATAGACACGTCAGTATAGACTAAGGAAACAACACTGTTCCATGATAGAGACACGTCAGTATAGACTAAGGAAACAACACTGTTCCATGATAGACACGTCAGTATAGACTAAGGAAACAACACTGTTCCATGATAGAGACACGTCAGTATAGACTAAGGAAACAACACTGTTCCATGATAGAGACACGTCAGTATAGACTAAGGAAACAACACTGTTCCATGATAGACACGTCAGTATAGACTAAGGAAACAACACTGTTCCATGATAGACACGTCAGTATAGACTAAGGAAACAACACTGTTCCATGATAGAGACACGTCAGTATAGACTAAGGAAACAACACTGTTCCATGATAGAGACACGTCAGTATAGACTAAGGAAACAACACTGTTCCATGATAGACACGTCAGTATAGACTAAGGAAACAACACTGTTCCATGATAGAGACACGTCAGTATAGACTAAGGAAACAACACTGTTCCATGATAGAGACACGTCAGTATAGACTAAGGAAACAACACTGTTCCATGATAGACACGTCAGTATAGACTAAGGAAACAACACTGTTCCATGATAGACACGTCAGTATAGACTAAGGAAACAACACTGTTCCATGATAGACACGTCAGTATAGACTAAGGAAACAACACTGTTCCATGATAGACACGTCAGTATAGACT
>OZ035823.1:804033-929033 GCA_964034765.1 Knipowitschia caucasica | reverse complement strand
CTTTCTGGTATCTCTCTGGTCTCTCTCTCTCTGGTCTCTCTGTCCTCTCTCTCTCTGGTCTCTCTCTCTCTGGTCCACCTCTCATGGTAGGGTCTCTCCCCTGGTGTTGCAGGTGCTGGTCCTCAGGCTCACCTGCAGAGACTGGCTGAGTGTCTGCGCTGGTCGTACGGAGCTGGGATCGTGCTGCGCCTCGGGAACATCGCACGACTAGAACTCAACTACTGTGTTCCTATGGGAGTGCAGAGCGGAGACCGGTGAGACCAGAGTGAGACCAGAAGGAGACCAGAGGGAGGCCGGAGGGAGGCCGGAGGGAGACCGGAGGGAGGCCGGAGGGAGGCCGGAGGGAGGCCGGAGGGAGGCCGGAGGGAGGCCGGAGGGAGACCGGAGGGAGGCCGGAGGGAGGCCGGAGGGAGGCCGGAGGGAGGCCGGAGGGAGGCCGGAGGGAGGCCGGAGGGAGACCGGAGGGAGACCGGAGGGAGACCGGAGGGAGACCGAAGGAGACCGGAAGGAGACCGGAGGGAGGCCGGAGGGAGGCCGGAGGGAGGCCGGAGGGAGGCCGGAGGGAGGCCGGAGGGAGGCCGGAGGGAGACCGGAGGGAGGCCGGAGGGAGACCGGAGGGAGGCCGGAGGGAGACCGGAGGGAGGCCGGAGGGAGGCCGGAGGGAGACCGGAGGGAGACCGGAGGGAGACCGGAGGGAGACCGGAGGGAGGCCGGAGGGAGAGACTAGAGAGTGAGAGAGAGACCCTAACTTTTAATTTGAGAAATCACTAAAACTATTTTAGGAGCAATACTTTTGTTTGAAATTCATAAAACAGTGTGATGTCATAGTGATGTCATCACACTGTTACAGGACTGAGAGGAGCATTTAGACAGAAGGGGCGGAGCTACATGTTAGTGCTCCTGATATTAGCATGGAAGGAGCTAAAAACACCTCCAGGTCTGTGACTGATGAGGCTCAGTGTTGGAGCAGAATGTTCTGGTATGAACCATGTGAGTAATGTCCACATCTGTCCACTAGAGGGCGCCACAGTCTCACTACTGTGTGTGAGGCTGTAGACCCAGGGCTGTAGACCCAGGGCTGTAGACCCAGGACTGAGACCCAGGACTGAGACCCAGGACTGAGACCCAGGACTGAGACCCAGGACTGAGACCCAGGACTGAGACCCAGGACTGAGACCCAGGACTGAGACCCAGGACTGTCTGAGACCCAGGACTGTCTGAGACCCAGGACTGTCTGAGACCCAGGACTGTCTGAGACCCAGGACTGTCTGAGACCCAGGACTGTCTGAGACCCAGGACTGAGTCTGTAGATCCAGCTGGTTGTAGGTGGTGCTCTCCCCTGACTGTGTGCTCTCTCCTCAGGATCTGTGATGGAGTACAGTTTGGAGCTGGGATCCGCTTCCTTTGAAATCACCACAAAATATTTTGTTTTGCACCAGTTTTTTGATCACGTCCTGTTTCAGTGAAAACTATAAAACTATGGACTGTTTGGTTATTGGCCTAAAGCTGGGGACCTATGTTCTGTCTGGTCTCTCTCTGGTCTCTCTCTCTGGTCTCTCTGGTCTCTCTCTCTGGTCTCTCTGGTCTCTCTCTGGTCTCTCTCTGGTCTCTCTCTGGTCTCTCTCTGGTCTCTCTCTCTGGTCTCTCTCTGGTCTCTCTCTCTGGTCTCTCTCTCTGGTCTCTCTCTCTGGTCACTCTGGTCTCTCTCTGGTCTCTCTGGTCTCTCTCTGGTCTCTCTCTGGTCTCTCTCTGGTCTCTCTCTGGTCTCTCTCTCTGGTCTCTCTCTGGTCTCTCTCTGGTCTCTCTCTGGTCTCTCTCTGGTCTCTCTGGTCTCTCTCTGGTCTCTCTCTGGTCTCTCTCTGGTCTCTCTGGTCTCTCTCTGGTCTCTCTCTGGTGTCTCTCTGGTCTCTCTCTGGTCTCTCTGGTCTCTCTGGTCTCTCTGGTCTCTCTCTGGTCTCTCTCTGGTCTCTCTGGTCTCTCTGGTCTCTCTCTGGTCTCTCTCTGGTCTCTCTCTGGTCTCTCTCTGGTCTCTCTCTGGTCTCTCTGGTCTCTCTGGTCTCTCTGGTCTCTCTCTGGTCTCTCTGGTCTCTCTGGTCTCTCTCTGGTCTCTCTGGTACCCCAGCATTAATGATGTATCTGACTGAGACCCTCTCGTGTATGTTGTGAATCACCACAGATTAAAGCTGCTCTTCTCATTTATGTCCTGCTTCAGTGTTTTTATTTAGAGACCAGAGAGAGAGACCAGAGAGAGACCAGAGAGAGACCAGAGAGAGAGACCAGAGAGAGAGACCAGAGAGAGACCAGAAGGAGAGACCAGAGAGAGACCAGAGAGAGAGACCAGAAGGAGAGACCAGAGAGAGACCAGAGAGAGAGACCAGAGAGAGAGACCAGAGAGAGACCAGAGAGAGAGACCAGAGAGAGAGACCAGAGAGAGAGACCAGAGAGAGACCAGAAGGAGAGACCAGAGAGAGAGACCAGAAGGAGAGACCAGAGAGAGACCAGAGAGAGAGACCAGAGAGAGAGACCAGAGAGAGAGACAAGAGAGAGAGACCAGAGAGAGACCAGAGAGAGAGAGACCAGAGAGAGAGACCAGAGAGAGAGAGACCAGAGAGAGAGACCAGAGAGAGACCAGAGAGAGAGACCAGAGAGAGACCAGAGAGAGAGAGAGACCAGAGAGAGACCAGAGAGAGAGAGAGACCAGAGAGGGACACTGTTTGTTTGTCTGAGTTTTCTGAGTGCAGCTGTACTTTTCCACAGCCGCAGCCGCCCCACACAGGAGCAGACCAGTCTCTTCTGTCAACACTCAGCTCAAACATTTATGTAAAACTGTGACGTCACATGGTTCAGGCTCCAGTTCTTTCTCAGTTTCACATAAAAATATCACCCTCACTCAGCCAATCAACAACAAGTATCTCTGGTCTCTCTCTCTGGTCTCTCCCTGGTCTCTCTCTCTCTCTGGTCTCTCCCTGGTCTCTCTCTCTGGTCCCTCTCTGGTCTCTCTCTCTGGTCTCTCTCTGGTCTGGTCCCTTCTCTTGTTTTATTGGTGCCTTGTTCAGTAGGTTGTATCCATAGTAACAGGGGCCCCTCAACAGCAGCTCCTGGTCTAATACACACACAGACACACACATACAGACACACACATACACAGACACACACATACACACACACACACACACACATACACACAAAAACAAACTAGAGCTGGAACAATGAGACTGAAGCTGATGGTCCTCCAGCAGAACCAGAGGACTAAGGAGAGACCAGAGAGAGACCAATCCCCCCTGGTCCTGAGTCTTGGTCTTGGGTCTTGGTTCTGAGTCTTGGTCCTGGTCCTTGGTCCTGGTCCTGGGTCTTAATAATAAATAATAAATATTTATTTGTAAAGCACTTTCCAAAAACAATGTTTCCAAAGCGCTGCACCGTGAGCATCATAAACTATAAATCAGTCATAATACAAAGTTAAAACAATAACAACACAGGAAGACAAGACAAAGACAGGGTCTTGGTCCTGAGTCTTGGTCCTGGGTCCTTGGTCCTTGGTCCTGAGTCTTGGTCCTTGGTCCTGGGTCCTGGGTCCTTGGTCCTTGGTCCTGAGTCTTGGTCCTTGGTCCTGAGTCTTGGTCCTTGGTCCTGGGTCCTGGGTCCTTGGTCCTTGGTCCTGAGTCTTGGTCCTTGGTCCTTGGTCCTGGGTCCTTGGTCCTTGGTCCTGGGTCCTTGGTCCTTGGTCCTGAGTCTTGGTCCTGGTCCTGGTGGTTCATGTGTGGATTCCCAAAGTCAGTCTGGCAGACTAAGCTCCAGGATCACGGACTCTCGTCCCGCGGGCCACAGTTTGGGACACACTGTATTATGTCACGGAGGAATTCCCAGGCGTGCACGCGCATGGAGGCGGGTCGTGTCGGGAGCGCGCAGCCTGTTCCTCCGTGGTGCGTGTGCGCGACTCTCTCTCTCTGCAGCCGCTGTCAGGTGCAACAGCCTCACGGAGCCCGAAGACATGCTGTGGACCAGGACCGTGACCAGGACCGTGACCAGGAGGTTCTCCACGTCCTCCGTAAGACCCGGGACGAACCAGGACCAACCAGAACCAACCAAGATCAACCAGGACCAACCAGGGCAGACCGGGGCAAACACAGGAGACACACGGGGAGATCATTGTGTCCTCTGGTGCCTGCACGAAATACTACGAAAGAAGGAGTTGAAGGAGACGAAAAACCCCTTGAGCAAGCAATAAGAGAGAAATAACCACAATATGCAACAGAGGAGAGGCGGACATCCACCAAGGGGTAAGCAGAACGACCACGAACGAGCTGAGAAAACAGCACCCACGTTCACACCCCAGCGGCATGCAGAAGATAGACGCAACGGCGGACCAAGAGAGAGCTGTGTCCAAAAGGGAGAGACGGCGCACCACCTCAGCAGTCGCCTGCCAAGCCCTCCCCCTATCGCCTTCATCGTTCACCACCGCCCCTTCAACCGACGACTACGCCTGCTGCCCGGCTGCCCACGGCCGCGCGTGCGCCCCTCTCATCCTACAAGCGCTCCGTTCCCGCAACCTCTGACGTCGTGATTTTGCGACTCCTTCTGCCCCGGCCTTTCCATCTCGCCCCCCCCCCGCGCTTTCTTGTATGCTGCCCGCCGGAGACCAGAAACGACCCGCGCAGCCTGGGGCTCTTTAACGGCTGTCAGTTGCGTACTGTTCGCAGCTTGGCCCGATCTCCTCAACCCCCGACGCTGCCTTCTGTCGCCGTCGTGTCCCCAATGCAAGCCCGCTCTCATCGCTCTCCCCTCTCCTAGTCACTACGCACCCTCTCTCCTTCTTCCCTGGTGACCCGCCTGTCTCCCTACGCTGCCTCCGGCTGCTACTTCTCCCTGTCTCCTCCGCGCCCCGATCTCGCGGCCACCCCACCCCTCCCCATACTTCCGCCGTCCCCGCCCACCCCCGCATGCTCCTGCCCGACTTGAGCAGTGCTCTCGCCCCGCCCCCTAGCATGCGATCTCAGCCAAACCATACCCAGAAGAGCATCTACGACGAGACTCCACCCCGAGAAGAGTAGGAACCCATTCTAGGAGAGACCCCGAGAGAGAGACCAGAGAGAGAGACCAGAGAGAGACCAGAGAGAGAGACCAGAGAGAGAGACCAGAGAGACCAGAGAGAGACCAGAGAGAGACCAGAGAGAGAGACCAAGAGAGACCAGAGAGAGAGACCAGAGAGAGACCAGAGAGAGACCAGAGAGAGACCAGAGAGAGACCAAGAGAGAGGAGACCAGAGAGAGACCAAGAGAGACCAGAGAGAGAGACCAGAGAGAGAGACCAGAGAGAGACCAGAGAGAGACCAGAGAGAGAGTCCAGACGAGAGAGACCAGAGAGAGAGACCAGAGAGAGAGACCAGAGAGAGAGACCAGAGAGAGACCAGAGAGAGAGACCAGAGAGAGACCAGAATGCGCCCATGTCAGATACTATTGTTATTGTGAGACCAGCAGAGACATTCCTCTGTTTACGTTGAGCCGTACACCGGAGAGACACGTTGAAGCAACGTAACGTGACGTGATGGTTCAGGACAGAGACATTATACAGCTCGTGCATGTGCGTGTGCGTGTGCTGGTCCGTGTTGTTATGGTCCGTTATGTGCGGCTCCGTCTGACTCCACGAGCTGGAGGAGTTGCATCAGCGCTCACTGTGATCTGTGTGTGTGTCTCTCTCTCTGGTCTCTCTCTGGTCTCTCTCTCTGGTCTCTCTCTCTGGTCTCTCTCTGGTCTCTCTCTGGTCTCTCTCTGGTCTCTCTCTGGTCTCTCTCTGGTCTCTCTCTCTCTCTGGTCTCTCTCTCTGGTCTCTCTCTGGTCTCTCTCTGGTCTCTCTCTGGTCTCTCTCTCTGGTCTCTCTCTCTGGTCTCTCTCTCTGGTCTCTCTCTGGTCTCTCTGGTCTCTCTCTGGTCTCTCTCTCTGGTCTCTCTCTGGTCTCTCTCTGGTCTCTCTCTCTGGTCTCTCTCTGGTCTCTCTCTGGTCTCTCTCTCTGGTCTCTCTCTGGTCTCTCTCTCTGGTCTCTCTCTGGTCTCTCTCTGGTCTCTCTCTCTGGTCTCTCTCTCTGGTCTCTCTCTGGTCTCTCTCTGGTCTCTCTCTCTGGTCTCTCTCTGGTCTCTCTCTCTGGTCTCTCTCTGGTCTCTCTCTGGTCTCTCTCTGGTCTCTCTCTCTGGTCTCTCTCTCTGGTCTCTCTCTGGTCTCTCTCTGGTCTCTCTCTGGTCTCTCTCTGGTCTCTCTCTCTGGTCTCTCTCTGGTCTCTCTCTCTGGTCTCTCTCTGGTCTCTCTCTGGTCTCTCTCTCTGGTCTCTCTCTGGTCTCTCTCTGGTCTCTCTCTGGTCTCTCTCTCTGGTCTCTCTCTGGTCTCTCTCTCTGGTCTCTCTCTCTGGTCTCTCTCTGGTCTCTCTCTCTCTGGTCTCTCTCTGGTCTCTCTCTGGTCTCTCTCTGGTCTCTCTCTCTGGTCTCTCTCTGGTCTCTCTCTGGTCTCTCTCTGGTCTCTCTCTGGTCTCTCTCTGGTCTCTCTCTGGTCTCTCTCTCTGGTCTCTCTCTCTGGTCTCTCTCTGGTCTCTCTCTCTGGTCTCTCTCTGGTCTCTCTCTGGTCTCTCTCTCTGGTCTCTCTCTGGTCTCTCTCTCTGGTCTCTCTCTGGTCTCTCTCTCTGGTCTCTCTCTCTGGTCTCCTCTCTCTGGTCTCTCTCTGGTCTCTCTCTGGTCTCTCTCTCTGGTCTCTCTCTGGTCTCTCTCTCTGGTCTCTCTCTCTGGTCTCTCTCTGGTCTCTCTCTCTGGTCTCTCTCTCTGGTCTCTCTCTGGTCTCTCTCTGGTCTCTCTCTCTGGTCTCTCTCTCTGGTCTCTCTCTGGTCTCTCTCTGGTCTCTCTCTGGTCTCTCTCTGGTCTCTCTCTGGTCTCTCTCTGGTCTCTCTCTGGTCTCTCTCTCTGGTCTCTCTCTCTCTGGTCCTCTCTCTGGTCTCTCTCTGGTCTCTCTCTGGTCTCTCTCTGGTCTCTCTCTGGTCTCTCTCTGGTCTCTCTCTGGTCTCTCTGGTCTCTCTCTGGTCTCTCTCTGGTCTCTCTCTGGTCTCTCTCTGGTCTCTCTCTCTGGTCTCTCTCTCTCTGGTCTCTCTCTGGTCTCTCTCTGGTCTCTCCTCTCTGGTCTCTCTCTGGTCTCTCTCTCTCTCTGGTCTCTCTCTGGTCTCTCTCTGGTCTCTCTCTCTGGTCTCTCTCTCTGGTCTCTCTCTCTGGTCTCTCTCTGGTCTCTCTCTCTCTCTCTGGTCTCTCTCTCTGGTCTCTCTCTGGTCTCTCTCTCTGGTCTCTCAGGTAAAATATGGGAAAGATGAGTGTGTAGGGCAAATTGTATGTGATGTGATGGAAGGCAATAAGGGTAAGTGAAGTGTGTGTAAGGAATAATGGGTGAAGAGATAGGGTGGGAAGTCAATATGGGTGTAAGTGAATGTGGGGGTAGTAATATTGGTAGATGATGAGTGGGATAGGAATAATGGTATGTGAATGTGTGTGAATTAAATCTGGTAATGAGATTGTGTTCGGAATATTGGTAAATGATGTGTAGGGTAGGAATATGGGGGATGGTGATGCGGAGTGTAGAATATTGGAAGGTAGATGAGTGTGGTAGGAATATGGGTATGTGATGAGTGGTAGGAAATATGGGTATGTGATGTGTGGGAAGTAATATAAGGGTAAGTGATGTTGTTGTAGAATAATTGGTATGTGATGAGTGGGGTAGGAATATGGAGGGGATTGCTTGTGTGTAGGAATATGGTATGTGTGAATGGATGTAGTAATAATGTATGTGATGTGTGGGTAGGAATATGGTATGTGATAGTGGTATGAAAATTGGATGTAGATGGTTGTAGTACTCCATGATAAGATTGGTGGTAAGAAATATGGGGGATGAGATGAGTGGGTAGGAATCTGGGGGATGTGATGAGTGGGAATTATATGGTATATGATTGGGGTAGGAAATAAGGGTATGTGATGAGTGTGTAGAATATTGGGATTGAATGAGTGTGTATAATATGGATGTATTTGGGTGTAGGAATATGGGTATGTGATGAGTGGGTAGAAATATGGGGAAGATGATAGGTGGGGGTAGGAATAAGGGATTGAGGAGTGGTAGGAATAGTTGGGATGTATTGTGGGTAGGAATATGGGGATTGATGAGTGTGTAGGAATATGGGGGATTGATTGTGGGTAGAATATTGGATGTGATAGTGGGTATAATATGGGGATAGATTGTGGTAGGAATATGGGATGTGATAGTGGTAGGAAAATGGGGATGTGATAGGTGGGTAGGATATGGGGATGGGTGATTGTGGGTATGGAAGATTGGGGTGTGATGAGTGGGGTAGGAATATTGGGATGTATGAAGTGGGTAGGAATATGGGGGATGATGGGATGTGTGGGTAGGAATATGGGATGTGAGGGTGGTAGAATATGGATTGGATGGTGTGTAGTAAATATGGGGGATTATTGTGGGGGTAGGAAATGGGGATGTGATGAGTGGGTAGGGAATATGGGATGTGGGATGTGGTGGGGAGGAATATGGGGGATGTTGATTGTGTAGGAATATGGGATTGGATTGGTGGGTAGAAATATGGGATTGATGTGTGGGGGTAGGATTAGGGATTGATTGTGAGTAGAATATGGGATTATGAGTGGTAGGAATATGGGGATGTGATAGGGGTAGGAAAATGGGGATTGATGAGGTGGGGTAGGATATGGGGGATGGATGTGTGGGTAGAATATGGGATATATTGAGGGGGTAGGAATATGGGGAATTGGGATGTGTGGTAGGATATGGGGATTGATTGTGGGTAGAATATGGGTATTGGATTGTGGTTAGAATATGGGATTGATAGGTGGGTAGGAATTATGGGGGGATGTATAGTGGTAGGAATATGAATTAAGGGTGGGTTAGATTATGATTGTTTGTGGGTAGAATATTGGGGGATGTGTTGGGGTGGTAGTATAGGGGATGTGATTTTTGGTTAGGGATATATGGATTGATTAGGGGGTTATAATATGGGATTGATAAGGTGGGTAGAATAGGTTTGAGGGGTGGGGGTAGGGATTTTATGGATGGGATTTGGGGTAGGAAGAGGATGTTTGAGGTGGGTATGTTTATGGGATTTGAATGTGTGGTAGGATTATGGGGGATGTGGATGGGTGGGGTTGGATTTGGGGGATTATGGTGGTAGGGATTTTGATGTGGAGGGGTGGTTGATTATGGGTGTGATTTTGGGGATGATTAGGGGGGGTGTGATGGGTTGTTGATGGGTTTGGGATGTGTGGGAGAATTGGGATTGATGGGTGGGTAGGTATATTGGGAGGTGATGGGGGGTGGGGGTAGTATATGGGGATTGATGGGTGGTTAGATGATGGGAATGGTGTGGGGTTGTAGTTGGGTTGATGTGTGGGGTAGTATATGGTATTGGATTGTGGGTAGGTATTTGGGAGGTGATTGTGGTGGGGGAAATATGGGGTTGAGAAGGAGGTGGGTTTTGGGTTGGGGGGGTGTGGGGGGGGATTTTATTGTTGAGATTAGGGTGGGGGTATGTTGGGGGGTAGGTGAAGGTGGTGGGTGGTTTGGAGGAAGGTTTGGGTGAGTTTTGGGTAAGTGGGGGGGGGGGGGGGGGGGGGGGGGGGGGGGGGGGGGGGGGGGGGGGGGGGGGGGTGTGGTGTGTTGGGGGGGTGGTTTTGAGTTGGGGGGTTGTGTTTGGGGGTGTTGGGTGGGGGGTGGGGGGGGGGGGGGGTTGGTTTTGTGGGTTGGGGGGGTGGGGGGGGGGGGGGGGGGGGGGGGGGGGGGGGGGGGGGGGTGGTGGGGGGGTGGGGGGGTGGGTGGTGGGTTGGGATGGTGTGGTGGTTTGGGGGGTTGTGTTTGGGATTTAGGTTTATGGTTAGAGAGGATTATATGGGGTGGTATGGATGTTAGTTTAGTTTTGAGAAAGGGTTATGGATGGTGGGGGGGGAGTGGGTTAGTATGGGGATAGGGATATATGGGAAGGGGATGATGGGGGAGATGGAGGGAAAGAGGGGGGGGGAGTGATTGAGTGTTAGTTGGTGGGTGAGTGATTGGTGGAAGGTTTGGGGGGGGTATGTAGGGGGGGGGGGAGTTAGATGGGGTTTTGGTTGGAATATGAGATGGGTATTGGGGGTTGAGGGTGTGGGGGTAGGGGGGGGGAGGGGTGTGGGGGGGGTGTGGGAGGGGGGGAGGTTGGATTGGGTGGGATATAAGGGGTTTGGGGAAAGAGTGGGTTGGGGGTATGGGTGAGAATGTGGTTTTTTTATGTGTTAATTAATTGTGTTAGTGGGGGGGTGTTGTTGGGTAAGAATAATGGGGGGGTTGGGGGGGGGGATTGGTAGGTGTGGTAGGTGTTTGGGAATGGGAGTATAGGGAAGAGGTTGAAATGAGGGGTTGTTGGGGGTGTTGGTATTTTGGGGTTGGGTAATTTGTGTTAATTTGTGTTAATGTGTGTGTGTTAATTTGTGAAATTTGGAAAAAGTGTGTAATTGTTTATATTGTTGTTATTTTTTTGTTGGGATTGGTTGTGATGGTTTGGGGTGTGTATGGTGTGGGTGGGGGTGGTATTGGGGGTGTGAGTGGAGGATGTGATTGTTTTGTTGGAGTGTTTTTGGTTTTGGGGGGGTTGAGATATAGATTTTGATTGGTGAATTGGGGTTTAATTTTAGGAGGTGAGGGGTATAGGGGGTGGGGGGATTAATAGATGATTAAGGGAATATGAGTTATTATGGGGTGGATAGTGATAGAGATTATTAGTATTAGTGTGGGTTTTGGGGTGTGTGGGGTAGGTTTGGGGGGGGGTTTGGGGGATAGGGGGGGAGGGTGGGGGGTATAGAGAGAGGAATATTGTTGAAGGGGGGTATTGAAAGGGAGTTATGGAAGGAGGGGGGGTGTGGAATGGGTTGGTGGGGTGGTGGGGGTGGGGGGGATGTGTGTGTTGTGTGTGAAGTTATATGGGGGTATTGATTTAATGAGTGGAGAGAGAGGGTTGAGTGAGAGGGAGGGGAGTGAGGGGGGAGATGAGTGGTAGAGTGAGGTAGAGAGATAAGAGAGGGTAGAGAAGGGAGATGAGAGAGAGAGGTAGAGAGAGAGGGGAGAGAGAGAGGGGAAGTGAAGAAAAGGGGTTAGGTGATATAATAGTTGGAATTTGGAGTGGATATGTGTTGAGAAGAAGATGGGTATGGTGTGTTTGAGTTGGGAGTGGGTATTTGGGATTTTATGGGGGGTGGTTGGGAGTTTTTAGGGGGGGGGGGGGGGGGGGGGTTGTGGGAGGGGATGGGGTAGTAGGGTTTTTGGTATGTTGGTAAGGGTTTGAGGGTTTTGTTTGGTTGGTATGGTTTTTTTAGTTGTATTATAAGTGGGGTGTTGAATTTTTGATTTTTGATGTTTGTGGTTTTTGGTTTGGAGTGGTTGTTTTGGGGTTTGTGGGGTAATTTTTTTGGAGGGTATAATTGGTAGTGTATGTGTAAGTATGTTTTGATAAGGGGGAAGTTGAGTATGTGGATTAAATGGGGTTAGGGGGATATAAGGGGTTTTGTGAGTTTGTTTGGGGGTGGTTGTTGTGAGTGAATTTTTTTTGTTAGTGTAGGAGGATTAAGGGGTGTGGTAGAGGGGAGGTGTTTGGGGGGTGGGAGGGGTATAGGGGGGAGGAAGTGTGTGGGGGGGTTGGTCGATGTTTAGATATGGGAGTGATAGGAAATAAGTATTATGTGATATTAGATATTATAATATATATATATAGATATTTATATTTATATTATATTTATTATATATATATATATATATATATTGATATATAGGGATATAAAGATTGGGTGAGTTTGTAATATATATGTAGTAGAGAAAGGTAATAAGGAGTGGGGGATATAGGGATGATGTTAGTATGGGTGAGTGTGGGTATTATATATATATATATTATATAGGTAATATATATATATATTATATATTTAATTTTTATATTTTATATATGTACGGAGGGGAGAAGAAAGAGGGGATATGATGAAATGTTGTTTGAAGTGGAGAGGAATGATTTAATGTGGTTTTTTTTTTTTATTGGTTATGGAGGGGGAGGTGGGGGAATGGGGATGATGAGAATATTTATGATAGGGGTTTAGGTTGAGTGTAATGTGGGTAGATATAAGGAGAGGTAATGGGGGTAGGATAGATAAGGAGAGGTAATGGGGTAGATAATAGGAGAGGTAATGGGGGGTAGGATATATAGGAGAGGTAATGGGTAGGATAGATAGGAGAGTAATGGGGTAGGATAGATAGGAGAGGTAATGAGGGTAGGATAGATGGGAAGTAATGGGTTGGATAGAGAGAGGATAGGTAATGGTGGTAGGATAGATAGGAGAGTAATGGTAGATAGAGAGGAGAGGTAATTGGGGTAGGATAGATAGGAGAGGTAATGGGGTAGGATAGATAGGAAGAGTAATGGGGGTAGATAGATAGGAGAGTAATGGGTAATAGAGAGGAGTGTAATGGGGGTAGGATAGAGAGGTGAGTAATGGGGGGGGTAGGATAGAGAGGAGAGGTAATGGGTTAGGATAGATAGGAGAGGTAATGGGGGTAGATAGAGAGGAGAGTAAATGGGGGTAGGAAGAGAGGAAAGGTTATGGGGTATGATAGAAGAGGATAGGTAATGGGGGGTAGGATAGATAGAGAGGGTAATGGGGGTAGTATAGATAGAGAGGGTAATGGGGGTTGGATAGAGAGGAGATTAATGGTAGATATAGAGGAGAGGTATTGGTGTTAAGGATAAGAGGAGTAGGGTAATGGGGGTAGATAGAGAGGAAGAGGTTAATGGGGGTAGGGATAGAGAGAGAGGGTAATGGGGTAGTATAGAGGAGGAGAGGTATGGGGTAGATTAGAAGAGAGTAATGGGTAATAGAGTGAGAGGTAATGTAGGATAGAAGGAGAGTATGGGGGTAGGGATAGAGAGGAGAAGGTAATTGGTTTAGATAGAGAGGAGAGGGTAATGAGGGTAGATTGAGTAAGAGAGGTAGATGGGTTGTATAGAGAGGGAGAGGTAATGGGGGGTAGGATAGAGAGGAGAGGTAATGGGGGTAGGATAGAAGAGAGGAGGAGGTAATGGGGGTAGGATAGAAGGAGGTAATGGGGGGGTAGATAGAGAGGAGAGGTAATGGGGGTAGATAGATGAGGAGAGGTAATGGTAGTTAGATAGGAGAGGGGTAATGGGTAGGATAGATGAGAGGGTAATGGGGGTAGGATAGAGAGGGAGAGGGTTATGGGTAGGATCGAAGGAGAGGTAATGGGGTAGGATAGTAGAGAGAGGTAATGGTGGTTGGGATAGAGAGGATAGGTAATGGGGGTAGGATAGAGAGGAAGTAATTGGGTAGGATAGAGAGGAGAGTTATTGGGTAGATATAGAGGAGAGTAATGGGGGTTAGATAGAGAGGGATAGGTGGTAAATGGGGTTAGGATAGAGAGAGAGGTAATGGGGGTAAAGGATAAGTGGAGAGGTAATGGGGGGAGGATAGAGATAGAGTAATGGTAAATAGAGAGGATGAGGTAATGGGGGTAAGATAGAGAGGAGGAGGTAATGGGGAGGATAGAGAGGTGGAGATAGGTAATGGGGGGGTAAGATATAATGAGAATGTAATGGGGGTAGGATAAGAGGAGAGGTTATGGGGGGAGATATTAGAGGAAGAGTAATGGGGGTAGGATAGAGAGAGAGGTAAATGGTGGTTGGATAGAGATGATGTAGGTAATGGGTAGTAATAGATGAGAGGTAATGGTGGGAATAAAGATTGGAGAGGTAAATGGGGGTAGTATAATATTGAGATGTAATGGGTAGGATAGAGAATGAATGACAAGGGTGGTAGGAAAATATGAGAATTAATGGGGGTAGGATATATAGATAGGTAATGTGGTAGGATATATAGGAGAAGGTAATGGGGGTCGTATAAGAGGAGAGGTAATGGTGGTAGGGAAGAGAGGAATATGTAATTTGGACGTATATAAAATGAAGAGGTAATGGTGGTAGGATAGTAAGTGAGAGGAAATTGTGGTCGTATATAGAGAATAAAGGGGTTAGGATAGAGATGATAGGTAAAGGTGGTAAGGATATAGAGGAGATTAAATGGGTAGATAGAGATGATAGTAAATGTGTAATATAAGAGTTAGATATGTATGGGTAGTATATAAGATGAGAGGTAATTGTGGAAGGACTATCTCGGGATAGGAAATTGGGTAGTATAGATAAGGAGATGTAATGGTGTAGTAACTATATGAGAGTAACTGGGGGAAGGATATAGAGGAGAGGTAATTGGGGTAGATAAGATGATAGGTAATGGGTAGATAGAATGAGAGGTAAATGGGGGTAGGATATAGAGATAGGTAATGGGGTTAGGATAGAGAGGAGAATGTAATGGGGGGGGTATATAGAAAGAGAGGAGAGGTCATGGGGTAGATAGAGAGAGAGTAATTGTGGACGTATAGAGCTGATATGTAAAGGTGGTAGTATATAGATGCTATGTAAAGGGGGTCGGATAGAGAGATATGTAATTGGTCGATATAAGATGAGATGTAATGGGGTAGTAATAGAAGGAGATGTAATTGGGGGTAATATAGATGAGAGTAATGTGGTGTAGTAATATAATAGATGAGATTAATTGGGGTAGGATATAGAGAGAGTAATGGGTAGATAGAGATGATAGGTAATTTGGTAGGATAGAGAGGATATGTAATGGGGGTCGGATAGAGAGGAGAGGAGGTTAATGGGGTAGGATAGAGAGAAGAGGTAATGGGGGTAGGATATTATAGAGATGAGAGTAATAGGGTTAGGATATAGATAGAGGTAATGGGGTAATAGAGATGAGATGTAATGGTGTAGGATAGAGAGGAGATGTAATGGGGTAGTATAGAGAGGAGAGGTAATTGGGTAGGGATAGAGAGTGAGATAATTGTTTAGATATAAAGAGAGGTAATTTGGTAGGATATAGAGGATAGGGTAATGGGGTTAGATAGGAGGAGAGGTAATTTAATAGAGAGATAGGTAATGGGGTAGGAATAGAGAGGAGGTAATGTGGTAAGATATAGATAAGGTAATGGGGGGGTTTAGGATATAGAAGGAGAGGTAATGGGGTGGGGGTTAGGATAGAGAGGATAAATGGGTTAGTAAGGAGGGGGGAGTGTATATAGAGGGGGGAGTGTGGGTTAGAGGGAGTGTGGGGATAGAGGGAGTGTGATAGAGGGAAGGTGGTGGGATTAGAGGGGAGGTGTGGATAGAGGAGGTGGTGGATAGATGGGGAGTTTTGATAGAGGGGAGTTGTGGGATAGAGGGGAAGTGGTGTGGGGATAGAGGGAGGTTGTGGATAGAGGGAGGTGTGATTAAGGGGAGGTGTGGGATAGAGGGGAGTGTGGATAGGGGGAGGTGTGATAGAGGGGAAGGTGTGGAATAGGGAGGTGTGGGATAGAGGGAGTGTGGGATAGAGGGGAGGGTGTGGATAGAGGGAGTTGGATAGAGGGTAAGTGTGGGATAAGGAGGTGTGGGAAATAGAGGGAAGTGTGGATAGAGGATGTGGAAAGAGGGATGGGATAGAGGGGAGTGGGATAGAAGGAGTGTGGGAAAGGGAGTGGTGGATAGAAGAGGTGGTGATAAGGGGGGAGTTGTGGGATAGAGGGGAGGTGGGATAGAGGGAGGTGTGATGGACAGGGGAGTGTGGGGATAGAGGGAGTGTGGATAGAGGAGGGTATAGGATAGAGGGAGGTGGTGGGATGAGGTGTTTAGGATAAGGAGTGTTGGGATAAGAGGGAGGTGGTGGTTAGAGGGGAGTGTGATAAGGGAGTGTGATAAGAGGTGTGATAAGGGGAGGGTGGGATAGAGGGAGTGGTGATAGAGGAGGGTGGGATAGAGGTTATTGGGATAAGGAGGTTGGTGGGGATAGAGGGAGGTGTTATAAGGGGAGGTGGTTGGATAGAGGGAGGTGGTGGATAAGAGGGGGAGTGTTGAAGAGGGGAGGTGGTGATATAGGGAAGTGGTTATAGAGGGAGTGGTGTGGATAGAGGGAGTGGGTGGATAGATGGGGAGGTGGTGATAGAGGGGAAGGTGTGATAAGGGGAGGTTTGGGATAGAGGGAGGTGTGGATTAGAGGGAGTGTGTTAGAGGGGAGTGTGATTAGAGGGGAAGTGGGGGAAGAGAGGGAGGTGGTGGGATTAGAGGGAGTGTGGGGATAGAGGGAGTGTGGATAGAGGAGGTGGTGGGGAAAAGGGAGTGGTGGATAGAGGTAGTGTGATAGAGGTAGGTGTGGGAAGATGGGAGTGGTGGATATAGGGGAGGTTAGATAGAGGGAGGTGGTGGGATATAGGGTAGGTGTTGATAAGGGGATTGGTGGGATAGAGGGGAAGGTGGTGGATAAGGGTAGGTGTGGATAGATGGGAGGTGTGGATGGAGGGGAGTGTGGGAAGAGGGGAGTTGGTTTAAAGTAGTAGTATGGGATCAACTGTAGTGTTGTGTGATTTATGTAGGTATGGGATATGCAGGGGTAACGGGTGTTTATGTTGGTTTTTTTGGAATATAGGGTAGTATTTTTGGCTAATAATGGGAGTATTGATATAGGTAGTATGTTGGATAGATGGAGGTTTTTGGGATATATAGGTTGAGGTGTTTGGATAGATGTAGTTTTTGGATCTAGGTCGTTGTTGTGAAATATGGCGTTGTTTGATTATGATATAGGTAAGTAGTTGGGCAATATTGGTAGTATTTGGGATATATGGTTGGTAAGTTTTTAGTGAATTTAATTTGTACGTTTAAAATTGATCGAATAGCGATATTTTTATATTAATTTACTGAATGTTATAATGTGGCATTAAACTTATTAGATTTATATGTAATTATGGTTTATATGTGGTGTGTTCTATAAAGGTGATATGACTGAAATGTTTTTTGGGATGATAGTTGTTTTAGGTTTAAGTTATTGTTGTTGTTAGTTGTATGTTGTGTGTGGTGGTATGTATTTTTTATTTTCTGTTTGTATAGTGTTGTGTTTGAGTTTTTTTCTTATAGTTGGTATTGTAATGTAATAGTAGTGATATAGTGGTATATGACATGGTGTTAGTTTGGGGATAATTTGGTCATGATTGTATTGGATATTTGGTTGGATAATTGTCATTTGTAAAATGGGTTTTGTGGTTGTTTTTTAGTGGTGTTGGGATGGTAAAGTGGGACTAATACATATGTCTATGTTGATTAAATGGTTTGAGCTTTTTTATTGTTTTATGATATTTAATCATTTGTGTTGGATGTTGTGTATTATGTTTTTGGTTGTTGTAGATAATGTATTTATTACATAGTATTTCGTTAAACAAAAGATGATGGTTGGGTTTGGAATTGTGTATCTTAAATAATGAGGATAAGTATTATTATAAAAAATGTATTTAAATATGTTGGAGGGTTATTATTTTGGTTTTTATAGAATTTTTTTTGGTTAATTGAGGATGAGTATGAAAAGGATTGATGTGAGTGATTTGTATGTTAATATGTAGGAAATAGTTAAA
Organism: Knipowitschia caucasica; assembly: GCA_964034765.1. Classification (NCBI taxonomy): domain Eukaryota; kingdom Metazoa; phylum Chordata; class Actinopteri; order Gobiiformes; family Gobiidae; genus Knipowitschia; species Knipowitschia caucasica. The sequence continues at coordinate 911,475 of OZ035823.1, read as the reverse complement.
ATAAATATTTTAGACAATGAGGGTTGTTTTAATTAGGGGAATTGTTGGTAGAATTGGATAGATAGAATTGGTCGTGATGAATATTGGTATAATAATTTATCTAGTATGTGAGGATAGGAGTTGATTAGTGAGGTGAAAGGTAGGAGAAACGGTAGGTATTAGGGTATTAGAATAGGGAGGTGATTAGGGCTGTGATTAGGAAAGGTTAAATAGGGAGTTGATTAGGGATTGAATAGGGATGGTGATTAGGTAATTTGATTAAAGATGTGATTCGGGAATGTGATAAAGAGGTGTTTATATATGATTTGAGTTAGGATGAGGTTGTTTGAATGTGTAGGATTGGGGATAATATTGAGTTGGGGGAATTTAGGTGGTTTGATTGATTTAGGTGATAGAGGATGAATTAGAATTTAAGTTAGGAATGTATGGGTGATTGGGAAGAGAATGGTGGATGGGGGTTTGTTAAAGTGGAGGTTGGGGGGTGGGTGGTGTAGAATATTTGTTGTAAAAGGCGAGGATTTTTTGTGTGTGTTGAAGTAATGGTTACATTGTAGAAGGTATTAATGGGTTGGTGTGTTGGGATGAGAAAGGGTTTTTTTTATGGGGTATAACGGGGTTTTATAAATGGTAGAGGAGAGATGAGTTTGATGATGGTAAGATTGTTTGTGTTAGTGGGGGATTGGTTGTGGTGTGTTTTTTTGTGTGGGGGGGGGTTTGGTTGAAAGGGTTTTGAGGGTAGGGATATTTTGGGGTGGGGAGATGAGTTTTATATAAGTTTAGTATGGTTATAGATTAAAGTGTTTATGAGATTAAGAATAGTGATTTAGGATTTAATAAAGAAAGGGTTTTTATGAGAGGATGTAATATATAGAAGATGTTTATAAGAGTTTATTTGTAGTGGGATATGGGTTAGATTATAATGGGTTAAGGAAAAGGTATGTGTGTGGATATTTTGTTTGGTGGGAGGATGAAGAGGTGATGAGGGGGGGAGTGGTTTAAATTAAGGAGGAAATGATGTTGGGGGATGGTTGGGTTGAGTTGGGTTGATGGTTGAGTGGAGGAAAGGGTTAATGGAGATAAGGATGAGGGGAGGTGTTGGTTTATGTGGATGTGTATGTGTGGAAAATGTTGGAGAGAGGTGGTGAATATGGTGGGGGAATAAGGAGGGGTAGGAGGTGGTGATAAGGGTAGTAGAAGTGATGGGTAGAGGTGGTGATATGGTAGGGTAGAAATGAGGGGTAAGTTGAATGGTAGGAGAATAGGTAGATGTGGTGTTATGGGTAGGAAGAAAGAGGGTATAGTGGTATGAGTGGGTAGAATGAAGAAGGGGTATAGTGTGATATGGTAGGAAGATGAGGGGGTATGAAGTGGTGATATGGGTAGGGTGAAGGAGGGTAGAGGTGGTATATGGTTAGGAAATAAGGAGGGGTAGAGGTTAGATGGTAGGTAGAAGGAGGGTAGATGGTGATATGTAGGGTAGGAGAGGTAGAGGGTGGTGATATGGTAGGGTAGAATGAGGGGTTAAGGGTTATATGGGTTGAAGTTGAGGGTAGAGGGTGTATATTAGTAGGAGAGGGGTTAGAATGATATTTAGGGGGGGGGTTGAAAGGAGTAGAGTTATATGGTAGGAAGAGAGGAAGGGTAGAGGTTATATGGGTAGGGGGAAGATGGAGTTAGAGGTGTTATGTTGGGTAGAAGATAGAGGTTATTTTAGAAGAAGAAGGGTAGAGGGGGGGGTAATGGGTAGGTAGTAAGGGTTGAGTGTAGATGTAGAAGAAGGTGGTTTAATGTGATATGGATGGTAAAAGATGGGTTAAGGTGGTATATGGGTTAGGGAAATAGTGGGTTAGATGGGTGTAGATGGGTGGGTTGAAGGGAGGGAAATTGATGGTTATGGTGGTATAGGGAATTTGGTGATTTTAGGGTTATGGAGGAAGTTTGGGGTAAGGGGGTGGGAGGGGTGTGAGATGAGGATAGAGGGTTGGGATGGTGTTGGGGGGGAGAGAGGTAGGGGTATGAGTGGTGGTTAGGAGTGTATTTGTTGTGAAAGGTTAGGGTTGGTAGTGTGGGGTGAGTTTGAGGGGGTGGGGGTGGGATTTTGTAGAATGATGGATTGTTGTTTTAGAGAGGTGGTGGAGGTAGAGGGGGGGTGTGTTAATTTTTGAGAGAGATTAATTTTTATTTTATGGGGGGTGTGTTTTTGTTGGGAAGGGGTTTGTGGATTTATTGGTGGTGTTGTTGGAATGTGGGGGGGGAGGGGTAGGATGGGGAGAGAGGGGGTAGTTTTAGTAGTTGAGGGAGTATGTTGTTTAGGAATTAGGGATATGGGGGGGGTGTGTTAGATGATTTTGAGTATTGGATTAGTATTTATTTATTAAGTTGATATTGTTATTGTTTTTTGGGGGGTTGTGGATGATGTATAGTAGTTTTTTGGGAGATATGGGGGATTGTAGGGGAATGTGGGGTGATTTTGGGGTTTAGAGGGAAAGAAGATTGGTTGGTAGAGGTAAATGGTGGAATGGAAAGGGAGAAGATTGAAATGATGGTGAAATGGAAAGGGAAAGATTGAAATATGTGAATGAAAGGGAGAAGATTGGTAAATGATGGTGAATGAAAGGAGAAGATTGAAATTATGTGTGGAATGGAAGGGATAAGGATTGAAATGAAATGAAATGGAGAAGATTGGTAATATGGTGAATGTGAAATATGTGAATGGAAAGGTAGAAGATGTGGAATATGTAATGAAAGGAAAGGAAATGAGGGGAGAAATGAGATAGATTGGAAATTTATGTTGGAATGAAAGGGAGAAGATTGAAATAAGTGAATGGAAAAGGGAGAATATTGGAAAATGAAGGTGTAATGAAAGGGAAAGATTGGAAAGGATGTTGAATGAAAAGGGGTAAGATTGGAAATTGTGGGGGGGAATGGAAAGGGAGAAGATTGAAAGGAGAAGATGGAAATATGTTAAGAAAGGGAGAAGAAATTGGAATATTGGAATGGAAAGGGAGAAGATTGGGAAATATTAATGAAAGGAGAAGTGGAAATGATGTAATGAAAGGGGAGAAATTGCAATATGTTGAATGAAAAGGTGAAATTGGAATATGGGTGAATGAAAGGAGAAGATTGAAATGATTGGAATGAAAGGGGAGAAGATGTGGAAAGATGGTGGAATGAAAGGGAAGAATATTGTATAGAAGAGGGGTATAAGAGGGAGAGGTTGATGGGTTTGTGTTTTTTGGAGGGTTGGTGTGTAGGGGGGGATTGGTTTTTGTGGGTTGGGTTGTTGTGTATTGATGTTTATGTGGTGGTATGAAAGAAAGGGGGATTAGATATAAAAAGGTGAATTGTAAGAATGTTAGTATGTTGGGGGGTAAGAAGGGTTGATGGGGGTATGGGTGGGGTTTGGGTTTTTGGTGGGGAGGGGTAGGGGAGGGAGAGGGGGGGGTGGGTATTGAGGTGGATGGAGGGAGGGGTTGGGGAGATGTGGGTTTGGGGAGAGGGGTGGTTGGGGGTTTTTAATGGGGGGTTTTTATAGATTTTTTATTAAGGGGGGGTTTGGGTTTGGTGGGAGATGGTGGTAGGGAATATTTAATTTTGTGGAGGTAGGGTGAGATAGTAGGTAAATGTGGAGTTTGTGGTGATATGAGGGGAATTTGTGTTGTTTATTAAGAGGGTGTTTGGGGATTAAAAATGGGGGGGGGATGAATGGATTGGAGTGTGGTGTGGGGGGGATTGGTTAGGTGTTAAGGGGAGGATTTGTTTGTGGGTTTAATTTTTGGTTTTATGTGGTGTTGATTTAGTTTTAAAGGTTGATTTGGGGTGGGTTATTTGTATTTTGGGTTGTTATGGAGAAATAGGTTTGGAAGGTAGGGGGGTGGGGGGTAGGTAAGTGGAGTTAGTGATGTGAGGGTGTTTGGGTTATTTTGAGTAGGGTAATTGGAAGGTGTGTGATGGAGGAAAGAAGGGTGAGGGGGGATGTAGGTGGAGTTGTGGGAGTTGTAAAGGGGGAGTTTGGGGGAGTGTAAGGGGAGTGTAAGGGAGTTTAAGGGATTTTAGGATTTAAGGGGAGTTGTAAGGGGAGTTGTAAGGGGATTGTAAGGGGAGTGTGTAAGGGGGAGTTGTTAAGGGGAGTTGTGATGAGTTGTAAGGGGATTGTAAGTGGGTTTTGGTGGGGTAGTGGGTGATTGGATTTTGGTAATGTGGGTTGGGTGTTTTTAAGTGGGAAATTGTTATAGTGAAAGAGGGGAGGATGTGGAGGTGGGTGATGGGGGAAGGAGGGGTTATGGAGTTGAGAGAAATGAAATGTCGGGGATGTAGATGAAGATGTGGTAAATTTTTTATTGTTGTTATAAATTGAAGTTACATAAGATTTAATTTGGGTTTGATTTGGGGTGTGGGTTGTAGGTGATAATGTGTGTAAGTGGGAGATGGATGGGAATATCATGATGATGTTGGGGTTTGTTTTAGGGTTTGTTATGTGTGTAGGGTGAGTATGAGTAATTTTTATTTTGTAAATTATTATTTAGTTTGTGTATGATGTTGGAGGTTTTTTGGATGGTGTTTGGTGGATTATGATAGGGGGGTGGTGAAAAGAGTTAATATAGTATTTTATGTATTGTAGTATATTGGATATGGGGAGGGGGGAGGGGGAATTTTTGTGTGTTTTGGTGTAGTTTTTAGTGGGGGATATTGAGATATATGATGGGAACGGGTGGTTATTTGGTTGGGGTTTGGTATTAGTGTTGTGGTAGTTTTTTTTGTTAGTAGATATAATATTAGTATGCTAATATGTTTTATTTATTAGTATTAGTAGTTATAGTAGTATACTACTATAGCAATTTAGTATTATAATGTTATGAATGATGCTGTACTGTTGTATATGGTGTGGATCAATATCTGATTGTTATATAGGTAATGTGTGTGATTGTAGGTGTTTGGAATTAGGTAATCAGGACTGGATTTGTTGTTTATGTGATTCGGGAAGTGCATGTTATCGTAGGAGTGTATTTGCACTTTTACGTCCAGAGGTGCAATACTACGATCCAGAGTGCCATCAACGACTGAGTCCATACTAACGACCAAGGGCTATACAGAAGATCAAAGTGCCATACTACGTCAAGAGTGCCATTCTAAAAAAAGTGCCATACGACGTCCAAGTCCATACTACTACCAGAAGTGCAGTACTATAGACCTATGGCCAGTCTACGACCAATTGCCATTCACACATGTTGCCATAATAAGAACAAGTGCATTTATACACCAGTGTGCATAGTACACCATGTGCATTAATACGTACCAAGTGCATTTCTACGACAGAGTCCATAATACTCCATAGTGCCATACGAAGTCCAGAGTTGCCATACTACGACAGAGTGCAATAATTCTACCAGAGTGCCATATATCGAAATGAGTGCAATAATAAGTACCAGAGTGCTGTCTACACATAGTGCAATAATAAGAAAAGTGTACATAAGACACCTGTGTGCAATAATAAACCTGAGTGTCAATACTTATAGAAAAGAGTGAATTTCTTAGTCTGTGTGAATTTATACGAAAAGATGCATTACTACGTCCAAGTGCCATACTACGACCAGAGTGCATTACTACTAAAAGTGACTTTCCTTAGACAATGTCCATTAAAACGTAAAGTAATTAATTCGTTCATATTAATAGTATAAGAAAATGTCAATACTTAATACTAGGAATTAAAGTACAAGTGTGATATTATAAGTACTAGTAATTATAAGAACTAGTGAATTTATTAGTAATGTTCAATATATCGTAATGTGGGAAAGTATTATTTTGTTGTCTTGTTTTAGTCACACCCTTGGCTCCGTGGCCGGACCTATTTCTGGTAGAGCCTAAGTATATTGGCCGCAGTCGGCGCCTAGCCTTTAATAGCGTTACATTTGGCGAGTGTCTAGCCAGGAGCACTCTTAATCCCAAAGAGCCGTTTGGGGGTCGTTGGTCAGAAGAGTGCCAAAACGCTTTTGAAACAATCATTGCCAAACTCAGCACCTCTCCTGTCTTAGCTTTTGCTGATCCACAAAAGCCATACACACTCCACACCGACGCATGTGCCATCGGCCTTGGTGCCATTCTCTACCAAGAACATGATGGAGTAAACAGAGTTGTGGCGTATGCCAGCCGTGGTCTGTCCCGGAGTGAAGCGAACTACCCTGCCCATAAACTTGAGTTTTTGGCCCTCAAGTGGGCAGTTTGTGAAAAATTCCACGACTACTTGTATGGATCACAATTCACTGTAGTCACGGACAGTAATCCGCTAACTTACCTCTTGTCATCTGCAAAGCTCGATGCCACCAGCTACCGATGGTTGTCCGCCCTGTCAACATTTCACTTCAAAATAATCTACAGGGCTGGCCAGCAGAATGCGGACGCTGATGGGTTGTCCCGCAGACCCCAGGGCGAGCTGTCTGACGATCACCAATCACGAAAAGAACAAGAACGCATCATGAGATTCGCCCAGCAACACTTTGACAACACTGCTTACATTCCACTCGACCAGCCTACCGTTGAAGCAGTCTCTGACCGTCACCTGGTGTACAGTCCAGATGCCAGACACGATCATGCCCTTCTATTGTCTCTGACCGCCCATGTGGACAGTGTCCCAGATAGTTTTGTGGATGACGCACAGTTCACCTCTTCATTACTCCCCTCCCTGTCAGCCACTGAAGTTGCTTCCAAGCAGCGAGCTGACCCAGTACTCCAGCATGTCATTGCCCAGCTTGAGCGTGGGGAGACGCCACCACCTTTGCTGAGAGAACAACTTCCAAACCTGCCCCTGTTTCTGAGAGAAGTCAATAAATTGGAGCTCCGCAACAACCTTCTTGTCAGGAGGAGACAGGTGGGAAGTGAACTCATGTACCAGCTTGTCCTGCCAGAGGAGTATAGAGATGACGTCTTTCATGAGCTTCACAATAAAATGGGCCATCTAGGCATTGAGAGAACACTGGACTTGATCCGTTCCCGCTTTTACTGGCCAAAAATGTCCATTGATGTTGCCAATAAAGTCAAGGCTTGTGAGCGATGTGTGCGTAGAAAATCTTTGCCTGAACATGCCGCACCCCTTGTTAGCATCCAGACGTCTTTCCCTCTTGAGCTTATCTGTATGGATTTTCTGTCAGTGGAACCAGACGGACGGATAAAAGACATTTTGGTTATGACGGATCACTTTACAAAGTATGCTATAGCTGTGCCAACTCCGAACCAAAAAGCCACCACTGTTGCTAAATGTCTTTGGGAGAACTTCCTTGTACACTACGGTATCCCAGACAGGCTACATAGTGACCAAGGCACTGATTTTGAATCGAAAGTCATCCAAGAACTTTGTCGAATGGCTGGAATTCATAAGACTCGAACCACTCCCTATCACCCCAGAGGAAACCCGGTGGAGCGTTTCAATAGAACATTGCTGGACATGCTAGGAACCTTAACAGAACAAGAGAAACATCACTGGAAAGACTTTGTAAAACCACTCGTTCACGCTTATAATTGCACAAAGAATGACGTTACAGGATTTTCTCCGTATGAGCTAATGTTTGGCCGCCAACCCAGACTTCCCGTCGACCTCGCTTTTGGACTCCCACTGAATGACGACAACCCTGACACTCATTCAAAGTATGTCCAAAAACTAAAGTCTCAACTTGAAGAGAGTTATCAACTGGCCATTGAAAATTCTCGGAAAGTTATGGAACGGAACAAGCTCCGCTTTGATCGACATGTGACCCCATCTGTGCTGAGTATTGGTGACCGAGTCCTGGTGAGGAATGTGCGTCTCAGGGGTAAGCACAAGTTAGCTGATAAATGGGAACCCCATGTTTATATAGTAGTGAAGAAAGCCGGTAGTCTTCCCGTTTACACAGTCAAACCAGAAGGGAAAGATAAGCCTTTGCGAACTCTGCATAGAGACCTTCTCCTTCCCTGTGGGTACCTACCTGTTCAGGAGAAAGACCTACCCGTGAAAAAAAGAGAAAAGCTACTTACCTTGCCGCCTTCCGATTCCGATCCAGTTTCTGATGATGAGGATGTTTTGATTGACTGTGTCCCATCTCCGATCGAACCTTTCAGATTTTCACAAATACTTGACCTTCCAACTGTACCACAGTCTGTTAACATTCTTCCTTTGCCAATCACCCCAACACATGGTGATGAAGGTGTTTTTACAGTTGACACTCCAGTTGTTGCCAAAGAAACTCCAGCTATGGATGCAGTGGACCAAGATGTCTCATCTGACCCAATACCTGCTGAACCTGTCGATTCTGTTGAAGACTCCAGTTTGGAAAGGAGTACCCCTCCTCTTTCAGACCCAGTCAGCAGTGCCTCTGGACCCAGTTCACCTGTGAGTTCGGACTTGGCAAGTCCTGAACCGGTGCGTCGTTCAGCCCGCTCACGGCATCCACCTGACCGCCTACAATATTCACGACCGGGTCAGCCATTTCTAAAGAGCATCCAAAGTCTGTTGCACAGTCTGAGTTCTGCTTTTACCTTCGCTCTTCAGGAGGATGAGGATATGGATCTTTCCCCCAGTCAGCCAGTTGTCCACTGCCAGCCTGGTCCATGGCCGAGGACGTACATGGGATCACGGGGGGAAGATGTAACCCACATGAGTTAGCGGCTCAGTCCCTGCCCCGTCCCTGTCATTTTATTTTGGCGGGCCCATTTCCCTTAAACCTGTCCCTTTAAACCTGGAACATCCGCCTACTCAGTCCCGCTGCTATTCAAGCTGCTCCTGCTGTGGCGTTGTCATTTTGAGTCATTGAGACAAAATACAGCCTCCATTCTGCATTCGAATCAAGCCGAACGCTGATACAGGCGTATTTCTTGTGATTCAGTTACCGGTGAGTCAATCTGCTCTTTGGTTTTGTGTGTTGAAGTAATCATCCGTATCATAGCATTGACATGCATTCCGTCGCATCCCTGCAGATTGCTTTGGTTCTGTCATCTTCCCAGAACACTCATAAGCCTTTCGTAACCACCTCTCACCGGTGAGTGCCTTTTATTAGTTGTCTCTGCGTTTTATGTTGTGTTATGTACCGCAATTGTCCATGTAGCACCGATGCTAATATTAGCATACACACAGACATGCGTGCAACCACGGTCAGCGCACTTATTCGCGTCTCTTTAAGTTCTTGGTTGAGCCAAGTTTAATTCTACTTAAACCGAACTGTACGGTACACTTTGCACATAATGTCAAAGTCTTTTGTTTTGTTGTAGATGGCCATTAATGCCCTTTCCTCCAACTTTTTTGAATAAATTGCCTAAGCGGCTATATGATTTTTGAATTGGAATTCTTATTTGACAATTACCTTTTTTATTGCGCAATACGATTTGACTCCTTTGAAAATGCATTTGTGTATTTTTTTAAATTAGAAATTAACTTAGCTGTCTTGCTGATGGTTTTGATTTAAGTGCACTTTTTTTTTACTGAAGCTTCATTTGAAAATGTATTTTGATTGTCCATTTATCATGTATCATCTCTAAGATGACAATGTTATTGAGACTTGATTGTTTTTGCTGTTGCATATAGCATACTTGTTGCTGCTAAAGCTAAATTATATTTTATTTATTTGTCTAATTGAATGTTTTGGTTGGCCTTATACAGGTCAGGTTTTTTTCCACCCACCCTGAACACTTCCCTTGTCCAACCACTTGATGGCGAGCTACCTACCCCTCCTCCTACCTGCACTGTGGTAGGAACAAACGAACCTTATTTTTTTCCCTCCTTTGGATTACATGGATTTAAACTGCGATAAACTGAACTCTTGAGATAAACTGAACTCTAAGGAGACTGAACTCGAACTCAGGACTATTTTTGTTTTCCTTGTATATTTGTTTTTTACATACATGTTTTTTGTGTCTATATTATTGATATTTGATATAACTTGTTATTAATATATACCTCTTAAAAGAAAAGAATACCTACCTTAAAAATACACAAGTACTTGAATATCTATATTTTTGTTGTCTTGTTTTAGTCACACCCTTGGCTCCGTGGCCGGACCTATTTCTGGTAGAGCCTAAGTATATTGGCCGCAGTCGGCGCCTAGCCTTTAATAGCGTTACATTTGGCGAGCTAGCCAGGAGCACTCTTAATCCCAAAGAGCCGTTTGGGGGTCGTTGGTCAGAAGAGTGCCAAAACGCTTTTGAAACAATCATTGCCAAACTCAGCACCTCTCCTGTCTTAGCTTTTGCTGATCCACAAAAGCCATACACACTCCACACCGACGCATGTGCCATCGGCCTTGGTGCCATTCTCTACCAAGAACATGATGGAGTAAACAGAGTTGTGGCGTATGCCAGCCGTGGTCTGTCCCGGAGTGAAGCGAACTACCCTGCCCATAAACTTGAGTTTTTGGCCCTCAAGTGGGCAGTTTGTGAAAAATTCCACGACTACTTGTATGGATCACAATTCACTGTAGTCACGGACAGTAATCCGCTAACTTACCTCTTGTCATCTGCAAAGCTCGATGCCACCAGCTACCGATGGTTGTCCGCCCTGTCAACATTTCACTTCAAAATAATCTACAGGGCTGGCCAGCAGAATGCGGACGCTGATGGGTTGTCCCGCAGACCCCAGGGCGAGCTGTCTGACGATCACCAATCACGAAAAGAACAAGAACGCATCATGAGATTCGCCCAGCAACACTTTGACAACACTGCTTACATTCCACTCGACCAGCCTACCGTTGAAGCAGTCTCTGACCGTCACCTGGTGTACAGTCCAGATGCCAGACACGATCATGCCCTTCTATTGTCTCTGACCGCCCATGTGGACAGTGTCCCAGATAGTTTTGTGGATGACGCACAGTTCACCTCTTCATTACTCCCCTCCCTGTCAGCCACTGAAGTTGCTTCCAAGCAGCGAGCTGACCCAGTACTCCAGCATGTCATTGCCCAGCTTGAGCGTGGGGAGACGCCACCACCTTTGCTGAGAGAACAACTTCCAAACCTGCCCCTGTTTCTGAGAGAAGTCAATAAATTGGAGCTCCGCAACAACCTTCTTGTCAGGAGGAGACAGGTGGGAAGTGAACTCATGTACCAGCTTGTCCTGCCAGAGGAGTATAGAGATGACGTCTTTCATGAGCTTCACAATAAAATGGGCCATCTAGGCATTGAGAGAACACTGGACTTGATCCGTTCCCGCTTTTACTGGCCAAAAATGTCCATTGATGTTGCCAATAAAGTCAAGGCTTGTGAGCGATGTGTGCGTAGAAAATCTTTGCCTGAACATGCCGCACCCCTTGTTAGCATCCAGACGTCTTTCCCTCTTGAGCTTATCTGTATGGATTTTCTGTCAGTGGAACCAGACGGACGGATAAAAGACATTTTGGTTATGACGGATCACTTTACAAAGTATGCTATAGCTGTGCCAACTCCGAACCAAAAAGCCACCACTGTTGCTAAATGTCTTTGGGAGAACTTCCTTGTACACTACGGTATCCCAGACAGGCTACATAGTGACCAAGGCACTGATTTTGAATCGAAAGTCATCCAAGAACTTTGTCGAATGGCTGGAATTCATAAGACTCGAACCACTCCCTATCACCCCAGAGGAAACCCGGTGGAGCGTTTCAATAGAACATTGCTGGACATGCTAGGAACCTTAACAGAACAAGAGAAACATCACTGGAAAGACTTTGTAAAACCACTCGTTCACGCTTATAATTGCACAAAGAATGACGTTACAGGATTTTCTCCGTATGAGCTAATGTTTGGCCGCCAACCCAGACTTCCCGTCGACCTCGCTTTTGGACTCCCACTGAATGACGACAACCCTGACACTCATTCAAAGTATGTCCAAAAACTAAAGTCTCAACTTGAAGAGAGTTATCAACTGGCCATTGAAAATTCTCGGAAAGTTATGGAACGGAACAAGCTCCGCTTTGATCGACATGTGACCCCATCTGTGCTGAGTATTGGTGACCGAGTCCTGGTGAGGAATGTGCGTCTCAGGGGTAAGCACAAGTTAGCTGATAAATGGGAACCCCATGTTTATATAGTAGTGAAGAAAGCCGGTAGTCTTCCCGTTTACACAGTCAAACCAGAAGGGAAAGATAAGCCTTTGCGAACTCTGCATAGAGACCTTCTCCTTCCCTGTGGGTACCTACCTGTTCAGGAGAAAGACCTACCCGTGAAAAAAAGAGAAAAGCTACTTACCTTGCCGCCTTCCGATTCCGATCCAGTTTCTGATGATGAGGATGTTTTGATTGACTGTGTCCCATCTCCGATCGAACCTTTCAGATTTTCACAAATACTTGACCTTCCAACTGTACCACAGTCTGTTAACATTCTTCCTTTGCCAATCACCCCAACACATGGTGATGAAGGTGTTTTTACAGTTGACACTCCAGTTGTTGCCAAAGAAACTCCAGCTATGGATGCAGTGGACCAAGATGTCTCATCTGACCCAATACCTGCTGAACCTGTCGATTCTGTTGAAGACTCCAGTTTGGAAAGGAGTACCCCTCCTCTTTCAGACCCAGTCAGCAGTGCCTCTGGACCCAGTTCACCTGTGAGTTCGGACTTGGCAAGTCCTGAACCGGTGCGTCGTTCAGCCCCGCTCACGGCATCCACCTGACCGCCTACAATATTCACGACCGGGTCAGCCATTTCTAAAGAGCATCCAAAGTCTGTTGCACAGTCTGAGTTCTGCTTTTACCTTCGCTCTTCAGGAGGATGAGGATATGGATCTTTCCCCCAGTCAGCCAGTTGTCCACTGCCAGCCTGGTCCATGGCCGAGGACGTACATGGGATCACGGGGGGAAGATGTAACCCACATGAGTTAGCGGCTCAGTCCCTGCCCCGTCCCTGTCATTTTATTTTGGCGGGCCCATTTCCCTTAAACCTGTCCCTTTAAACCTGGAACATCCGCCTACTCAGTCCCGCTGCTATTCAAGCTGCTCCTGCTGTGGCGTTGTCATTTTGAGTCATTGAGACAAAATACAGCCTCCATTCTGCATTCGAATCAAGCCGAACGCTGATACAGGCGTATTTCTTGTGATTCAGTTACCGGTGAGTCAATCTGCTCTTTGGTTTTGTGTGTTGAAGTAATCATCCGTATCATAGCATTGACATGCATTCCGTCGCATCCCTGCAGATTGCTTTGGTTCTGTCATCTTCCCAGAACACTCATAAGCCTTTCGTAACCACCTCTCACCGGTGAGTGCCTTTTATTAGTTGTCTCTGCGTTTTATGTTGTGTTATGTACCGCAATTGTCCATGTAGCACCGATGCTAATATTAGCATACACACAGACATGCGTGCAACCACGGTCAGCGCACTTATTCGCGTCTCTAAGTTCTTGGTTGAGCCAAGTTTAATTCTACTTAAACCGAACTGTACGGTACACTTTGCACATAATGTCAAAGTCTTTTGTTTTGTTGTAGATGGCCATTAATGCCCTTTCCTCCAACTTTTTTGAATAAATTGCCTAAGCGGCTATATGATTTTTGAATTGGAATTCTTATTTGACAATTACCTTTTTTATTGCGCAATACGATTTGACTCCTTTGAAAATGCATTTGTGTATTTTTTTAAATTAGAAATTAACTTAGCTGTCTTGCTGATGGTTTTGATTTAAGTGCACTTTTTTTTTACTGAAGCTTCATTTGAAAATGTATTTTGATTGTCCATTTATCATGTATCATCTCTAAGATGACAATGTTATTGAGACTTGATTGTTTTTGCTGTTGCATATAGCATACTTGTTGCTGCTAAAGCTAAATTATATTTTATTTATTTGTCTAATTGAATGTTTTGGTTGGCCTTATACAGGTCAGGTTTTTTTCCACCCACCCTGAACACTTCCCTTGTCCAACCACTTGATGGCGAGCTACCTACCCCTCCTCCTACCTGCACTGTGGTAGGAACAAACGAACCTTATTTTTTTCCCTCCTTTGGATTACATGGATTTAAACTGCGATAAACTGAACTCTTGAGATAAACTGAACTCTAAGGAGACTGAACTCTAACTCAGGACTATTTTTGTTTTCTTTGTATATTTGTTTTTTACATACATGTTTTTTGTGTCTATATTATTGATATTTGATATAACTTGTTATTAATATATACCTCTTAAAAGAAAAGAATACCTACCTTAAAAATACACAAGTACTTGAATATCTATATTTTTGTTGTCTTGTTTTAGTCACACCCTTGGCTCCGTGGCCGGACCTATTTCTGGTAGAGCCTAAGTATATTGGCCGCAGTCGGCGCCTAGCCTTTAATAGCGTTACATGGACGTCACGCTCTGCTCTGACCATGTGGACGTCACTCTCTGCTATGACCATGTGGACGTCACTCGCTGCTCTGACCATGTGGACGTCACGCTCTGCTCTGACCATGTGGACGTCACTCGCTGCTCTGACCATGTGGACGTCACTCGCTGCTCTGACCATGTGGACGTCACGCTCTGCTCTGACCATGTGGAACGTCTCTCGCTGGTCTGACCATGTGGACGTCTCTCGCTGCTCTGACCATGTGGACGTCACTCGCTGCTCTGACCATGTGGACGTCACGCTCTGCTCTGACCATGTGGACGTCTCTCGCTGCTCTGACCATGTGAACGTCACGCTCTGCTCTGACCATGTGGACGTCACGCTCTGCTCTGACCATGTGGACGTCACGCTCTGCTCTGACCATGTGGACGTCACGCTCTGCTCTGACCATGTGGACGTCACGCTCTGCTCTGACCATGTGGACGTCACGCTCTGCTCTGACCATGTGGACGTCTCTCGCTGGTCTGACCATGTGGACGTCTCTCGCTGGTCTGACCATGTGGACGTCTCTCGCTGCTCTGACCATGTGGACGTCATTCGCTGCTCTGACCATGTGGACGTCACGCTCTGGTCTGACCATGTGGACGTCACTCGCTGCTCTGACCATGTGGACGTCACTCGCTGCTCTGACCATGTGGACGTCACTCGCTGCTCTGACCATGTGGACGTCACGCTCTGCTCTGACCATGTGGACGTCACGCTCTGCTCTGACCATGTGGACGTCACTCTCTGCTCTGACCATGTGGACGTCACTCGCTGCTCTGACCATGTGGACGTCACGCTCTGCTCTGACCATGTGGACGTCACTCTCTGCTCTGACCATGTGGACGTCACTCTCTGCTCTGACCATGTGGACGTCACGCTCTGCTCTGACCATGTGGACGTCACTCGCTGCTCTGACCATGTGGACGTCACTCGCTGCTCTGACCATGTGGACGTCACGCTCTGCTCTGACCATGTGGAACGTCTCTCGCTGGTCTGACCATGTGGACGTCTCTCGCTGCTCTGACCATGTGGACGTCACTCAGTCACTCGCTGGTCTGACCATGTGGATGAGCCGTCTTTTGCTTAAAAATGCTTTAACCCGCAGCACAGCAGAATGGGAAGATTAAACAGCAGTTCTCTGTGCGCAAAGGTGCCGAAGCTGTTGCTGGTGCTGAAGCTGTTGCTGGTATCGCTGTCTCGCCTCTGATCCAGTAGAACTCAGAGCTGCACTTATGAGAAGTACGCGGCTCGACATGACTGTTATTTCAAAGAACGTGGACTATTTTAAACTACGCGGTTAAACCGGTTTCAACCGGTTAATGAGGATGAAGTTTTTTATATCCCTACCAGAGAGAGGCTAGAGAGAGAGAGACCAGAGAGGGACCAGAGAGAGGGAGACCAGAGAGGGACCAGAGAGGGACCAGAGAGAGGCTAGAGAGAGAGAGACCAGAGAGGGGCTAGAGAGAGAGAGACCAGAGAGGGACCAGAGAGAGGCTAGAGAGAGAGAGACCAGAGAGGGACGAGAGAGAGGCTAGAGAGAGAGAGACCAGAGAGGGACCAGAGAGAGGCTAGAGAGAGAGAGACCAGAGAGGGACGAGAGAGAGACCAGAGAGAGAGAGACCAGAGAGAGACCAGAGAGAGAGACCAGAGAGAGACCAGAGAGAGGCTAGAGAGAGAGAGACCAGAGAGGGACCAGAGAGAGGCTAGAGAGAGAGACCAGAGAGGGACCAGAGAGAGACCAGAGAGAGGCTAGAGAGAGGCTAGAGAGAGGCTAGAGAGAGAGAGACCAGAGAGGGACCAGAGAGAGGCTAGAGAGAGAGACCAGAGAGGGACCAGAGAGAGACCAGAGAGAGACCAGAGAGAGACCAGAGAGAGACCAGAGAGAGAGACCAGAGAGAGACCAGAGAGAGGCTAGAGAGAGAGACCAGAGAGAGAGAAACCTCACCGTAGTTGAGGTTGCAGAGGTTGCCTGCGTTGAGGAAGAAGTGAGTCCTGAACAAGTCTCCGAAGCCGCCTCGTCCTGGTCTGAAGGGGAGGGGGGTGTACAGGTGCAGCCCCCCCGCCCAGTATGCCTCGCCCCCCAGGAAGTCTCCTGAAACAGACCAGAAGGAGACGCTACAGCAGCAGCCAATCAGAGCGCAGAGAGAACTGGTACCTTCGCTCTGTGGTCCCACGCTGTACATGCCGAAGCCGCGAACACTGGTAGGACCTCCCAGGTAGAATCTGGCACACAGGTACAAGAGGTGAGAGACCAGAGAGAGACCAGAGAGGGACCAGAGAGAGACCAGAGAGAGACCAGAGAGAGAGACCAGAGAGGGACCAGAGAGAGAGACCAGAGAGGGACCAGAGAGGGACCAGAGAGAGACCAGACCAGAGAGAGAGACCAGAGAGAGACCAGAGAGAGTGAACAGAGAGAGACCAGAGAGAGACCAGAGAGAGACCAGAGAGAGACCAGAGAGAGACCAGAGAGAGGGACCAGAGAGAGAGACCAGAGAGAGAGACCAGAGAGGGACCAGAGAGGGACCAGAGAGAGACCAGAGAGAGACCAGAGAGAGAGAGACCAGAGAGAGAGACCAGAGAGAGAGGCCAGAGAGAGACATGTTTTATGCCAGAGAATCGTCCTCTCTAGACCCAGAAATATATGCATGTTAAAATCAGACGGAGACCCAAGACTAGGACCAGGGCAAAAACAAGACCCAGACCCAGCTTATGAAAACTAGTGTTTTACAGTGAAATGTTTTGTGGTTTGAAAGTCACGAACCTCAGCTTTAAGTCAAGGACAGGTCAGTGTTGAGGACGCACCTGTCTGCGATACAAGATGGCTGCCCTCCGAGCGGGTACAGCATGCCGCCCCAGAACGACAACGACAACACCTGAGACAGAATAGTTTAATACAGGCTCTCTCTCTCCCTCTGGTCTCTCTCACTCTCTGGTCTCTCTCTCTCTCTGGTCTCTCTCTCCCTCTGGTCTCTCTCACTCTGGTCTCTCTCTCACTCTGGTCTCTCTCACTCTCTGGTCTCTCTCTCTCTCTGGTCTCTCTCTCTCTCTGGTCTCTCTCTCCCTCTGGTCTCTCTCACTCTGGTCTCTCTCTCACTCTGGTCTCTCTCTCACTCTGGTCTCTCTCTCTCTCTGGTCTCTCTCTCTCTGGTCTCTCTCTCTCTGGTCTCTCTCTCTCTGGTCTCTCTCTCTCTGGTCTCTCTCTCTCTGGTCTCTCTCTCTCTGGTCTCTCTCTCTCTGGTCTCTCTCTCTCTGGTCTCTCTCTCTCTGGTCTCTCTCTGGTCTCTCTCTCTCTGGTCTCTCTCTGGTCTCTCTCTCTCTGGTCTCTCTCTCTGGTCTCTCTCTCTGGTCTCTCTCTCTCTGGTCTCTCTCTGGTCTCTCTCTCTCTGGTCTCTCTCACCGAGTCCCAGAAAAGTCTTTTGTTCAGTTGTATTTCAAAATCTTCTTTGAGGAAGTTGGCGTCTCCTCCTGTGTATCCAGCCAGCTCCTGTTACAGAGAAACATGTGTTATTCAAGAGACCAGAGAGAGAGACCAGAGAGAGACCAGAGAGAGAGACCAGAGAGAGACCAGAGAGAGAGACCAGAGAGAGACCAGAGAGAGACCAGAGAGAGACCAGAGAGAGACTAGAGAGAGACCAGAGAGAGAGACCAGAGAGAGATCAGAGAGAGACCAGAGAGAGAGACCAGAGAGAGAGACCAGAGAGATCAGAGAGAGACCAGAGGGGGACCAGAGGGGGACCAGAGAGGGACCAGAGAGAGACCAGAGAGAGACCAGAGGGGGACCAAAGAGAGACCAGAGGGAGACCAGAAAGAGACCAGAGAGAGACCAGAGAGAGACCAGAGAGAGACCAGAGAGGGACCAGAGAGAGACCAGAGAGAGACCAGAGAGAGACCAGAGAGAGACCAGAGAGAGACCAGAGAGAGAGACACCAGAGAGAGACCAGAGAGAGACCAGAGAGAGACCAGAGAGGGAGAGACCAGAGAGAGACCAGAGAGAGACCAGAGAGAGAGAGACACTAAAGTATGATGACAAACTGTCATGTTAAACCAGCAGTTATGCTCTGACTCACCTGGTTTACCATGAACAGGAGCTAAGGCTCTGACTCACCTGGTTTAGCCGCAGTAAGGCACCTCTGCTCGGGAAGATGGCCGAGTTCCGAGAGTCTATGGACATGGTGTGCTGCAAGAGAGAGAGGAACCATGAAGACCAGGAGAGACCAGGTGAGATATGAATACCATGACGACCAGGAGAAAGGAGATAGACAGGTGTTCTCACCGACAGATACAGATAGACAGGTGTTCTCACCGACAGATACACAGGTGTTCTCACCGACAGAGACAGGTGTTCTCACCGACAGATACAGATACACAGGTATTCTCACCGACAGAGACAGGTGTTCTCACCGACAGAGACAGGTGTTCTCACCGACAGAGACAGGTGTTCTCACCGACAGATACACAGGTGTTCTCACCGACAGATAGACAGGTGTTCTCACCGACAGATAGACAGGTGTTCTCACCGACAGATAGACAGGTGTTCTCACCGACAGATAGACAGGTGTTCTCACCGACAGATAGACAGGTGTTCTCACCGACAGATAGACAGGTGTTCTCACCGACAGATAGACAGGTGTTCTCACCGACAGATAGACAGGTGTTCTCACCGACAGATAGACAGGTGTTCTCACCGACAGATAGACAGGTGTTCTCACCGACAGATAGACAGGTGTTCTCACCGACAGATAGACAGGTGTTCTCACCGACAGTTACAGATAGACAGGTGTTCTCACCGACAGTTACAGATAGACAGGTGTTCTCACCGACAGTTACAGATAGACAGGTGTTCTCACCGACAGAGAGAGACAGGTGTTCTCACCGACAGATACAGATAGAGATAGACAGGTGTTCTCACCGACAGATAGAGATAGACAGGTGTTCTCACCGACAGATACAGATAGAGATAGACAGGTGTTCTCACCGACAGATACAGATAGAGATAGACAGGTGTTCTCACCGACAGATACAGATAGAGATAGACAGGTGTTCTCACCGACAGATACAGACAGGTGTTCTCACCGACAGATACAGACAGGTGTTCTCACCGACAGATACAGATACAGAGAGACAGGTGTTCTCACCGACAGATACAGATAGAGATAGACAGGTGTTCTCACCGACAGATAGAGATAGACAGGTGTTCTCACCGACAGATACAGATAGAGATAGACAGGTGTTCTCACCGACAGATACAGATAGAGATAGACAGGTGTTCTCACCGACAGATACAGATAGAGATAGACAGGTGTTCTCACCGACAGTGCAGACTTCAGTGAGTGGCCGCTCTCCTCTCGGACGGCGAACGATGCGCTCCGAGCCAAACAGCCCAGTTCTCTCCACACACCCTCCCACTTCAGAGAGTGACTGCTGCCCCCTACAGGGAACTAAAGGACACTGCAGGTTAGGACCAGACGGACCAGGAACCAGAAAGAGACCAGAGACAGACCAGAGAGAGACCAGAGAGAGAGACCAGAAAGAGGGACCAGGGAGAGACCAGAGAGAGAGACCAGAGAGAGAGACCAGGGAGAGACCAGAGAGGGACCAGAGAGAGAGACCAGGGAGAGACCGACCAGCGAGAGACCAGAGAGAGA
Source organism: Knipowitschia caucasica (assembly GCA_964034765.1). NCBI lineage: Eukaryota > Metazoa > Chordata > Actinopteri > Gobiiformes > Gobiidae > Knipowitschia > Knipowitschia caucasica. The sequence continues at coordinate 891,548 of OZ035823.1, read as the reverse complement.
GACCAGAAAGAGGGACCAGGGAGAGACCAGAGAGAGACCAGAGAGAGACCAGAGAGAGAGACCAGGGAGAGACCAAAGAGAGAGCAGCTCTAAAGCCACACTTACATTGAGCTCTGCAGAGAGGCCTCGGTCAGTCTCCTTTAACGAGCTCCAGGGAAACTGTCCGGTCACTTTGTAGGCGTTCAGGGTCAGGCTGGGGACGAGGAGAACATGCAAACATTAAAGAAGACCGTCTATTATCAACGTTTACAATTAGAAAGTCTTGTAGAATATATGGAAATCGCACTGTTGTTGAAGAGGGAGCAGCGTCTGCAGTCAGAGCTCTCCTTTCCCTCTCTTGTCTCTCTCTGCTCTCTCGCCCTGGTCCCTCTCCCTGGTCCCTCTCCCTGGTCCCTCTCCCTGGTCCCTCTCCCTGTCCCTCTCCCTGGTCCCTCTCCCTGGTCCCTCTCCCTGGTCCCTCTCATGGGGATCCCTCAAGGATAGTGTGAGGAGCTCGATCACACAGGAAGAGCTCAGAGAAGAGCTGCTGCTCTGACTTGGACTCTGAGTCAGAGTCCAAGTCAGAGTCAGAGTCCAAGTCAGAGTCCAAGTCAGAGTCCAAGTCAGAGTCCAAGTCAGAGTCCAAGTCAGAGTCCAAGTCAGAGTCCAAGTCAGAGTCCAAGTCAGTCCAAGTCAGAGTCCAAGTCAGAGTCCAAGTCAGAGTCCAAGTCAGAGTCAGAGTCCAAGTCAGTCAGAGTCCAAGTCAGAGTCCAAGTCAGAGTCCAAGTCAGAGTCCAAGTCAGAGTCCAAGTCAGAGTCCAAGTCAGAGTCCAAGTCAGAGTCCAAGTCAGAGTCCAAGTCAGAGTCCAAGTCAGAGTCCAAGTCAGAGTCCAAGTCAGAGTCCAAGTCAGAGTCCAAGTCAGAGTCCAAGTCAGAGTCCAAGTCAGAGTCCAAGTCAGAGTCCAAGTCAGAGTCAGAGTCCAAGTCAGAGTCCAAGTCCAAGTCAGAGTCCAAGTCAGAGTCAGAGTCCAAGTCAGAGTCCAAGTCAGAGTCAGAGTCCAAGTCCAAGTCAGAGTCCAAGTCAGAGTCCAAGTCAGAGTCCAAGTCAGAGTCCAAGTCAGAGTCCAAGTCAGAGTCCAAGTCAGAGTCCAAGTCAGAGTCCAAGTCAGAGTCCAAGTCAGAGTCCAAGTCAGAGTCCAAGTCAGAGTCCAAGTCAGAGTGAGTCCGGGTCCGGGTGCGAGTCTGGGTGAGAGTCCGGGTCCAAGTCTGGGTGTTGGTCCGGGTCCGGGTGTGAGTCCGGGTCCGGGTGAGAGTCCGAGGTCCGGGTGAGAGTCCGGGTCCGGGTGAGAGTCCGGGTCCGGGTGAGAGTCCGAGTCCGGGTGCGAGTCTGGATCTGGGTGTGAGTCCGTACTTGCGCTCAAAGAACCCGGGCTGAGGTTTGAAGAAGGACAGACCGTAGGACGTCTCCTTCGTGCCGTAGGAAAACTGGAAAGTGAGTTTCTCTGCTCGACCAAACATGTTCGGGAGCTTCAGACCCAGGACCTGAGAGAGACCAGAGAGAGAGACCAGAGAGAGACCAGAGAGAGAGACCAGAGAGAGACCAGAGAGAGACCAGAGAGAGAGACCAGAGAGAGAGACCAGAGAGAGAGACCAGAGAGAGAGACCAGAGAGAGAGACCAGAGAGAGAGACCAGAGAGAGACCAGAGAGAGACCAGAGAGAGAGACCAGAGAGAGAGACCAGAGAGACCAGAGACCAGAGAGACCAGAGAGAGGAGAGACCAGAGAGGGACCAGAGAGAGAGACCAGAGAGAGACCAGAGAGAGACCAGAGAGAGAGACCAGAGAGAGACCAGAGAGAGACCAGAGAGAGAGACCAGAGAGAGAGACCAGAGAGAGAGACCAGAGAGAGAGACCAGAGAGAGAGACCAGAGAGAGAGACCAGAGAGAGACCAGAGAGAGACCAGAGAGAGAGACCAGAGAGAGAGACCAGAGAGACCAGAGAGAGAGACCAGAGAGAGAGACCAGAGAGGGACCAGAGAGAGAGACCAGAGAGGGACCAGAGCAACAGGAAGTCAATAGGAGCCAAACTTCACTATGAGCACTTCCCTAAAGTAGAGTAGATTCTCACCATGCTGCCCTCGTTGTTGCCGACCATGGTGTTGTAGCTGCCGGTGACGCGCTTCACCTCCGTCACCTCGAACGTCACGTCCAGACCATTGGGCAACGCATCTGAACCTGCAACCAATCAGACACTGAACCTGCAACCAATCAGACACTGAACCTGCAACCAATCAGACACTGAACCTGCAACCAATCACAGTCACTGAGACAGCACCTCCTACAGGCCACTGCTGAGACAGCACCTCCTACAGGCCACTGCTGAGACAGCACCTCCTACAGGCCACTGCTGAGACAGCACCTCCTACAGGCCACTGCTGAGACAGCACCTCCTACAGGCCACTGCTGAGACAGCACCTCCTACAGGCCACTGCTGAGACAGCACCTCCTACAGGCCACTGCTGAGACAGCACCTCCTACAGGCCACTGCTGAGACAGCACCTCCTACAGGCCACTGCTGAGACAGCACCTCCTACAGGCCACTGCTGAGACAGCACCTCCTACAGGCCACTGCTGAGACAGCACCTCCTACAGGCCACTGCTGAGACAGCACCTCCTACAGGCTGTGTAGATGTGATGAGAAGCTGTTACCAATACAACTTCGTTATGATGTACTTATACTTGGAAATAATCTAATTATATAACAATTCAATCACAGCTATGAAATATTCCCATAAATCTCTGAGGCAGACGCACTGAGCCAGGGCTGAAGCCGCATCTGCCCCGAGGCGGAAAGCCCAGGGGGAGTCTTACCTTCTGACGTGTCGATGAGGACGTCCACATCTTTGAACACTCCCAGTCTGAGGAGCTTCTGTCGAGCAACGTGCGCTCTCTTCATCACCTGCAGAGAAGACAGCCTCTGCCTCAGTCCTGGGTCTACAGCCCCTCAGTCCTGGGTCTACAGCCTCAGTCCTGGGTCTACAGCCTCAGTCCTGGGTCTACAGCCTCAGTCCTGGGTCTACAGCCTCAGTCCTGGGTCTACAGCCCCTCAGTCCTGGGTCTACAGCCTCAGTCCTGGTCTACAGCCTCAGTCCTGGGTCTACAGCCTCAGTCCTGGGTCTACAGCCTCAGTCCTGGGTCTACAGCCTCAGTCCTGGGTCTACAGCCTCAGTCCTGGGTCTACAGCCTCAGTCCTGGGTCTACAGCCTCAGTCCTGGGTCTACAGCCCCTCAGTCCTGGGTCTACAGCCTCAGTCCTGGTCTACAGCCTCAGTCCTGGGTCTACAGCCTCAGTCCTGGGTCTACAGCCTCAGTCCTGGGTCTACAGCCTCAGTCCTGGGTCTACAGCCTCAGTCCTGGGTCTACTAGGGATGTAAAAAACTATGGCTGTATCCGAATGTCCACACTATACCCTATATAGTGCACTATATAGTGGTCACGCCATTTTGTAGGGGTGTCCGAATGTCCAGAGAGAAAAAGTAGTGCACTGGAATTTTCCCACAATGCATCTCGAAAATGTAGTGAACAGCAGTGGTCACTATACGGAAGTAAAATGGCGGAGGCAGCGAGAGACGAGCTGGAAGCGGAGCGGGACATGAGCAAATGTGAGTTTTTGATCATCATAAATATGGAAATGTGTAAACCGTGATAGATTGTTGACGATAAGCTGCCAAAATACACATTTGAAGTCAGAATACCATTGCCTTTTACTGCGAAACAACGTACCAATGTTATGCCGCGAAAGTGTTAGCATTTTGGCATATCATAACATTAACATGTAAAGCGAACGCTACAGAAACGGGTCACTGGTGGTCAGTCATTAATGTTATTAAAGCACTTGTGTTATATGTATAGCATTTATTGTGTGTTTAATGTTTATTAAAGGGACAGACACTGATGTGGAGAGACTCATCTGACTGCGGGTGAAAAATTTGCATCGGCGGCTGGATGGGAGTATGACCATTATGAATAAATACTTATTCAAAAAACGTCTACTCATATTCAAATGTTTTTATGTATCGTTACTTTAGGGCAGTGATAAAGGAAATGGGGCTGAGCCGCCTGATCAGCCCTGCCAGAGCGGCCAAGAAGTGGGAGAACCTGAAAAAGACCTACAAGGTTTGTTTCTTTGAAGCTAATTTGTGAAGCATTTATTATACAAAACTCACTGTTTTAAGGAGCTCAGACAGCCACGGACAGGGACAGGGACAGAAGGAGGGGAGCCCATCGCCATATCTTGGAAGTGGTACTCCCTCATGGATGAGGCAATAGGCAGCAGGCCATCCGTGCAGCCTCCCTGCCTGATTGCCTCATCCATGGGGGAGGGTGTTTCCACAAGGAGAGGGGAAGAAGAGAGGAAGAGAGGGGGGAGAGACTGTTGAGTTTGTTGGAGAGAATTGTTGAGAAGTTGTAAATAGTAGATAAAAATGTATTTTGATAAGTGTAGTTTGAACTATATGCATATCGACATACAATGATTAACACTATTTACAAAAAAAAATTTAATCAACTAGACATTTGTAAAGAACTATACATACATTCAACAATTTCTTTTTAGATATTTACATATTCAATTGTTTTTGTTTTTATTTAAATAGGCCAAAACACAGATTATTCAAACATTTAATTAATGTTGGGGTGGAAAGTGCTGCTGCCATCCGTCCACACAGCTCCTGTCCACACAGCTCCTGTCCACACAGCTCCTGTCCACACAGCTCCTGTCCACACAGCTCCTGTCCACACAGCTCCTGTCCACACTGCTCCTGTCCACACAGCTCCTGTCCACACAGCTCCTGTCCACACAGCTCCTGTCCACACAGCTCCTGTCCACACAGCTCCTGTCCACACAGCTCCTGTCCACACAGCTCCTGTCCACACAGCTGTCCACACAGCTCCTGTCCACACAGCTCGCACACTGCTCCGTCACACACTGCTCCTGTCCACACTGCTCCCTGTCCCCCACATGCTCCTGTCCACGCTCCACACTGCTCCTGTCCACACAGCTGTCCCCACACAGCTCCTGTCCACACTGCTCCTGTCCACACAGCTCCTGTCCACACAGCTCCTGTCCACACTGCTCCTGTCCACACTGCTCCTGTCCACACTGCTCCTGTCCACACTGCTCCTGTCCACACAGCTCCTGTCCACACAGCTCCTGTCCACGCAGCTCCTGTCCACGCAGCTCCTGTCCACGCAGCTCCTGTCCACGCAGCTCCTGTCCACACTGCTCCTGTCCACACAGCTCCTGTCCACACAGCTCCTGTCCACACTGCTCCTGTCCACACAGCTCCTGTCCACACTGCTCCTGTCCACACAGCTCCTGTCCACACAGCTCCTGTCCACACAGCTCCTGTCCACACTGCATCCTGTCCACACTGCTCCTGTCCACACAGCTCCTGTCCACGCAGCTCCTGTCCACACTGCTCCTGTCCACACAGCTCCTGTCCACACAGCTCCTGTCCACACAGCTCCTGTCCACACAGCTCCTGTCCACACAGCTCCTGTCCACACAGCTCCTGTCCACACTGCTGATCAGGCTGGTGCTGCTGATGCTGGTCCTCATCAGGCCCTGGCTCCTCTTCCACTGGCTCCCAGAGATCACCATCGCTGACGCAGATGTTGTGCAGGATGGTGCAACAGGCAGTCACCTGGACTGCAAAGGTGGGTTGGACTTCCAGTGCCTTGGAAAAAAATGGATCGCCATCTTGCCTTCATCATACCAAACGCTCTTTCTGTTACAGATCGTGCCCGTGCATGGTGCCGGTTGAAGCGGGCTTCCACTGGGCTCCGAACAGGCTCTCTGTATGGAGGGAGGAGTGTGATGGGCTGACGGAGGCAAGGGTAACCCCCATCCCCAAGGAGGACGTGTCCATTTGGGGGATAGAGCCGGTGGACGTAGAGGGGGCTGTTTTTAAGCACTCGAGAATCGTGCACAGATCCGGGGTAGCCAACAAACAAATCAATAAATAAGCCACGGTGATTACACACAGCCTGCATTTGAATAGAATAAAACAATTTCCTGTTAAAATAACACTGTGCATTTTCTTGAAGGGGCTTTATTCTAATGTGGCAGCCGTCGATGCTCCCCACAACATTATTGAGAGCAGCTGATCCAGCCAGCAACTGAAACCCAGCTGCAACTTGGGGAAGTTCCTCCAGGGAAGGGAAATGAATTATTTGGCCACGCATTTGAAGGATCTGGTTGGCCACCCTGTGGATCACATCGTGGACTGTGGACTGGGGCATGTCAAATGCCCTGGCGACAACACGGTACGCGGTGCCACTGGCCAACCAAAAGAGGAAGACCAAAACCTCCATGTCCTGACTCCAGCCCTGGTGATGAGCACTCCTCAGGTGGCTAACCAGACGGGTGATGGTGGTTCGAGTGAGGCGAAAATCGGGGCGAAGGTCAGACTGGCCATTTAAGTACATGCTGACTAGGGGTACATGGTGGTTCAGTCGGCAGTACACCGGTGGTTCACCCTAAAACAAAACAAAAATTCTCTTAAACTTAATATGATTAAGATAACTCTCCTTCAAGGCTTATATAAGCCAAGCAACTAAAACGGCGTACTTCCACTTACGGAACATCGCTAAAATTAGGAATTTCCTTCCTAAAAGTGACGCGGAAAAACTCATTCACGCGTTTGTCACCTCAAGGCTCGACTACTGTAACGCTTTACTGGCAGCGTGCCCTAAAGCCTCTTTGAAGAGCTTCCAGCTCGTTCAGAATACAGCAGCTAGGATCTTAACAGGTACTAAAAGGAGGGAGCACATAACTCCGGTGTTAAAATCACTCCACTGGCTCCCTGTGGAGTACAGAATAAAGTTTAAAATCCTACTCTTAACATATAAAGCCATAAATGGCTTGGCTCCTTCTTATCTCCAAGACACGTTAGTGTCGTATCAACCAAGTCGAGCGTTGCGCTCACAAAACGCCAGACGTCTGGTGGTCCCTAAGGTCTCAAAGGTCACTGTTGGTGGCAGAGCATTTAGCTACCAAGCTCCTTTACTGTGGAATCAGCTTCCCATTTATGTTAAGGAAGCAGATACGGTCTCCACATTCAAGGCCAGGCTTAAAGCACTTTACTTTAATTTAGCATATAATTAGGTAATATATAATATGTAGTGTATATATTATATATATATATGCTGTATTATGTTATATATTATGTTATATATTATTCAATAATGTATTGTGTTATGTTGTATATTATGTTATATATTATGCTGTATGTTATTCTTTATTCAAGGCTAGGTTTAAAACAGTCCTCTTTAGTTTAGCATATGGCTAGGAAGGTAAGACTCGGAGAAGGTTAAACTCCTCAGACTGTCAGTCAAGCTGCATAGGGCGCCCCCTGCTGGAGAAGTATGGTAACTTGAGCACTATCCTCTCCTCCTTCCTACTTTATCTGTTTAGCATTTTTAGGATTCTGACTGTAGTTTGTTCATTGCTATTCACCCGTTGTCCCATTGTCTGTTTCATGGTACGATGACGGGATCTCTGAGCCTGGCCTCTTCCATCTACACCTGCGGACTGCCCCGCCCGACCCGCCTGGGAGTGCTTCGGTCCTGCACCGGACCTGTCCACGTTCAGCGTCCACTGGTCCACGTTCTGTAGCTAGCTTAGGTCCTAGATCATTAGTCTGTCCGTCCGGAGGAGCGGATCCCTTTCTCATATGGGTCTCCCTCCCTGTGGGTTTCCCTAGTGCTCCCCAAGGTTTCTCACTTTTTCCCACTGGGTTTTTTAAGAGTTTTTCCTTGTCGATGCAGGAGGGTCTTGTTGGACAGTTAGTGTCCAACAGAAAGGATTGGTGATGATCAGGACACTTTAGCATTCTACAACATGTATGGACATTTTCTTCTGTGTGTGCTTTATATTATTCTTCATGTGTTTTAACTGTTGATTCTCTGACCTGTGTTGGTGATTTCAATGGTTTTGTTAAGTCCTCTGAGATGACTTCTGCTGTGACCTAGGGCTATACAAGAATAAATTGTATTGTATTGTATTGTATGATACTTCTAGATTCATTTTTTAATTCTGTATCTGCACTTTTAGTTATGAGTGCAGACACAGGAATAAGTACTCATTTTTCATTTTGAGATTTAAAAATGTAAATAAAAATGAAGAGTATATAGCTGAAGTCATGTTCTTTTGTGCCCTGGCATTGATTTTGCCAAATGTATTGTGTGTTGCAGGGAGCTGGAGCTGCCCTGAGACAACTGAAGTAGAAACCCTCACTACATCACTCGCACCTAATAACACACAAAAAAATCACAGAAGCCCTGTGCCCCATGGCCAAGCAAATTCTATTATTGTTTAATGATTAAGTACTCATTTTTCATTTAGAAAAAAATGAGTACTTAATCCATTTCCCTTGCTATGGTTTTGTGTTCTTTCAACCAATAAAATATTTTAATGTTCTTGCATTTTAAGTGAGTGTGTCTATACAATGTGTTTTCTTGTTGAAATATGTCTAAATGTATATGACTAATGTGTTTCTCATTGACTGAGAATAGTATTTTGAATTAGTAAGTACACCAAAAGTACTATAATTTACCCAGTAGATGGTGCTAATGCTATATAGACAAAGGACGAATACAATACTTACTCGACGCCCTGCTAATGAACGAAGAGCCATTCTCCTCCTCCGCCTCATCGCCTGTCTTCGCCTTCTCTCTGTTCGGCGGTTTTTAATTCGCATTATGAGAAGTTTTATAATTGTTAACAAAAACACAGCAAAATTCAGTGGAGGTGCCATTTCACCAGTGTTAGAGGAGCCGGTCAGGTGGCGAAAATATGAAAGACGTTAAGCGAATAAGTCAACCAAAATTCATAAATATGAATATAAATTGTAAAAACGTTTTATACATGTATATTAGACAAATATTGATATTTTAATATACTTTTATTTATATATAAAATTATATTGATCCAATGACGTGTGATGTGGGCCGCGGCTAAAAATAGTGTGCAGCTGTCCGAATCGCCAACAGAATGAGTGCACTGACTCACTCACTCAGTCGCTATATAGTCCCGAACTATATAGTGAGTGAGTGAATAGGGTATAGTGTGGACATTCGGATACAGCCTATGAATTTTCATGACCGACCACCGAGCCTCAGTAACCGGTTGAAACCGGTTAACCGCGTAGTTTAAAATAGTCCACGTTCTTTGAAATCATTTCGAGCCCCGTACTTTTCATAAGTGCAGCTGAGCGTTCTACTGGATCAGAGCCGAGACAGCGGCGCCCAAACCCGCAACAGCTCCGGCACCTTTGCGCACAGAGAACTGCTTTTTTAATCTTCCCATTCTGCTGTGCTGCGGGTTAATACCAAAACTTTCTAGCAGCAAACGACGGCTCGTTCACATGGTCAGAGCAGCGAGTGACGGCGTCTCACAGGTCTTCACAAAAGTTTAAATACAAGTGATGTGTGTGGAGCTGATCCCGAGGACCATAAACACAAACATGTTCCATGTGGTTTGACTGGAGCCGCGTATTTGTGCGAATCCTTTGGGCTCCGTGACACAGAGGAGCGCGACAGACCGGTATGTGTGTGTGTATGTGTGTGTGTGTGTGTGTGTGTGTGTGTGTGTGTGTGTGTGTGTGTGTATGTATGTGTGTATGTATGTGTGTGTGTGTGTGTGTATGTATGTGTGTATGTGTGTGTGTATGTGTGTGTATGTGTGTATGTATATATGTATATGTGTGTATGTATATGTGTGTGTGTGTGTGTGTGTGTGTGTGTGTGTGTGTGTGTGTGTGTGTGTGTGTGTGTGTGTGTGTGTGTGTGTGTGTGTGTGTGTGTGTGTGTGTGTGTGTGTGTGTGTGTGTGTGTGTGTGTGTGTGTGTATGTATGTGTGTATGTATGTGTGTGTGTGTGTGTGTATGTATGTGTGTATGTGTGTGTGTATGTGTGTGTATGTGTGTATGTATATATGTATATGTGTGTATGTATATGTGTGTGTGTGTGTGTATGTATGTGTGTATGTATATATGTGTGTGTGTGTAAATGTAAGCTCCAATGTAGTTCTGACCCGCGCCAGTGTGCAACTTTGACGGTAACAGAGGGGAAAGATGATGCGTGTGGATGTTACGTATGGAGTGAGTTTAGGCCCCGACTCCAGCGGGTGCGTAAAACGGACGACGGATCCGTCCAAACATGTCCGTTTCATCTCCGTCTCCGTTATCTCCATGATGGTGAATGGAAGTGGCTCCACTGCCTCCAACAACCGTCTGACTGACGCACGTCAGACGGATTCCGTTAACGGAGGGTGCAACGGACGCAGACGGACGAAATAGAAAAAAGTCCTATTTGTTCCGTCGACGCGTGTCGGGTCCGTTTTCCATTGAAAATGCAATGGAATAATATATTTACAACATTGTTAAACATGTATCTGCTGTAGTCCTTGGTTATAAGTATTTGTTAATGACAATGATTATTAACAAACGTGTGTCATTTTTTTCATGTATTCATTTAAATAATTGTTTCCTGATCGTAAATCTACCATTTATTTTTCGCGTAATGTTAATCTTTATATAAACCTCGCTCTTTTTTCTCTCGCTCTGTCTCGTCTTCCTCCGAGACGCTCTCTCCTCACTGCCACACACACACACACACACACAGACAGAGCTGCTGCTGCAGCCGGTTTGACCACTGGTCCGTTTTACGGACGTCTGACGGACAGCAGCCAACGCGCGTCAACGGAGACGCGCCCGGTGGAGTCCAGGCCTGAGTGTGAGTGTGCGTGTGTATGTGTGTGTGTGTATGTGTGTGTGGGTGTGTGTGTGTGCATATGTGGCTCGTGCGGCGTGAGAGTCGTCCCGGAGTTTATAATACATGGGCGCACACAGCTAGATACAGACCCGCTCGTCACACCGTGCAAATAGGGCTTAAAATAGCGTTATTAAGAGACCTCCCCTCTCCCCGTTTTCTCTTTTTTAACCGACAGCTTTGACCGGTTAACGCTGTGACGGTCAACCACCGGTTAAACGGTCGCCGATTTACATCCCTAGGGTCTACAGCCTCAGTCCTGGGTCTACAGCCTCAGTCCTGGGTCTACAGCCTCAGTCCTGGGTCTACAGCCTCAGTCCTGGGTCTACAGCCTCAGTCCTGGGTCTACAGCCTCAGTCCTGGATCTACAGCCTCAGTCCTGGGTCTACAGCCTCAGTCCTGGGTCTACAGTCTCAGTCCTGGGTCTACAGCCTCAGTCCTGGGTCTACAGCCTCAGTCCTGGGTCTACAGCCTCAGTCCTGGGTCTACAGCCTCAGTCCTGGGTCTACAGCCTCAGTCCTGGGTCTACAGCCTCAGTCCTGGGTCTAAAGCCTCAGTCCTGGGTCTACAGCCTCAGTCCTGGGTCTACAGCCTCAGTCCTGGGTCTACAGCCTCAGTACTGGGTCTACAGCCTCAGTCCTGGGTCTACAGCCTCAGTCCTGGGTCTACAGCCTCAGTCCTGGGTCTACAGCCTCAGTCCTGGGTCTACAGCCTCAGACTCACGTCGATGAGGTTCTTGGCCTGGAACACGTCGGAGATCTCGTACCCCAGCAGGTCTTCCTTGGTGCGTCCCAGGCCCTGCACGTTCACATGCTGCACCACGACCTGTGTGCAGGAAAAACATGTCACAACCTGGCGCCCCAGGATCACGGGAGCATCGTAACCGTGGCAACATGCAGCGTTACGTCTTTGTTCTCCAGGATCTCCTGCTTGGACTCGTGCTCGGGCTCCGGAGGCTCCATCAGCTCGTCAGGGCTCATCCCCAGCTCTCTGCCGTGCATGGGCAGAGGGTCCAAGCTCTGAGGACAGAAACCCACACTTAAACATGGAGGTCAATAGGAGCCAAACTTCACCATGAGCACTTCCCCACTTCATTGACCTAGCGGGTTAGCATTGCCAATCTGTGTAGTTTGTGCCATTTACTTCAGCCCCATTTCCATCAGCCCTAACCAACCCGTTTCTGGTACCGTATCCTAGCAACCGACCCACAACCATTCAGCATCCAGGGAAATTCCCTGGTAGCCATGGCTCCCAGCAGCACTCTGGCCAATAGCTGTCAGTTAGAACACTTTAGTATCAGCTCGGCCTGGATTGAACCAGGACCAAGAGGGTCTAAAGAAGGACCTGGTACTGGTCACACAGGACTATGAAGGACCTGGTACTGGTCACACAGGACTATGAAGGACCTGGTACTGGTCACACAGGACTATGAAGGACCATGAAGGACCTGGTGCTGGTCACACAGGACCATGAAGGACCATGAAGGACCTGGTGCTGGTCACACAGGACCATGAAGGACCATGAAGGACCTGGTGCTGGTCACACAGGACCATGAAGGACCATGAAGGATATATTTAATATTTAATAACAGTTGCCACGTCCCCTTCAACACAGAAGACTACAGCTCAATAAAACACATTAAAATACATCAAAGCACTGCTCCATAACTATTATAATGCCATGTGCTGTGGCTGCAGAGAGGAGACAGGGTTATTCACTAAACTCTACATATTTATCATAATGTTTGGTATAAATGATGGTCCAGTGAGAGAGGACCCAGGGCAGAGGACTGAGGCCCAGGCTGAGGACCGAGGACCGAGGACCAGGGAGACCTGTGTCCGGAACATCGCGTCCAGAGGCGGCGGTCACTGCTCTGTGTCGGGCACGTTTCTGTCGGAGGTCACGGCACAAAGAGCCCGGAACCCGCTTCCAGACCCCGGGGAAACGCGGTGTTACCTTGGCGTGGACTGTTCCCATCGTGCCCTCCGCTCCTCACGCCTCCTGTGGCCGCCTGCAGAGCTCTGAAACCCGGGGAGGGAGGAAGAGAAGCACTGCTGTCGTCTGCACGGAGCTCTCAGTGCGCCGCCATGACGGTGCGTTCAGGGCGCAGCGGAACTCCCAGAGCAGTCCGTTTGACGGGTTGGAGTCTTGGAGTGAACCTCTTTGAGTGACCTTTTCTGTTTCCGTTCATAATTTACATCTGTCTCAGTATTTTATTTACGAAATAGGAAATGGAATGTCAACTTTAACACTAGAACTCCCAGAGCAGTCCATTTGACGGGTTTGTGTATTTATGTATTATGTTATGTCCCAGTGCCACTCGTTTCCATAGCAACATGATGTTTACTGCTACGTTAGCATGGTAGCCTTCATCAAACGGCTTTTATGAACTGATTTATTATTTTCTCCAGTTTCAGCACTGAGTAAAAACAAAGAGTTCAATCTTTATAAATGACTTTAATGCAGATGTTGTTTTGAATTAGAGCAGTCAAAATGGCGGCTCTGGGAGTTCTAGTGTTGATGTTTTGAACACTTTAAAGTGATAGTCTGGAACTCTAAATGAATTACAAATTTTAAGAATTGTATTAAATTGACCTCCTGGCCTTAAATGTTGATATAAATTAAGTCATTTTATTAATTCTAATATTACAGTTAAGTCCCGCCTTCCCTTCTCTTAGCTATAGCTCAGAATCCACGGTGCCATCCAATTGACCAATCGAGTCATGCCATGGGCTGTCAATCATCGCACTGATGCTCGTAGCTCCGCGCATGTTCAGTTGTTTGTTTTCGCGGAGCCTCCGAATCAAGCCTCTATGGGCTGTATGCACGTAGCCTGGTCTTACCACACCATAGTACAAATTTCATTTCATACTAAGGTCTGGATTTGCTCCATTGAGCTCCGTTAACAGGTGGGAGGGGCTAACTCCTTTTGCAGATTGAAACGATTGGATCTGAGTTTACCGTGACGTATGTAGTGCGCCCGAGTGTGTTGTTAGCATTTAGCATTTAGCCTAGCCATCTCCTTTGCCGCTATTGGAGCCTGAATTCTATTAATCTCTATTAATAGCATACGTGCTCAGAAACGAAAGTGACACTAACATGCAAAAACGAAACCTAACACTAGGGGCGCACTTCTCGGCTTGGCTTTCCTACAGAGCCCGTGGGGAGTAGCGCCACAATCTTGTCCAGCGATTACATTTGCTAAACATTCCTCTTGCTCCTGCTTCAGTTTCTTGATAGAACCAGAGCAGAATACTTTACTATCACATTCTTCGCCAAACTACAACCTGCCCGTTCGGCGCAAACTCTTGACGTCACCGGCACCGACCTACAACACCCGCCTTCCGCGCTCTCTGAGTAGTCGGTCAAAATACGTCTGATTGTATTCGCTAACACAGGGACCAGACCCAGACGTTACATGCAGTGAAGTGATGACTGAGCGCAGTGTACGGATGGCTACGGCACGGGTAATATGCACGGGGAGGCGTGACGTTTTTTCATGTTAACAAAATACAGCCCGTTCACTTCCTGTCTATGCTGTCCTATGGCTTTTAGGTGGGTTTTAGTGACGTCTTTTAGTAATTAGATTGATACATTCAGCTGAGACTGACCCAAAAGTGTCGCTGTGCTTTCTCTCTGAGGTAGAGCTGTGACTGTGGCCACTCAGAGACATGTTTAAACTTTATAAAAACACAATGACAGCACAAAGAGCACTGCTGTGTCCCAAAAATGCCCAGTATCCTACAGTTTAATTCCCGTTTGAGCATTATTTGGGAAACTCGTGTGAACCACTGAACTCCAGTGAAACTCAAGCCGTTCCCACGAACAGGAAGTGAAGTGGGGCTTTAGCTAAAACACGGAAGTGGTGCATAGAGCCCATAGAGCTCGTTATTATAATAGATCCATGATTAGGCTCTGGAACTTCATTTATATATGAACCTATATCCATAATCATTTATATATGAATCTATAACCATAATCATTTACATATGGATATATAAAGCCCATCATGAAGTTAATCCCTATCTGATTCACTGGTATGCATCTTTCCTCATCAACAGAGTCCAGCTGGTCAAAGTAAATGATACACTCTCCTCTGCCATCACAACCTCTGTTGGAGCCCCCCAGGGCTGTGTAAGCTCAGCTCTGTTGTTCACCATATACACCGACGATTGTCGAACTACTTCAAACTATCAACACATCTTCAAATATTCGGATGACACGGTCCTGGTGACCCTTCTGTCAAATACTGACAGTCCTGGGCTGCACCAGCGGGGCATAGACAAGGTTGTGATTTGGAGCAAAAAAAACGCTCTGGAAATAAACACCAAAAAAACAGAGGAGGTGGTATTTAGTTTAAACCCAGTAACCACAGCTCCCACTATCATCAACAACGAGCCAATCAAACAGGTGGAGTCATTCAAATATCTGGGTGTGGTCTTAGACTGTTCCTTGTCTTGGAAACACCACATTGACGTCATCTGTAAAAAGACTAAACAAAGAATATATTTCCTCCGTCGCCTGCGGTCTTTTGGAGCGTCTCGTCAGGTGTTGCTTCTGTTCTTCACTTCTGTGATTCTCAGTGTCCTGCAGTACTGTAACGCTGTGTGGTACAGCTGTCTCTCTGTCACTGCTAAATCTGGACTGAGACACTTGATTAAAATCTGCTCAAAGATTGTAGGACAGCCCCTGGATGGACTGTACGAGGCTGCATACCATAGCAACACACTGGGACTGGCTAAGAACATCACTTCAGACCCCGGCCATGTTCTGAACCTCGAATATGCGCTGTTACCATCAGGGCGGCGGTACTGTGTGCCACATTTTAATAAAGTCAGGTTGAGGAACTCCTTTGTCCATCAGTCCATCCTGAAGCTAAACGAGGATCTTAAGTCATAAAATCAAAGTGTGTTATGGCGAGCGGACAATTGTTTATAATGTCTTTGTGAATTGTCTTATACCTGTATGTCTTGTTTGTATTTTTACGGAGCTGCTGAACTGCAAAACAAATTTCGGATCCTTGTATCTGACAATAAAGCATTTATCTATCTATCTATATATGAACCTATATCCATAATCATTTATATATGAACCTATATCCATAATCATTTATATATGAACCTATATCCATAATCATTTATATATGAACCTATATCCATAATCATTTATATATGAACCTATATCCATAATCATTTATATATGAACCTATATCCATAATCATTTATATATGAATCTATATCCACAATCATTTATATATGAACCTATATCCATAATCATTTATATATGAATCTATATCCACAATCATTTATATATGAACCTATATCCATAATCAGATCGTCTGCAGATGTGTCCTATAATGTGCAATTAATGAAAATAGCTTGTTCCGTGTTTGCCGCGATCGTTTTTTTGTCCATTAAAACATTATTTTTTAAATTATATCATAATTAATCAATTACATTATAAATAATTCTGAAAACCTCTGTGCATGTGTATTAATAATGTTTATGTATAATGTGTTCTTCATTAACATTTAAAAGTGTTGCGGAAACGTAGGTGTAGACCAATCAGAAAGGAAGGGGGAGGAGCTTGGGTCGTTTTTTTCAAATCAAGTACCTCTCTCTCTTTCTGACAAACTGCAGATATCACTTTAAAGAATAAATCTCGAACAAAATGACGGATGTAAATGATCCTTTGGCTAAAATCTGCATGTTTACATCATGTTTAATGTCCATGGACACGCACTGTCACATTCAAATCAATCAATCAATAAATAAGAACACATTTCTTCTGAATCGTTTTTTTGAGCGATGACGTCACACTGACCTGACCTCAGACCTATGAGCAGGACCTCAGACCTCTGTCCTCAGACCTCTGTCCTCAGACCTCTGTCCTCAGACCTCTGTCCTCAGACCCAGAAAATATCCACTCAGAAAAAGCGAGAAACCTCAGAAAGAGCTTCAAAGGTTTCTCACTGATGATGGAATAACAGAGTGTCAGTGAACGCTCCATGTTTGACAGTGACGCAGAGCCCCCAGCAGAGGGAGACATCTGTCTTCATTATAACACACATACACGCACACGTACATACACAAATACACACACACATATACACGCGTACATACACACATACATACATACACGCACACACATACATACACGCACACGTACATACACATATACACACACACACATACATACACATATACACACGTACATACACATATACACACACACACATACACATATACACACGTACATACACATATACACACACACATACATACACATATACACACGTAAATACACATATACACACACATATACACACGTACATAAACATATACGCACACACATACACACGTACACACACACATACATACACATATACACACGTACATACACATATACACACACACACATATACACACGTTCATACACATATACACACACAGACATACATACACGCACACGTACATACACACACACACAAAAGTCAGATCCCGTCAGACCCCTGAAGCTAAGCAGGGCGGGCCTGGTTGATGGGAGACCTCTGGGAACAGCAGGTGCCACAGTGGGGCGGCTGTGGCTGTAAAGTGTCAAACTGTGGTTGTGTCCTTAGGCAAGACACTTCCCCCACATTAGAATGAGTCTGGTGTGTGTGTGAATGGTTGGTGGTGGTGGGAGGGGCCGATGGCACAGACTGGTTGCCTCGCTTCTGTCAGTGTGCCCCAGGGCAGCTGTGGCTACAGTAGTAGTTTATCACCACCGTGTTTGCGGAGAGCCCCTCCAGGTCACAGGGCTGTGTCAGTATCTGCCTCTTTGGGCTGATCCCTGTGAGTCAGTATCTGGCTCTTTGAGCTGATCCCTGTGAGTCAGTATCTGCCTCTTTGGGCTGATCCCTGTGAGTCAGTATCTGCCTCTTTGGAGAGTATTGCGTTAGAATCTCGGTACCCCAGCTTTAATGACCCCCACCCCCCTCTCTCCGCGCTCAGCCAATCAAAGCCCTCCGCTCCTGCTCTCCAGCGCGCTCGTCTCTGGTGCGCCTCAGTCTCTCCGAGCGCGCCTCACATTACGCACGGTTCTCACCTCCTCTGGACCTCCTCTGGACCTCCTCCTCCGCACCTCCTCCTCCACACCTCCTCCTGCTCCAGCGGCTCCTCTGTGACTGTGGCTGCGGTCATGCTGCTGCTGCTGCTCCTGGTCCACGCTGGCACCGGGATGGGGAATGTGGAACTCACAGGTACAAGAGAATTATGTGTTTTCACTCTGAGACTCTGCTGAAACATGTGAGACTATGACTCTGGTCCCTCTCTGGTCTCTCTCTCTGGTCTCTCTCTGGTCTCTCTCTCTGGTCTCTCTCTGGTCTCTCTCTCTGGTCTCTCTCTGGTCTTTCTGTGGTCTTCCTCTGGTCTCTCTCTGGTCTCTCTCTGGTATCTCTCTGGTCTCTCTCTGGTCTCTCTCTGGTCTCTCTCTGGTCTCTCTCTCTGGTCTCTCTCTGGTCTTTCTGTGGTCTTCCTCTGGTCTCTCTCTGGTCTCTCTCTCTGGTCTCTCTCTGGTATCTCTCTGGTCTTTCTCTGGTCTCTCTCTGGTCTCTCTCTGGTCTCTCTCTCTGGTCTCTCTCTGGTCTCTCTCTCTGGTCTCTCTCTCTGGTCTCTCTCTGGTCTCTCTCTGGTCTCTCTCTCTGGTCTCTCTCTGGTCTCTCTCTGGTCTCTCTCTGGTCTCTGTCTGGTCTCTCTCTGGTCTCTCTCTGGTCTCTCTCTCTGGTCTCTCTCTGGTCTCTCTCTCTGGTCTCTCTCTGGTCTCTCTCTGGTCTCTCTCTGGTCTCTCTCTGGCCTCTCTCTTTCTGGTTGTTCTCCTGTCTTCCCAGAGAGAGACCCGAGACAGATAGTATGAGGAGCTCGAAGTAGAGCCGCTGCTTGTCCACTTTGTATTTCCAAAGCTCTGTCTAAGTTTAGTTTGATGAAGATCTGCTTTTTAACGAAAAACAACATATTTCTACTCTACTCTACTCTGCTCTACTCTACTCTAATCTGCTCTGCTCTGCTCTACTCTACTCTACTCTACTCTACTCTAATCTAATCTAATCTAATCTAATCTGCTCTATTCTAATCTAATCTACTCTACTCTACTCTACTCTACTCTACTCTACTCTACTCTACACTAATCTAATCTGCTCTATTCTACTCTACTCTACTCTACTCTAATCTGCTCTGCTCTGCTCTACTCTACTCTACTCTAATCTGCTCTACTCTACTCTACTCTACTCTACTCTAATCTGCTCTGCTCTGCTCTACTCTACTCTGCTCTGCTCTGCTCTGCTCTACTCTGCTCTGCTCTGCTCTGCTCTACTCTACTCTAATCTAATCTGCTCTACTCTACTCTACTCTACTCTAATCTTCTCTGCTCTGCTCTACTCTACTCTACTCTACTCTAACCTAATCTGCTCTACTCTACTCTACTCTACTCTAATCTGCTCTACTCTACTCTACTCTACTCTACTCTGCTCTGCTCTGCTCTGCTCTGCTCTACTCTAATCTAATCTGCTCTACTCTACTCTACTCTACTCTACTCTACTCTACTCTACTCTAATCTAATCTGCTCTACTCTACTCTACTCTGCTCTGCTCTACTCTGCTCTGATCTACTCTACTCTACTCTACTCTACTCTACTCTAATCTGCTCTGCTCTGCTCTACTCTACTCTAATCTAATCTGCTCTACTCTACTCTACTCTACTCTACTCTAATCTTCTCTGCTCTGCTCTGCTCTACTCTACTCTACTCTACTCTACTCTAATCTAATCTGCTCTACTCTACTCTACTCTACTCTACTCTACTCTACTCTACTCTACTCTACTCTAATCTAATCTGCTCTACTCTACTCTACTCTGCTCTGCTCTACTCTGCTCTGATCTACTCTACTCTACTCTACTCTACTCTACTCTAATCTGCTCTGCTCTGCTCTACTCTACTCTAATCTAATCTGCTCTACTCTACTCTACTCTACTCTACTCTACTCTAATCTTCTCTGCTCTGCTCTGCTCTACTCTACTCTACTCTACTCTACTCTAATCTAATCTGCTCTGCTCTACTCTGCTCTGATCTACTCTACTCTACTCTACTCTACTCTACTCTACTCTACTCTACTCTACTCTAATCTGCTCTGCTCTGCTCTGCTCTACTCTACTCTGCTCTGCTCTGCTCTGCTCTACTCTGCTCTGCTCTACTCTACTCTAATCTAATCTGCTCTACTCTACTCTACTCTACTCTAATCTTCTCTGCTCTGCTCTGCTCTACTCTACTCTACTCTAATCTAATCTGCTCTACTCTACTCTACTCTACTCTAATCTTCTCTGCTCTGCTCTGCTCTACTCTACTCTACTCTACTCTAATCTAATCTGCTCTACTCTACTCTACTCTACTCTAATCTGCTCTACTCTACTCTACTCTACTCTACTCTACTCTGCTCTGCTCTACTCTACTCTGCTCTGCTCTGCTCTGCTCTGCTCTACTCTGCTCTGCTCTGCTCTACTCTACTCTAATCTAATCTGCTCTACTCTACTCTACTCTACTCTACTCTACTCTACTCTACTCTACTCTAATCTAATCTAATCTGCTCTACTCTACTCTACTCTGCTCTGCTCTACTCTGCTCTGATCTACTCTACTCTACTCTACTCTACTCTACTCTACTCTACTCTAATCTGCTCTGCTCTTCTCTACTCTACTCTAATCTAATCTGCTCTACTCTACTCTACTCTACTCTACTCTAATCTTCTCTGCTCTGCTCTACTCTACTCTACTCTACTCTACTCTAATCTAATCTGCTCTACTCTACTCTACTCTAATCTGCTCTGCTCTACTCTGCTCTGATCTACTCTACTCTACTCTACTCTACTCTACTCTACTCTACTCTAATCTAATCTGCTCTGCTCTGCTCTGCTCTGCTCTACTCTGCTCTACTCTACTCTACTCTACTCTACTCTGCTCTGCTCTGCTCTGCTCTACTCTACTCTAATCTGCTCTACTCTACTCTACTCTAATCTAATCTGCTCTACTCTACTCTACTCTACTCTACTCTACTCTACTCTGCTCTGCTCTGCTCTGCTCTGCTCTGCTCTGCTCTACTCTACTCTACTCTACTCTAATCTGTTCTACTCTACTCTACTCTACTCTGCTCTGCTCTGCTCTGCTCTACTCTACTCTGCTCTGCTCTGCTCTGCTCTGCTCTGCTCTACTCTACGCTACTCTACTCTAATCTAATCTAATCTAATCTAATCTAATCTGCTCTGCTCTGCTATGCTCTGCTCTGCTCTGCTCTACTCTACTCTACTCTACTCTACTCTAATCTGCTCTGCTCTGCTCTACTCTACTCTACTCTACTCTACTCTACTCTACCCTACCCTGCCCTGGCCTGCCCTGCCCTACACTATTCTGCTCTGCTCTACTCTGCTCTACTCTAATCTGCTCTTCTCTGCTCTACTCTACTCTACTCTACTCTACTCTACTCTGCTCTGCTCTGCTCTACTCTACTCTACTCTACTCTACTCTACTCTACTCTACTCTGCTCTGCTCTGCTCTACTCTACTCTACTCTACTCTACTCTGCTCTGCTCTGCTCTACTCTACTCTACTCTACTCTACTCTACTCTAATCTTCTCTGCTCTACTCTACTCTACTCTACTCTAATCTAATCTGCTCTACTCTACTCTACTCTACTCTAATCTGCTCTGCTCTGCTCTACTCTGCTCTGCTGTGCTCTGCTCTACTCTACTCTACTCTACTCTGCTCTGCTCTACTCTACTCTACTCTACTCTACTCTAATCTGCTCTGCTCTGCTCTACTCTACTCTGCTCTGCTGTGCTCTGCTCTACTCTACTCTACTCTACTCTGCTCTACTCTACTCTACTCTGCTCTGCTCTGCTCTACTCTACTCTACTCTACTCTACTCTACTCTACTCTAATCTAATCTGCTCTACTCTACTCTACTCTAATCTTCTCTGCTCTACTCTACTCTACTCTACTCTACTATAATCTGCTCTGCTCTACTCTACTCTACTCTGCTGTGCTCTGCTGCTGTGCTCTGCTCTACTCTACTCTACTCTACTCTAATCTGCTCTGCTCTGCTCTACTCTACTCTGCTCTGCTGTGCTCTGCTCTACTCTACTCTACTCTACTCTACTCTACTCTACTCTACTCTACTCTACTCTACTCTACTCTGCTCTACTCTACTCTACTCTACTCTAATCTGCTCTGCTCTGCTCTACTCTACTCTACTCTACTCTACTCTACTCTGCTCTGATCCACTCTACTCTACTCTGCTCTGCTCTGCTCTGCTCTACTCTACTCTACTCTACTCTACTCTACTCTACTCTACTCTGCTCTGCTCTGCTCTGCTCTGCTCTGCTCTACTCTACTCTACTCTACTCTACTCTACTCTACTCTACTCTACTCTAATCTAATCTGCTCTACTCTACTCTACTCTACTCTGCTCTGCTCTGCTCTGCTCTACTCTACTCTACTCTACTCTACTCTACTCTACTCTACTCTACTCTACTCTACTCTAATCTAATCTACTCTACTCTACTCTACTCTACTCTACTCTACTCTACTCTACTCTGCTCTAATCTGCTCTGCTCTGCTCAAATCTGCTCTGCTCTGCTCTACTCTACTCTAATCTAATCTGCTCTACTCTAATCTAATCTGCTCTACTCTACTCTACTCTGCTCTGCTCTGCTCTGCTCTACTCTACTCTACTCTACTCTACTCTACTCTACTCTACTCTACTCTACTCTAATCTAATCTAATCTAATCTAATTTGCTCTGCTCTGCTCTACTCTACTCTACTCTACTCTACTCTACTCTACTCTACTCTACTCTACTCTAATCTAATCTAATCTAATCTAATCTGCTCTGCTCTGCTCTGCTCTACTCTACTCTACTCTACTCTACTCTACTCTACTCTACTCTAATCTGCTCTGCTCTGCTCTGCTCTACTCTACTCTACTCTACTCTACTCTACTCTAATGTACTCTACTCTACTCTACTCTACTCTACTCTACTGTACTCTACTACTCTACTCTAATGTACTCTACTCTACTCTAATGTACTCTACTCTACTCTAATGTACTCTACTCTACTCTAATGTAATCTACTCTACTCTAATGTACTCTACTCTACTCTACTCTAATGTACTCTACTCTACTCTAATCTCTACTCTACTCTACTCTAATGTACTCTACTCTACTCTAATGTACTCTACTCTACTCTAATGTACTCTACTCTACTCTACTCTGCTCTACTCTGCTCTGCTCTACTCTACTCTACTCTACTCTAATGTACTCTACTCTACTCTAATGTACTCTACTCTACTGTACTCCACTCTACTCTGCTCTACTCTGCTCTGCTCTGCTCTACTCTACTCTACTCTACTCTAATGTACTCTACTCTACTGTACTCCACTCTACTCTACTCTGCTCTACTCTGCTCTGCTCTGCTCTACTCTACTCTACTCTACTCTAATGTACTCTACTCTAATGTACTCTACTCTACTGTACTCCACTCTACTCTGCTCTGCTCTACTCTACTCTACTCTACTCTAATGTACTCTACTCTACTCTACTCTAATGTACTCTACTCTACTGTACTCCACTCTACTCTACTCTGCTCCACTCAATCCCAACTGGCCGTGTTTAACCAGTTCCAGGTCCTTCTTTAGTCTTGGCCCCAGTTCTAAGATGATAAATTATAATTGAAACACAACCAGGTAGAGTAGAGTACAGTAGAGCAGAGAGAGGAGGGGAGAGTACAGAGGGGAGAGTAGAGAGAGAGAGGGGAGAGGGCTCTGGTCCCGCCCTGCTCTCTCCCTCTCTGGTCTCTCTCTGGTCTCTCTCTGGTCTCTCTCTGGTCTCTCTCTGGTCTCTCTCTGGTCTCTCTCTGGTCTCTCTCTCTGGTCTCTCTCTGGTCTCTCTCTGGTCTCTCTCTGGTTTCTGCGGCTGTAAAGTGTCAGACTGTGGTTGTGTCCTTAGGCAAGACACTTCCCCCACATTAGAATGAGTCTGGTGTGTGTGTGAGTGGTTGGTGGAGGTGGGAGGGGCTTCTGTCAGTGTGCCCCAGGGCAGCTGTGGCTACAGTAGTAGTTTATCACCAGTGTGTTTGGAGAGAGAGGATAATGATGATAATAATCTTATTATTATGAGCCCTGTCGCTGCAGAGACCTGTGGTTTGAACATCCATGTTATTCTTCTGTCTCCTTCATCTGGAAAAGCTGAGGCTTCTCCAGATGAGCTGCAGTCCGTCCCTCTGAGGCAGCGGCTCTACTCCGAGCTCCTCCTATGCAACTGAGCTCCTCCTTCTATATCTCTAGACCAGAGAGAGACCAGAGAGAAACTGGAGACACCAAAGAGGGGGACCAGAGAGAGACCAGAGAGACCAGAGAGAGACCAGAGAGAGACCAGAGAGAGACCAGAGAGAGACCAGAGAGAGACCAGAGAGAGACCAGAGAGAGACCAGAGAGAGACCAGAGAGAGACCAAAGAGGGGGACCAGAGAGAGACCAGAGAGAGACCAGAGAGAGACCAAAGAGGGGGACCAGGGAGAGACCAGAGAGAGACCAAAGAGGGGGACCAGAGAGAGACCAGAGAGACCAGAGAGAGACCAGAGAGACCAGAGAGAGACCAGAGACCAGAGAGAGACCAGAGAGAGTGACCAGAGAGAGACCAGAGAGAGGGACCAGAGAGAGACCAGAGAGAGACCAGAGAGAGACCAGAGAAAGACCAGAGAGAGACCAGAGAGAGACCAGAGAGAGGGACCAGAGAGAGACCAGAGAGAGACCAGAGAGAGACCAGAGAGAGACCAGAGAGAGACCAGAGAGAGACCAGAGAGAGGGACCAGAGAGAGACCAGAGGGAGGGACCAGAGAGAGACCAGAGAGAGACCAGAGAGAGACCAGAGAGAGACCAGAGAGAGAGACCAGAGAGAGAGACCAGAGAGAGACCAGAGAGAGGGACCAGAGAGAGACCAGAGAGAGGGACCAGAGAGAGACCAGAGAGAGGGACCAGAGAGAGACCAGAGAGAGGGACCAGAGAGAGACCAGAGAGAGGGACCAGAGAGAGACCAGAGAGAGGGACCAGAGAGGGACCAGAGAGAGACCAGAGAGAGGGACCAGAGAGAGACCAGAGAGAGGGACCAGAGAGAGACCAGAGAGAGGGACCAGAGAGAGACCAGAGAGAGGGACCAGAGAGAGACCAGAGAGAGACCAGAGAGAGGGACCAGAGAGAGACCAGAGAGAGGGACCAGAGAGAGACCAGAGAGAGGGACCAGAGAGAGACCAGAGAGAGACCAGAGAGAGGGACCAGAGAGAGACCAGAGAGAGGGACCAGAGAGAGACCAGAGAGAGGGACCAGAGAGAGACCAGAGAGAGGGACCAGAGAGAGACCAGAGAGAGGGACCAGAGAGAGACCAGAGAGAGACCAGAGAGAGACCAGAGAGAGGGACCAGAGAGAGACCAGAGAGAGGGACCAGAGAGAGACCAGAGAGAGACGAGAGAGAGACCAGAGAGAGACCAGAGAGAGACCAGAGAGAGGGACCAGAGAGAGACCAGAGAGAGACCAGAGAGAGACCAGAGAGAGGGACCAGAGAGAAACCAGAGAGAGACCAGAGAGAGACCAGAGAGAGGGACCAGAGAGAGACCAGAGAGAGACCAGAGAGAGGGACCAGAGAGAGACCAGAGAGAGGGACCAGAGAGAGACCAGAGAGAGACCAGAGAGAGAGACCAGAGAGAGACCAGAGAGAGAGACCAGAGAGAGACCAGAGAGAGACCAGAGAGAGGGACCAGAGAGAGACCAGAGAGAGGGACCAGAGAGAGACCAGAGAGAGACCAGAGAGAGAGACCAGAGAGAGACCAGAGAGAGAGACCAGAGAGAGACCAGAGAGTAGCACTCACAGTTGTCTCCCCATCTCGTACCTTTCTGGTGTTTGTCCGAGTGTGATTCAACTGTAGACTGTGCTGTAGGCTCTTTTGTCTCACACCTGGTCCTGAGCTGAATACACAGTTGCTCTGCGTTCCTGGTCATGGCCTGGATTGCTCTGGAGCATATGTGCTGATGGATCCACAGATTATAGGCTCCACAGCAGTTGGTGTCCAGAGAGAGAGACCAGAGGGAGACTAGAGAGAGAGAGACCTGAAAGAGACAAGAAGGAGACCAGAGAGAGACCAGAGGCGGAACCAGAGAGAGACCAGAGAGAGGCCAGAGAGAGGCCAGAGAGAGACCAGAGAGAGAGACCTGAAAGAGACAAGAAGGAGACCAGAGAGAGACCAGAGGCGGAACCAGAGAGAGACGAGAGAGAGACTAGAGAGAAACCAGAGAGAGACCAGAGAGAGACCAGAGAGAAACCAGAGAGAGACTAGAGAGAGAGACCAGAGAGAGACCAGAGAGAGACCAGAGAGAGAGACCTGAAAGAGACAAGAAGGAGACCAGAGAGAGACCAGAGAGAGACCAGAGGCGGAACCAGAGAGAGACCAGAGAGAGACCAGAGAGAGAGAATACAGAGGCTTACGCTCAAGCTATTTATGGTCCTTGGCTAACACGTTAGCATAACATGTATGTTTAGGTACCAGCTTTAAGGCACAGTGAGACTAAAGAGAGAAGGGGAGGAGCTTCATGTTTTTGCTAGTGAAGTTATTGGTCTCTCCTCTAGTCTCTCCCTCTGGTCTTCCTCTGGTCTCCTTCTGGTCTCTGGATTAGTCAGTACATCTCTGCTGCACAGAGAGTTAGTGTTCATTCAGTTCTGTCTCTGGCCTCGTGCCCGAGACAAACATCACGTCTGTGAGGAGAGCTCCAGTCATGTGTGGTCCACGACAAACGACCAGAGAGAGACCAGAGAGAGACCAGAGGGAGACCAGAGGGAGACCAGAGGGAGACCAGAGAGAGACCAGAGGGAGACCAGAGGAAGACCAGAGGGAGACTTCTGATCCCTCTCTTCTGGTCTCCCTCTGGTCTCCCTCTGGTCTCCCTCTGGTCTCCCTCTGGTCTCTCTCTGGTCTCTCACTGGTCAGAGCTGTATTTGTACCAGTCCAATCATGGTCAACATTAGCAAACCGCAAAGACTGCAAATTATTTAAACTTTTTCACAACAAAAACAAGACGGAAGATTATCAAAACATCAGTTACATTTGTCTGTGGTCTCTGGTTTCTCTGGTCTCTCTCTCTGGTCTCTCTCTCTCTGGTCTCTCTCTTTGGTCTCTCTCTCTGGTCTCTCACTGGTCTCTCTCTGGTCTCTCTCTCTGGTCTCTCACTGGTCTCTCTCTGGTCTCTCTCTCTGGTCTCTCTCTTTGGTCTCTCTCTCTGGTCTCTCTCTGGTTTCTCTCTCTCTGGTCTCTCTCTCTCTGGTCTCTCTCTCTGGTCTCTCTCTAGTCTCTCTCTGGTCTCTCTCTGGTCTCTCTCTGGTCTCTCTCTGGTCTCTCTCTGGTCTCTCTCTGGTCTCTCTCTCTGGTCTCTCTCTCTGGTCTCTCTCTAGTCTCTCTCTGGTCTCTCTCTGGTCTCTCTCTGGTCTCTCTCTGGTCTCTCTCTGGTCTCTCTCTGGTCTCTCTCTCTGGTCTCTCTCTCTGGTCTCTCTCTGGTCTCTCTCTGGTCTCTCTCTGGTCTCTCTCTCTGGTTTCTCTCTCTCTGGTCTCTCTCTCTGGTCTCTCTCTCTGGTCTCTCTCTAGTCTCTCTCTGGTCTCTCTCTGGTCTCTCTCTGGTCTCTCTCTGGTGTCTCTCTCTGGTCTCTCTCAGGTGTCTCTCTCTGGTCTCTCTCTGGTCTCTCTCTGGTGTCTCTCTCTGGTCTCTCTCTGGTCTCTCTCTCTGGTCTCTCTCTGGTCTCTCTCTGGTGTCTCTCTCTGGTCTCTCTCTGGTCTCTCTCTTTGGTCCCTCTCTTTCTCTGGTCTCAGGACCTTCTTGCTGAGAAGCGAGAGTGATAACCACTCTGTCACTGTGCCGCCTACTTCTCTCTGGTCCGTTTCTGGTGTCTCTCTGGTCTCTGGTCTCTCTCTGGTCTCCCTCTGATCCCTGATGATGTCTCTGATGGTGTCTGTGATGGTGTCTAATGGTGTCTCTGATGGTGTCTGTAATGGTGTCTGATGGTGTCTCTGATGGTATCTTAAGGTGTCTCTGATGGTGTCTGATGGTGTCTGATGGTGCCTGTGATGGTGCCTGTGATGGTGTCTGTGATGGTGTCTGTGATGGTGTCTATGATGGTGTCTGATGGTGTCTGTCATGGTGTCTGATGGTGTCTCTCATTGTGTCTGATGGTGTCTCATGGTGTCTCTGATGGTGTGTCTAATGGTGTCTCTGATGGTGTCTGTAATGGTGTCTGATGGTGTTCTGATCGTGTCTGATGGTGTTTGATGGTGTCTCTGATGGTGTCTGTAATGGTGTCTGATGGTGTCTTATGGTGTTTGATGGTGTCTCTGATGGTGTCTGTAATGGTGTCTGATGGTGTCTCTGATGGTGTCTGATGGTGTTTGATGGTGTCTCTGATGGTATCTTAAGGTGTCTCTGATGGTGTCTGATGGTGCCTGTGATGGTGTCTGTGATGGTGTCTATGATGGTGTCTGATGGTGTCTCTCATGGTGTCTCTCATTGTGTCTGATGGTGTTTGATGGTGTCTCTGTGATGGCGTCTGATGGTGTCTCTGATGGTGTCTGTAATGGTGTCTGATGGTGTTCTGATCGTGTCTGATGGTGTCTGATGGTGTTCTGATCGTGTCTGATGGTGTCTGATGGTGTGTGATGCTGTCTGATGGTGTTTGATGGTGTGTCTGATTGTGTCTAATGGTGTCTGTGATGGTGTTCGATGGTTTTCGATGGTGTTTGATGGTGTCTTTGATGGTGTTTCTGGTGGTGTCTGATGCTGTCTAATTGTGACTCTCATGGTGTCTGATGGTGTGTGATGGTGTTTGATGGTGTCTCTGATTGCGTCTGATGGTGTCTGTGATGGTGTTTGATGGTGTCTCTGATTGCGTCTGATGGGGTCTGTGATGGTGTTTGATGGTTTTCGATGGTGTTTGATGGTGTCTCTGATGGTGTCTGATGGTGTTTGATGGTGTCTCTGATGGTGTCTGATGGTGTCTCTGATTGTGTCTGTGATGGTGTCTGATGGTGTTTGATGGTGTTTGATGGTGTCTGTGATGGTGTCTGATGGTGTTTGATGGTGTCTGATGAAGTCTCTGATGGTGTCTGATGGTGTCTCTGATTGTGTCTGTGATGGTGTCTGATGGTGTTTGATGGTGTTTGATGGTGTCTGTGATGGTGTCTGATGGTGTTTGATGGTGTCTGATGGTGTCTCTGGTGTCTGATGGTGTTTGATGGTGTCTGTGATGGTGTCTGATGGTGTGTCTGATGGTGTCTGATGGTGTCTATCATGGTGTTTGATGGTGTCTGATGGTGTCTCTGATGGTGTCTGATGGTGTCTCTCATAGTGTCTGATGGTGTCTCTCATGGTGTCTGATGGTGTCTCTCATGGTGTCTGATGTGTCTCTCATGGTGTCTCTCATGGTGTCTCTCATGGTGTCTGATGGTGTCTCTCATGGTGTCTTCCGCAGGTGCAGACGAGTGCTCAGAGTCCACAGACGACTGTCACATCGATGCTCTGTGTCAGAACACGGCTCTGTCCTTCAACTGCATCTGCAAACCTGGATACAAGGGAGACGGGCGGGGCTGCGAGGGTGAGACACGGGGGAGACGGGCGGGGCTGCAAGGGTGAGACCGGGGCTGCAAGGGTGAGACACGGGGAGACGGGCGGGGCTGTGAGGGTGAGACACGGGGGAGACGGGCGGGGCTGCGAGGGTGAGACACGGGGGAGACGGGCGGGGCTGTGAGGGTGAGACACGGGGGAGACGGGCGGGGCTGCGAGGGTGAGACACGGGGAGACGGGCAGGCTGTGAGGGTGAGACACGGGGGAGACAGGCGGGGCTGTGAGGGTGAGACACGGGGGAGACGGGCGGGGCTGTGAGGGTGAGACACGGGGGAGACGGGCGGGGCTGTGAGGGTGAGACACGGGGGAGACGGGCGGGGCTGCGAGGGTGAGACACGGGGGAGACGGGCGGGGCTGCGAGGGTGAGACACGGGGAGACGGGCGGGCTGCGAGGGTGAGACACGGGGGAGACGGCGGGGCTGTGAGGGTGAGACACGGGGGAGACAGGCGGGGCTGTGAGGGTGAGACACGGGGGAGACGGGCGGGGCTGTGAGGGTGAGACACGGGGGAGACGGGCGGGGCTGTGAGGGTGAGACACGGGGAGACGGGCGGGCTGCGAGGGTGAGACACGGGGGAGACGGGCGGGGCTGAAGGGTGAGACACGGGGGAGACGGGCGGGGCTGCGAGGGTGAGACACGGGGAGACGGGCGGGGGAGGGTGAGACACGGGGAGACGGGCGGGCTGTGAGGGTGAGACACGGGGGAGACGGCGGGGCTGTGAGGGTGAGACACGGGGGAGACAGGCGGGGCTGTGAGGGTGAGACACGGGGGAGACGGGCGGGGCTGTGAGGGTGAGACACGGGGGAGACGGGCGGGGCTGCGAGGGTGAGACACGGGGGAGACGGGCGGGGCTGTGAGGGTGAGACACGGGGGAGACGGGCGGGGCTGTGAGGGTGAGACACGGGGGAGACGGCGGGGCTGTGAGGGTGAGACACGGGGGAGACAGGCGGGGCTGTGAGGGTGAGACACGGGGGAGACAGGCGGGGCTGTGAGGGTGAGACACGGGGGAGACGGGCGGGGCTGTGAGGGTGAGACACGGGGGAGACGGGCGGGGCTGCGAGGGTGAGACACGGGGGAGACGGGCGGGGCTGCGAGGGTGAGACACGGGAGACGGGCGGGGCTGCGAGGGTGAGACACGGGGAGACGGGCAGGCTGTGAGGGTGAGACACGGGGAGACAGGCGGGGCTGTGAGGGTGAGACACGGGGGAGACGGGGCGGGGCTGTGAGGGTGAAGACACGGGGGAGACGGGCGGGGCTGCGAGGGTGAGACACGGGGGAGACGGGCGGGGCTGCGAGGGTGAGACACGGGGGAGACGGGCGGGGCTGCGAGGGTGAGACACGGGGGAGACGGGCGGGGCTGCAGGGTGAGACACGGGGGAGACGGGCGGGGCTGCGAGGGTGAGACACGGGGGAGAGGGGGCGGGCAGGGGTGTGAGGGTGAGACACGGGGGAGACGGCGGGGCTGTGAGGGTGAGACACGGGGGAGACGGGCGGGCTGTGAGGGTGAGACACGGGGGAGACGGGCGGGGCTGTGAGGGTGAGACACGGGGGAGACGGGCGGGGCTGCGAGGGTGAGACACGGGGGAGACGGGCGGGGCTGTGAGGGTGAGACACGGGGGAGACGGGCGGGGCTGCGAGGGTGAGACACGGGGGAGACGGGCGGGGCTGTGAGGGTGAGACACGGGGGAGACGGGCGGGGCTGTGAGGGTGAGACACGGGGGAGACGGGCGGGGCTGTGAGGGTGAGACACGGGGGAGACGGGCGGGGCTGTGAGGGTGAGACACGGGGGAGACGGGCGGGGCTGTGAGGGTGAGACACGGGGGAGACGGGCGGGCTGCAGGGTGAGACACGGGGGAGACGGGCGGGGCTGTGAGGGTGAGACACGGGGGAGACGGGCGGGGCTGTGAGGGTGAGACACGGGGGAGACGGGCGGGGCTGTGAGGGTGAGACACGGGGGAGACGGGCGGGGCTGCGAGGGTGAGACACGGGGGAGACGGGCGGGGCTGCGAGGGTGAGACACGGGGGAGACGGGCGGGGCTGCGAGGGTGAGACACGGGGGACGGCGGGCTGGAGGGGAACACGGAGACGGGGGGGCTGCGAGGGTGAGACACGGGGAGACGGGCGGGCTGCGAGGGTGAGACACGGGGGAGACGGGCGGGGCTGTGAGGGTGAGACACGGGGGAGACGGGCGGGGCTGTGAGGGTGAGACACGGGGGAGACGGGCGGGGCTGTGAGGGTGAGACACGGGGGAGACGGGCGGGGCTGTGAGGGTGAGACACGGGGGAGACAGGCGGGGCTGTGAGGGTGAGACACGGGGAGACGGGCGGGGCTGTGAGGGTGAGACACGGGGGAGACGGGCGGGGCTGCGAGGGTGAGACACGGGGGAGACGGGCGGGGCTGCGAGGGTGAGACACGGGGGAGACGGGCGGGGCTGCGAGGGTGAGACACGGGGGAGACGGGCGGGCTGTGAGGGTGAGACACGGGGGAGACGGGCAGGGCTGTGAGGGTGAGACACGGGGAGACGGGCGGGGCTGTGAGGGTGAGACACGGGGGAGACGGGCGGGGCTGTGAGGGTGAGACACGGGGGAGACGGGCGGGGCTGCAAGGGTGAGACACGGGGGAGACGGGCGGGGCTGCGAGGGTGAGACACGGGGAGACGACGGGCGGGGCTGCGAGGGTGAGACACGGGGAGACGGGCGGGGCTGCGAGGGTGAGACACGGGGAGACGGGCGGGCTGTGAGGGTGAGACACGGGGGAGACAGGCGGGGCTGTGAGGGTGAGACACGGGGGAGACGGGCGGGGCTGTGAGGGTGAGACACGGGGAGACGGGCGGGCTGCAGGGTGAGACACGGGGAGACGGGCGGGGCTGTGAGGGTGAGACACGGGGGAGACGGGCGGGGCTGTGAGGGTGAGACACGGGGGAGACAGGCGGGGCTGTGAGGGTGAGACACGGGGGAGACGGGCGGGGCTGCGAGGGTGAGACACGGGGGAGACGGGCGGGGCTGTGAGGGTGAGACACGGGGGAGACGGGCGGGGCTGCGAGGGTGAGACACGGGGAGACGGGCGGGCTGTGAGGGTGAGACACGGGGGAGACGGGCGGGGCTGTGAGGGTGAGACACGGGGGAGACGGGCGGGGCTGTGAGGGTGAGACACGGGGGAGACGGGCGGGGCTGTGAGGGTGAGACACGGGGGAGACGGGCGGGGCTGCGAGGGTGAGACACGGGGGAGACGGGCGGGGCTGCGAGGGTGAGACACGGGGGAGACGGGCGGGGCTGTGAGGGTGAGACACGGGGGAGACGGGCGGGGCTGTGAGGGTGAGACACGGGGAGACGGGCAGGCTGTGAGGGTGAGACACGGGGGAGACAGGCGGGGCTGTGAGGGTGAGACACGGGGGAGACAGGCGGGGCTGTGAGGGTGAGACACGGGGAGACGGGCGGGGCTGTGAGGGTGAGACACGGGGGAGACGGGCGGGGCTGCGAGGGTGAGACACGGGGGAGACGGGCGGGGCTGCGAGGGTGAGACACGGGGGAGACGGGCGGGGCTGCGAGGGTGAGACACGGGGAGACGGGCAGGGCTGTGAGGGTGAGACACGGGGGAGACAGGCGGGGCTGTGAGGGTGAGACACGGGGGAGACAGGCGGGGCTGTGAGGGTGAGACACGGGGGAGACAGGGCGGGGCTGTGAGGGTGAGACACGGGGGAGACGGGCGGGGCTGCGAGGGTGAGACACGGGGGAGACGGGCGGGGCTGCGAGGGTGAGACACAGGGAGACGGCGGGCTGCGAGGTGAGACACGGGGAGACGGGCAGGCTGTGAGGGTGAGACACGGGGGAGACAGGCGGGCTGTGAGGGTGAGACACGGGGGAGACAGGCGGGGCTGTGAGGGTGAGACACGGGGGAGACGGGCGGGGCTGTGAGGGTGAGACACGGGGGAGACGGGCGGGGCTGCGAGGGTGAGACACGGGGGAGACGGGCGGGGCTGCAAGGGTGAGACACGGGGGAGACGGGCGGGGCTGCGAGGGAGAGACACGGGGAGACGGGCGGGCTGTGAGGGTGAGACACGGGGGAGGACAGGCGGGCTGTGAGGGTGAGACACGGGGGAGACAGGCGGGGCTGTGAGGGTGAGACACGGGGGAGACAGGCGGGGCTGTGAGGGTGAGACACGGGGGAGACGGGCGGGGCTGTGAGGGTGAGACACGGGGGAGACGGGCGGGGCTGCGAGGGTGAGACACGGGGGAGACGGGCGGGGCTGTGAGGGTGAGACACGGGGGAGACAGGCGGGGCTGTGAGGGTGAGACACGGGGGAGACAGGCGGGGCTGTGAGGGTGAGACACGGGGGAGACAGGCGGGGCTGTGAGGGTGAGACACGGGGGAGACGGGCGGGGCTGTGAGGGTGAGACACGGGGGAGACGGCGGGGCTGCGAGGGTGAGACACGGGGGAGACGGGCGGGGCCGCGAGGGTGAGACACGGGGAGACGGGCGGGCTGCGAGGGTGAGACACGGGGAGACGGGCAGGCTGTGAGGGTGAGACACGGGGGAGACAGGCGGGGCTGTGAGGGTGAGACACGGGGGAGACGGGCGGGGCTGTGAGGGTAAGACACGGGGGAGACGGGCGGGGCTGCGAGGGTGAGACACGGGGGAGACGGGCGGGCTGCGAGGGTGAGACACGGGGAGACGGGCGGGGCTGTGAGGGTGAGACACGGGGGAGACGGGCGGGGCTGCAAGGGTGAGACACGGGGGAGACGGGCGGGGCTGCGAGGGTGAGACACGGGGGAGACGGGAGGGGCTGTGAGGGTGAGACACGGGGAGACGGGCGGGACTGCGAGGGTGAGACACGGGGGAGACGGGCGGGGCTGTGAGGGTGAGACACGGGGGAGACGGGCGGGGCTGCGAGGGTGAGACACAAGGGAGACGGGCGGGGCTGTGAGGGTGAGACACGGGGGAGACGGGCGGGGCTGCGAGGGTGAGACACGGGGGAGACGGGCGGGGCTGTGAGGGTGAGACACGGGGGAGACGGGCGGGGCTGTGAGGGTGAGACACGGGGAGACGGGCGGGGCTGTGAGGGTGAGACACGGGGAGACGGGCGGGCTGCAAGGGTGAGACACGGGGGAGACGGGCGGGGCTGTGAGGGTGAGACACGGGGGAGACGGGCGGGGCTGTGAGGGTGAGACACGGGGGAGACAGGCGGGGCTGTGAGGGTGAGACACGGGGGAGACGGGCGGGGCTGCGAGGGTGAGACACGGGGGAGACGGGCGGGGCTGTGAGGGTGAGACACGGGGGAGACGGGCGGGGCTGCGAGGGTGAGACACGGGGGAGACGGGCGGGGCTGCGAGGGTGAGACACGGGGGAGACGGGCGGGGCTGCGAGGGTGAGACACGGGGGAGACGGGCGGGGCTGTGAGGGTGAGACACGGGGGAGACGGGCGGGGCTGTGAGGGTGAGACACGGGGGAGACGGGCAGGCTGTGAGGGTGAGACACGGGGGAGACAGGCGGGGCTGTGAGGGTGAGACACGGGGGAGACAGGCGGGGCTGTGAGGGTGAGACACGGGGAGACGGGCGGGGCTGTGAGGGTGAGACACGGGGGAGACGGGCGGGGCTGCGAGGGTGAGACACGGGGGAGACGGGCGGGGCTGCGAGGGTGAGACACGGGGAGACGGGCGGGGCTGCGAGGGTGAGACACGGGGAGACGGGCAGGCTGTGAGGGTGAGACACGGGGGAGACAGGCGGGGCTGTGAGGGTGAGACACGGGGGAGACGGGCGGGGCTGTGAGGGTGAGACACGGGGGACGGGCGGGGCTGTGAGGGTGAGACGGGGGAGACGGGCGGGGCTGTGAGGGTGAGACACGGGGGAGACGGGCGGGGCTGCGAGGGTGAGACACGGGGGAGACGGGCGGGGCTGCGAGGGTGAGACACGGGGAGACGGGCGGGGCTGCGAGGGTGAGACACGGGGGAGACGGGGGGGCGGGCGGGGCTGTGAGGGTGAGACACGGGGGAGACGGGCGGGGCTGCGAGGGTGAGACACGGGGGAGACGGGCGGGGCTGCAAGGGTGAGACACGGGGAGACGGCGGGGGGCTGCGAGGGTGAGACACGGGGAGGCGGGCGGGCTGTGAGGGTGAGACACGGGGAGACAGCGGGGCTGTGAGGGTGAGACACGGGGAGACAGGCGGGGCTGTGAGGGTGAGACACGGGGGAGACAGGCGGGGCTGTGAGGGTGAGACACGGGGGAGACGGGCGGGGCTGTGAGGGTGAGACACGGGGGAGACGGGGCGGGGCTGCGAGGGTGAGACACGGAGAGGACGGGCGGGGCTGCGAGGGTGAGACACGGGGAGACGGGCGGGGCTGCGAGGGTGAGACACGGGGAGACAGGCGGGGCTGTGAGGGTGATGACACGGGGGAGACAGGCGGGGCTGTGAGGGTGAGACACGGGGAGACGGGCGGGGCTGTGAGGGTGAGACACGGGGGAGACGGGCGGGGCTGTGAGGGTGAGACACGGGGGAGACGGGCGGGGCTGCGAGGGTGAGACGGGGGAGACGGCGGGGCTGAGGGTGAGACACGGGGGGAGACGGGGGGCTGCGAGGGTGAGACACGGGGGAGACGGGCGGGGCTGTGAGGTGTGGGGGAGACACGGGGCTGAGACACGGGGGAGACGGGGGGCTGCAAGGGTGAGACACGGGGAGACGGGGGCGGGGCTGTGAGGGTGGAGGACACGGGGGAGGGCTGCACGGGGGACACGTCGGGCGGGGCTGTGAGGGTGAGACACGGGGGAGACGGGCGGGGGGCTGTGAGGGTGAGACACGGGGGAGACGGGCGGGGCTGCGAGGGTGAGACACGGGGAGACGGGCGGGGCTGTGAGGGTGAGACACGGGGGAGACGGGCGGGCTGTGAGGGTGAGACACGGGGGAGACAGGCGGGGCTGTGAGGGTGAGACACGGGGGGGAGACCAGGCGGGGCTGTGAGGGTGAGACACGGGGAGACGGGCGGGGCTGTGAGGGTGAGACACGGGGGAGACGGGCGGGGCTGCGGTGGGTGAGACACGGGGGAGACGGGCGGGGGCTGCGAGGGTGAGACACGGGGGAGACGGGCGGGCTGTGAGGGTGAGACACGGGGGAGACGGGCGGGGCTGCGAGGGTGAGACACGGTGGGGAGACGGGCGGGGGATAAATGTCACACATGTTGATAAATGTCACACATGTGATTAATGTCACACATGTGATAAATGTCACACATGTGATAAATGTCACACATCATACATGTTGATAAATGTCATACATGTGATAAATGTCATACATGTTGATACATTTCATACATGTGATAAATGTCATACATGTTGATAAATGTCATACATGTGATAAATGTCATACATGTGATAAATGTCATACATGTGATAAATGTCATACATGTTGATAAATGTCACACATGTGATAAATGTCATACATGTGATAAATGTCATACATGTGATAAATGTCATACATGTTGATAAATGTCACACATGTGATAAATGTCATATATGTTGATAAATGTCACACATGTTGATAAATGTCACACATGTTGATAAATGTCACACATGTGATAAATGCCATACATGTTGATAAATGTCATAATGTGATAAATGTCATACATGTTGATAAATGTCATACATGTGATAAATGTCATACATGTTGATAAATGTCATACATGTGATAAATATCATACATGTGATAAATGTCATACATGTTGATAAACGTCATACATGTGATAAATGTCATACATGTTAATAAATGTCATACATGTTGATAAATGTCATACATGTTGATAAATGTCATACATGTGATAAATGTCACACATGTGATAAATGTCACACATGTTGATAAATGTCACACATGTTGATAAATGACACACATGTTGATAAATGTCATACATGTGATAAATGTCATACATGTGATAAATGTCACACATGTGATAAATGTCATACAAGTTGATAAATGTCACACATGTTGATAAATGTCACACGTGATAAATGTCACACATGTTGATAAATGTCACACATGTGATAAATGTCACACATGTTGATAAATGTCACACATGTGATTAATGTCACACATGTGATAAATGTCACACATGTGATAAATGTCACTCATGTGATAAATGTCACACATCATACATGTTGATAAATGTCATACATTTGATAAATGTCACACATGTTGATAAATGTCACACATGTGATTAATGTCACACATGTGATTAATGTCACACATGTGATAAATGTCACACATCATACATGTTGATAAATGTCATACATGTGATAAATGTCATACATGTTGATAAATTTCATACATGTGATAAATGTCATACATGTTGATAAATGTCATACATGTGATAAATGTCATACATGTGATAAATGTCATACATGTGATAAATGTCATACATGTTGATAAATGTCACACATGTGATAAATGTCATATATGTTGATAAATGTCACACATGTTGATAAATGTCACACATGTGATAAATGTCATACATGTGATAAATGTCACACATGTCATACATGTTGATAAATGTCATACATGTGATAAATGTCATACATGTTGATAAATGTCACACATGTGATAAATGTCACACATGTGATAAATGTCACACATGTTGATAAATGTCACACATGTTGATAAATGTCATACATGTGATAAATGTCATACATGTTGATAAATGTCACATCATACATGTTGATAAATGTCATACATGTTGATAAATGTCACACATGTTGATAAATGTCACACATGTGATAAATGTCATACATGTTGATAAATGTCACACATGTTGATAAATGTCACACATGTGATAAATGTCACACATGTTGATAAATGTCACACATGTTGATAAATGTCATACATGTGATAAATGTCACACATGTGATAAATGTCACACATGTTGATAAATGTCACACATGTGATAAATGTCATACATGTTGATAAATGTCATACATGTTGATAAATGTCATACATGTGATAAATGTCACACATGTTGATAAATGTCATACATGTGATAAATGTCACACATGTGATAAATGTCACACATGTTGATAAATGTCACACATGTGATAAATGACATACATGTTGATAAATGTCATACATGTTGATAAATGTCATACATGTGATAAATGTCACACATGTGATAAATGTCACACATGTTGATAAATGTCATACATGTTGATAAATATCATACATGTGATAAATGTCATACATGTTGATAAATGTCATACATGTAATAAATGTCACACATGTGATAAATGTCACACATGTGATAAATGTCACACATGTTGATAAATGTCACACATTTTGATAAATGTCCTACATGTTGATAAATGTCACACATGTTGATAAATGCCACACATGTGATAAATGTCATACATGTGATAAATGTCATACTTGTGATAAATGTAATACCTTGTTGATAAATGTCATACATGTTGATAAATGTCATACATGTAATAAATGTCACACATGTGATAAATGTCACACATGTTGATAAATGTCACACATTTTGATAAATGTCATACATGTTGATAAATGTCACACATGTTGATAAATGTCACATATTTTGATAAATGTCACACATGTTGATAAATGTCACACATGTTGATAAATGCCACACATGTGATAAATGTCATACATGTGATAAATGTCATACTTGTGATAAATGTAATACCTTGTTGTAGAATGTTAACGCATCCTGGATCACCACAGTCCTTCTAGTTGGACACTAACTGTCCAACAGACTCCTGCATCAGAGGGAAAACTGTTAAGAAAACCCAGTGGGAAAAAGTGAGAAAGGGATCCGCTCCTCCGGACGGACAGGCTAATGATCCAGGACCTAAGCTAGCTACAGAACGTGGACCAGCGGCCGCTGAACGTGGACAGGTCCGGTGCAGGACTGAAGCACTCCCAGGCCTTCAGGCCTAAAGGCCAATGCTCTACCAACTGAGCTAATGTCGTCCCTGAGTTAATGTCAGGGAGATCACTCTTTTTCCGGTGGCCTTCCTCGGAAATCAAGAGTGATCTCCCTGAAAACCTTCTTGTTTCGTATTGAGCCGTTGAGCTTGTGAGATTTCATAACACTTTGAAGCAACTTTTGTTAAAGTTAAACTCATCATTCTATCAATGTGCAGAAGCCAGTACTTTTCCCTTGTTTTGTCTATCTGAAGGCCAAGCTACAAGCACACCGTGGCAGCTGCTGATTGGAGGTCTCCATGCCAACGCTCTGTATAATACACTTGCATTCTGTTGTTTCTGTGATCGTGTGCTTTGTTCGTGCTGTCTCTACCATCGACAATAAAACATGTCTTCTGTCTGAATTTAAGACACGATCCCAGACTATGTCATCTTCTTCAAGCTGCCTTTGAATTCTTTCTTCGGCCTAAAGAGAGTAACGTGTGGACCTCGACCGACCAGAGCCTTTTGGGGCTTTCTCTGCAATTCTAATTCTCTGGAGTGAGGAGGACGTGTGATAGCCTATAATAGATCCATGGTTATAGCAGAGCAGTTGGGTTTAAAGATGGCGGTTGAGTTTTTACCATAGACTATATATTAACGGACAGAGTCACGCCTATCTCCGCCGTTCTAACTAGTGGGCCAAAAAATGTGCTCTACTGGAGCTATTCAAAATGGCCGCGAGTGGTCCCGCCCACAAGAAAATTGTGAAAAAACGCATCTGTGCATACGTCAGCCGGCGCAGCTCCATTCATTTGAACGAGAGACTTCTAAAGTCCACAGCGACTAAACTAGACTGGTCCAGAACACTCAGCATTGACACACATGTGGAACGGAGCTTTGGACCAAGAGACAACTTTTGGACCATCCTGTAAAGACGTTTTCCAGAGGTCTGCCAATGCTATATGTTAGCATTGGCTAATTCTTATTCCGGGTCCACCCCCACAGGCCCGGGGTGGTACTGCAGCGTGTCAGCGCACGTCATTTTGGCCACTTTTGAGCTGGGACCCTCCCCCACTGGTTTTTACCAAAGGGTTGGACGTCGCTTCCAGTGATGACACTCATTGACCAATCAGTGTAAGGCAGTCGGCCGACGTCACGTCATGGTGTAGCTTTGGCACGCTTGGAACCACGGTCGAGGTGGTACGAAAAAAGTACCCTTATCCCAAGCCCAACCCTAGTGGAAATGCAAAATAACCGTGCCGTACCCTACCGTTACTGTGGAAAAGCGGCACAAGTGTGAGATAAGAGAAATATGAGCTATATAAAGATTGACCAATTAGAAGCCTTCATTTGTGGTGGAGACTTCATGAAAGGAAAGTGGCTCCAGCTGAGGTTCAAAGCTTCATCTGCATTAAGGCTAACACTGTTGTGATGTCACACTCTCAGTCCACTCCTAACATAACCTAATGTGTCTCCCCTCTCCCTCTACCCTTCTCTTCTACCCTTCTCTTCCTCCCTCTATCTCCCTCCTCTCTCCCCCCTCTCCCCTCTCCTCCCCTCCCCCTTAGATGTGGACGAGTGCTCGGACAACAATGGTGGCTGTCAGCAGGTCTGTGTGAACACCATGGGAAGCTACGAGTGTCAGTGTAAACACGGCTTTTTCCTCAGTGATAACCAGCACACCTGCATCCACCGCTCTGATGGTAACACACACAGACACACACACACACACCTGCATCCACCGCTCTGATGGTAACACACACAGACACACACACACACACACTGCATCCACCGCTCTGATGGTAACACACACAGACACACACACACACACCTGCATCCACCGCTCTGATGGTAACACACACAGACACACACACACACACACACACACACACCTGCATCCACCGCTCTGATGGTAACACACACAGACACACACACACACACACACACTGCATCCACCGCTCTGATGGTAACACACACAGACACACACACACACACACCTGCATCCACCGCTCTGACGGTAACACACACAGACACACACACACACACACCTGCATCCACCGCTCTGATGGTAACACACACAGACACACACACACACACACCTGCATCCACCGCTCTGACGGTAACACACACAGACACACACACACACACACCTGCATCCACCGCTCTGATGGTAACACACACAGACACACACACACACACACCTGTATCCACCGCTCTGATGGTAACACACACAGACACACACACACACACACACACACACACACCTGCATCCACCGCTCTGATGGTAACACACACAGACACACACAGACACACACCTGCATCCACCGCTCTGATGGTAACACACACAGACACACACACACACACACACACACCTGCATCCACCGCTCTGATGGTAACACACACAGACACACACACACACACACACACACACACACACCTGCATCCACCGCTCTGATGGTAACACACACAGACACACACAC
The DNA here is from genome assembly GCA_964034765.1 of Knipowitschia caucasica. Taxonomy (NCBI): domain Eukaryota; kingdom Metazoa; phylum Chordata; class Actinopteri; order Gobiiformes; family Gobiidae; genus Knipowitschia; species Knipowitschia caucasica. The sequence goes on along the minus strand of OZ035823.1, from coordinate 849,630 downwards.
ACACACACACACACACACCTGCATCCACCGCTCTGATGGTAACACACACAGACACACACACACACACACACACACACCTGCATCCACCGCTCTGATGGTAACACACACAGACACACACACACACACACACACACACCTGCATCCACCGCTCTGACGGTAACACACACAACACACACACACACACACCTGCATCCACCGCTCTGATGGTAACACACACAGACACACACACACACACACACACACCTGCATCCACCGCTCTGACGGTAACACACACAGACACACACACACACACACACACACACCTGCATCCACCGCTCTGATGGTAACACACACAGCACACACACCACACACACACACACCTGCATCCACCGCTCTGACACACACAGACACACACACACACACACACACACCTGCATCCACCGCTCTGACGGTAACACACACAGACACACACACACACACACACACACACACACTGCATCCACCGCTCTGACGGTAACACACACAGACACACACACACACACACACCTGCATCCACCGCTCTGACGGTAACACACACACACACACACACCTGCATCCACCGCTCTGATGGTAACACACACAGACACACACACACACACCTGCATCCACCGCTCTGACGGTAACACACACAGACACACACACCACACCTGCATCACCGCTCTGACGGTAACACACACAGACACACACACACACACACCTGCATCCACCGCTCTGATGGTAACACACACAGACACACACACACACACACCTGTATCCACCGCTCTGATGGTAACACACACAGACACACACACACACACACCTGCATCCACCGCTCTGATGGTAACACACACAGACACACACACACACACACACTGCACCACCGCTCTGATGGTAACACACACAGACACACACACACACACACCTGCATCCACCGCTCTGATGGTAACACACACAGACACACACACACACACACACACACTGCATCCACCGCTCTGATGGTAACACACACAGACACACACACACACACACACCTGCATCCACCGCTCTGATGGTAACACACACAGACACACACACACACACACACACTGCATCCACCGCTCTGATGGTAACACACACAGACACACACACACACACACCTGCATCCACCGCTCTGATGGTAACACACACAGACACACACACACACACACACTGTATCCACCGCTCTGATGGTAACACACACAGACACACACACACACACACACACACACACACACACACCTGCATCCACCGCTCTGATGGTAACACACACAGACACACACACACACACACCTGCATCCACCGCTCTGATGGTAACACCACACACACACACACACACACACACACACACACACTGCATCCACCGCTCTGATGGTAACACACACACACACGACACACACTGCATCCACACACACACACACACACACACCACACCTGCATCCACCGCTCTGATGGTAACACACACAGACACACACACACACACACACACACACCTGCATCCACCGCTCTGATGGTAACACACACAGACACACACACACACACACACACACACACCTGCATCCACCGCTCTGACGGTAACACACACAGACACACACACACACACACACCTGCATCCACCGCTCTGACGGTAACACACACAGTAACACACCACAGGTAACACACACACACACACACACACACACACACACCCTGCATCCACCGCTCTGACGGTAACACACACAGACAACACACACACACCAAACACACACACCTGCATCCACCGCTCTGATGGTAACACACACAGACACACACACACACACACACCTGCATCCACCGCTCTGATGGTAACACACACAGACACAGACACACACACACACACACACACCTGCATCCACCGCTCTGACGGTAACACACACAGACACACACACACACACACACACACACACACCTGCATCCACCGCTCTGACGGTAACACACACAGACACACACACACACACACACACCTGCATCCACCGCTCTGACGGTAACACACACACACACACACACCTGCATCCACCGCTCTGACGGTAACACACACAGACACACACACACACACACACACACACCTGCATCCACCGCTCTGAGGTAACACACACACACACACACACCTGCATCCACCGCTCTGACGGTAACACACACAGACACACACACACACACACACACACTGCATCCACCGCTCTGACGGTAACACACACACACACACACACCTGCATCCACCGCTCTGACGGTAACACACACAGACACACACACACACACACACACCTGCATCCACCGCTCTGACGGTAACACACACAGACACACACACACACACCTGCATCCACCGCTCTGACGGTAACACACACAGACACACACACACACACACACACCTGCATCCACCGCTCTGATGGTAACACACACAGACACACACACACACACACCTGCATCCACCGCTCTGATGGTAACACACACAGACACACACACACACACACACACACACACCTGCATCCACCGCTCTGACGGTAACACACACAGACACACACACACACACACACACACACACCTGCATCCACCGCTCTGACGGTAACACACACAGACACACACACACACACACACACCTGCATCCACCGCTCTGACGGTAACACACACACACACACACACCTGCATCCACCGCTCTGACGGTAACACACACAGACACACACACACACACACACACACACCTGCATCCACCGCTCTGACGGTAACACACACACACACACACACCTGCATCCACCGCTCTGACGGTAACACACACAGACACACACACACACACACACACACTGCATCCACCGCTCTGACGGTAACACACACACACACACACACCTGCATCCACCGCTCTGACGGTAACACACACAGACACACACACACACACACACACCTGCATCCACCGCTCTGACGGTAACACACACAGACACACACACACACACACACACACCTGCATCCACCGCTCTGACGGTAACACACACAGACACACACACACACACACACACCTGCATCCACCGCTCTGATGGTAACACACACAGACACACACACACACACACCTGCATCCACCGCTCTGATGGTAACACACACAGACACACACACACACACACACACACACACCTGCATCCACCGCTCTGATGGTAACACACACAGACACACACACACACACACCTGCATCCACCGCTCTGATGGTAACACACACAGACACACACACACACACACCTGCATCCACCGCTCTGACGGTAAAGCCTGGTTCACACGAGACGATTTTAAAATTGTCGGCCGATTTTTCTCCGTGTTAGACCCCACACGGGGAGATTAAAAATCCTGCGTCTAACCACTTTGGTCGTGCAGTGTGTGGTGCGTAGCCACACGGCAAGATCACGCAAGCCACAAACATCACACACGAACCGACACCCCCCCCCCCGAGCATTCCCAGGTCAGACGGAAATCTCACAAAATCTCTCGAGATCAAGCGTGACTTCAGAGTAAACAGTCATGGCGGACGAAGAGGATGCAGTGGCGATAGTGTGCAGTTTGTTGTTAACAGAGAAGACACGTAATCCAAAGAAAAGGCAATGGTCAAAGCCATGCTGCTGTGTTTTGGTTTTTTTCCGGTGTTTCCTCACCGGCTTGTCACCTCGTCTTCTTATTGGCTACACGCCGTAGTCATGGCAACGCGCTCGCTTGTCCTTGGAGGACATCACACACGACCAGAAATCGGGCCAAAACAATCCAACATGTTGGATATCCCCGATTTGAGATCGGGAGCAGTCCCGATGTCCTTCCGAGCGACGAGTGCAGTCTTAACACACCACACACGGCAGGATAATCTGTAAGATTTTGTTACGGAAATCGGAGCGTTTCTTAAGATTGTCGTAAGGGGTAAATCGGGTCTAAATCGGCCTAAATATCCTGCCGTGTGAACCAGGCTTAACACACACAGACACACACACACACACACCTGCATCCACCGCTCTGATGGTAACACACACACACACACACACACACACACATACACACACACACACCCTGCATCCACCGCTCTGATGGTAACACACACAGACACACACACACACACCTGCATCCACCGCTCTGATGGTAACACACACAGACACACACACACACACCTGCATCCACCGCTCTGATGGTAACACACACAGACACACACACACAGACACACACACACACACAGACACACACACACACACACACACCTGCATCCACCGCTCTGACGGTAACACACACAGACACACACACACACACACAGACACACACACACACACACAGACACACACACACACACCTGCATCCACCGCTCTGACGGTAACACACAGACACACACACACACACACCCTGCATCCACCGCTCTGACGGTAACACACACACACACACACACACACACACACCTGCATCCACCGCTCTGATGGTAACACACACAGACACACACACACACACACCTGCATCCACCGCTCTGATGGTAACACACACAGACACACACACACACACACCTGCATCCACCGCTCTGACGGTAACACACACAGACACACACACACACAGACACACACACACACACACACACCTGCATCCACCGCTCTGATGGTAACACACACAGACACACACACACACACACCTGCATCCACCGCTCTGATGGTAACACACACACAGACACACACACACCTGCATCCACCGCCCTGATGGTAACACACAGACACACACACACACACACCTGCATCCACCGCTCTGACGGTAACACACACAGACACACACAGACACACACACACACACACCTGCATCCACCGCTCTGATGGTAACACACACACACACACAGACACACACACACACACACAGACACACACCTGCATCCACCGCTCTGATGGTAACACACACAGACACACACACACACACACAGACACACACCTGCATCCACCGCTCTGATGGTAACACACACAGACACACACACACACACACACACACCTGCATCCACCGCTCTGATGGTAACACACACAGACACACACACACACACACAGACACACACCTGCATCCACCGCTCTGATGGTAACACACAGACACACACCTGCATCCACCGCTCTGATGGTAACACACACAGACACACACACACACACACACAGACACACACACACACACACACAGACACCTGCATCCACCGCTCTGATGGTAACACACACAGACACACACACACACACACACACCTGCATCCACCGCTCTGATGGTAACACACACACACACAGACACACACAGACACACACACACACACACACACAGACACACACACAGACACACACACACACACACACACACACACACACACACACACACACACACACACACATACACACACACACTCCCTTTTCATAAAAAGTCTAAATATAAGCCATAAACAAACTTGTGAATTATTGACTGGAGCCGAGTGGACTTCCATGGTTCATTTTTAGCCTGTGTTTCCAGTGGTGGTGACTCCACAGATCTGAGGTCAGCTGCAGGAGACACACAGGATTCCACAGCTTTAGAGCAGGGGTGCCCAAACTTTTAGTAAGAGGCCCCTTCAGTTAACCATGTGTAACAACATGGACGGGTTCTGGGGGTTCTCTGGTCTCTCTCTGGTCTCTCTCTGGTCCCTCTGGTCTCTCTCTGGTCTCCTCTCTGGTCTCTCTCTGGTCTCCCTCTGGTCTCCCTCTGGTCTCTCTCTGGTCTCCCTCTGGTCTCCCTCTGGTCTCTCTCTGGTCTCTCTCTGGTCTCTCTCTGGTCCCTCTGGTCTCTCTCTGGTCCCTCTCTGGTCCCTCTCTGGTCCCTCTCTGGTCTCTCTCTGGTCCCTCTCTGGTCCCTCTCTGGTCCCTCTCTGGTCCCTCTCTGGTCTCTCTCTGGTCCCTCTCTGGTCCCTCTCTGGCCTCTCTCTGGTCCCTCTCTGGTCCCTCTCTGGTCCCTCTCTGGTCTCTCTCTGGTCTCTCTCTGGTCCCTCTCTGGTCCCTCTCTGGTCTCTCTCTGATCTCTCTCTGGTCCCTCTCTGGTCTCTCTCTGGTCCCTCTCTGGTCTCTCTCTGGTCCCTCTCTGGTCTCTCTCTGATCTCTCTCTGGTCTCTCTCTCTGGTCTCTCTCTGGTCTCTCTCTGGTCTCTCTCTGGTCTCTCTCTGATCTCTCTCTGGTCTCTCTCTGGTCCCTCTCTGGTCTCTCTCTGATCTCTCTCTGGTCCCTCTCTGGTCTCTCTCTGGTCCCTCTCTGGTCTCTCTCTGGTCCCTCTCTGGTCTCTCTCTGATCTCTCTCTGGTCTCTCTCTCTGGTCTCTCTCTGGTCTCTCTCTGGTCTCTCTCTGGTCCCTCTCTGGTCTCTCTCTGATCTCTCTCTGGTCCCTCTCTGGTCTCTCTCTGGTCCCTCTCTGGTCTCTCTCTGATCTCTCTCTGGTCTCTCTCTCTGGTCTCTCTCTCTGGTCTCTCTCTCTGGTCTCTCTCTGGTCTCTCTCTGGTCCCTCTCTGGTCTCTCTCTGGTCCCTCTCTGGTCTCTCTCTGGTCTCTCTCTCTGGTCTCTCTCTCTGGTCTCTCTCTGGTCCCTCTCTGGTCCCTCTCTGGTCTCTCTCTGGTCCCTCTCTGGTCTCTCTCTGGTCTCTCTCTGATCTCTCTCTGGTCCCTCTCTGGTCTCTCTCTCTGGTCCCTCTCTGGTCCCTCTCTGGTCCCTCTCTGGTCCCTCTCTGGTCTCTCTCTGGTCTCTCTCTGGTCCCTCTCTGGTCCCTCTCTGGTCTCTCTCTGGTCCCTCTCTGGTCTCTCTCTGGTCCCTCTCTGGTCTCTGAGGTGAGTGAGTTTGTAGCAGGTGTGGAATTTGTGATGTTCTTCTGAATCTATGAGACGAGTGCGACTCTCGGCGAGTGCCACATTTATATCTCTGTGGCTAACGTTAGCTATCACCAGTTTGATTGATATGGTCTTTTTTCTTGCCCTGGTCCTGGTCCCTCTCTTGGTCCTGGTCTTGGTCCTGGTCCAGAGAGCGCTGACAGAGCCTTCGCAGTGTGGCTCAGAGGGACCAAACCTTAGGCTGTGAGAGACCAGAGAAAGGACCAGAGAGAGACCAGAGAGAGACCAGAGAGAGACCAGAGAGAGACCAGAGAGAGACCAGAGAGAGAGACCAGAGAGAGACCAGAGAGAGAGACCAGAGAGAGACCAGAGAGAGACCAGAGAGAGAGACCAGAGAGAGACCAGAGAGAGACCAGAGAGAGACCAGAGAGAGACCAGAGAAAGTCCAGAGAGAGACCAGAGAGAGACCAGAGAGAGACCAGAGAGAGAGACCAGAGAAAGACCAGAGAGAGACTAGAGAGAGACCAGAGAGAGACCAGAGAGAGAGACCAGAGAGAGACCAGAGAGAGACCAGAGAGAGACCAGAGAGAGACCAGAGAGAGACCAGAGAGAGACCAGAGAGAGACCAGAGAAAGACCAGAGAGAGAGACCAGAGAGAGACAAAAAGAGAGACCAGAGAGAGACCAGAGAGAGAGAGACCAGAGAGAGACCAGAGAGAGACCAGAGAGAGAGACCAGAGAGAGACAAAAAGAGAGACCAGAGAGAGACCAGAGAGAGAGACCAGAGAGAGACCAGAGAGAGACCAGAGAGAGAGACCAGAGAGAGACAAAAAGAGAGACCAGAGTAGAGTAGAGCAGAGCAGGTGGAATCTGGTCTGGATCTGGTCTGGTCTGGTCTGGATCTGGTCTGGTCTGGATCTGGTCTGGTCTGGATCTGGTCTGGTCTGATCTGGTCTGGATCTGGTCTGGTCTGGATCTGGTCTGGTCTGGATCTGGTCTGGTCTGGTCTGGTCTGGTCTGGTCTGGATCTGGAAGATGTGTTTGAAGAAGAGATTGTCGCTCGTTGAGTTGGAACAATGTGTATTTGGACAGAAGTGGTCTGTGGAATCCAGAGCTTAAGACGTCGTTCAATTAAAGAAGCATTTGTAGAGAGATTTGGGTGAGGTTTGGGGGACACACAGAGGCTAAGTTAAGGGCCGGCCCCCTCCCATTGTGGACCCCTCTTCACACACTTATGGGACTTTGTGAGACCCTTGAGGACCAGCTGCTAATGGGGCTTTTCATGAACACATTTAATGTTACTTTGACTCACATGTTGGTCTCTCTCTGGTCTCTCCCTGGTCTCTCCCTGGTCTCTCCCTGGTCTCTCTCTGGTCTCTCTCTGGTCTCTCTCTGGTCTCTCCCTGGTCTCTCCCTGGTCTCTCTCTGGTCTCTCCCTGGTCTCTCTCTGGTCTCTCTCTGGTCTCTCCCTGGTCTCTCTCTGGTCTCTCCCTGGTCTCTCTCTGGTCTCTCTCTGGTCTCTCTCTGGTCTCTCCCTGGTCTCTCTCTGGTCTCTCTCTGGTCTCTCTCTGGTCTCTCCCTGGTCTCTCTCTGGTCTCTCTCTGGTCTCTCTCTGGTCTCTCCCTGGTCTCTCCCTGGTCTCTCTCTGGTCTCTCTCTGGTCTCTCCCTGGTCTCTCCCTGGTCTCTCTCTGGTCTCTCTCTGGTCTCTCTCTCTGGTCTCTCTCTGGTCTCTCTCTGGTCTCTCCCTGGTCTCTCCCTGGTCTCTCTCTGGTCTCTCCCTGGTCTCTCTCTGGTCTCTCCCTGGTCTCTCCCTGGTCTCTCCCTGGTCTCTCTCTGGTCTCTCCCTGGTCTCTCTCTGGTCTCTCTCTGGTCTCTCCCTGGTCTCTCTCTGGTCTCTCCCTGGTCTCTCTCTGGTCTCTCTCTGGTCTCTCTCTGGTCTCTCCCTGGTCTCTCCCTGGTCTCTCCCTGGTCTCTCCCTGGTCTCTCTCTGGTCTCTCTCTGGTCTCTCTCTGGTCTCTCCCTGGTCTCTCCCTGGTCTCTCTCTGGTCTCTCTCTGGTCTCTCTCTGGTCTCTCCCTGGTCTCTCCCTGGTCTCTCTCTGGTCTCTCTCTGGTCTCTCCCTGGTCTCTCCCTGGTCTCTCTCTGGTCTCTCTCTGGTCTCTCCCTGGTCTCTCCCTGGTCTCTCTCTGGTCTCTCTCTGGTCTCTCTCTGGTCTCTCCCTGGTCTCTCCCTGGTCTCTCTCTGGTCTCTCTCTGGTCTCTCTCTGGTCTCTCTCTGGTCTCTCTCTGGTCTCTCCCTGGTCTCTCTCTGGTCTCTCTCTGGTCTCTCTCTGGTCTCTCCCTGGTATCACCATGTATTATCCACTGAAGACATTATGTCACATCCAAACACAGGAAATGACAAATTAAAAGTCTTATTATTTTCGTGGCCAAAGATAATACTAAATATTTGATGAACTTTAATCCTAAACTGTGAGTGTGAAAGACGGTCCGAGAAGTTGATCGGAGCCAGAATTAGACAGAACTATTTCCCTGTGATCAGACCCAACGAAAACCTCAGTTGCGGATTTACTGCGGATCCATCATCGCGCCCTGAGCTTGCAGCACTTTAAATCTTCATCAGAGACGGAGAGAGCAGGACGCAGGGCCAAACCAATCACGCGCGCCGCCAGAACGTCTGATGGTAGCCGTCGCACTCATGGTTATGTTTGAGGACCCCAGGGCACAAGAGGAGGAGGCTACAGCCGGGAAGCACGAAGCCCACCTCCCTACGGCAGCATCAGACTGCAGCAGGAGGAGGCAGATGTGAAAAACAAGATTCATATAACTCCCTCTGGTGGTAGCATAGGGCTTTACAGGGAGAAGGCATTTTCACCTCTTTCTCTGCTCTCCTCTGGTCTCTCTTTCTGGTCTGTCTCTGGTCTCCATGAGCACTTCCTTCATGGTCTTGATAGAGCTAGCATGTTAGCTTCCACAGCGTATGGGTTGGACTCAGTTCAGAGACTCTGAACAGCAGCAGTGCAGGAGGATGAATGCTGAGGAGCTCCACAGTCCAAGACCAGGCCAGAGTCTCAGTCAAGTCTCAGTCTGGTCTCAGTCTGGTCTCCGTCTGGTCTCCGTCTGGTCTCCGTCTGGTCTCCGTCTGGTCTCCGTCTGGTCTCAGTCTGGTCTCCGTCTGGTCTCAGTCTGGTCTCCGTCTGGTCTCCGTCTGGTCTCCGTCTGGTCTCAGTCTGGTCTCCGTCTGGTCTCAGTCTGGTCTCCGTCTGGTCTCCGTCTGGTCTCCGTCTGGTCTCAGTCTGGTCTCCGTCTGGTCTCAGTCTGGTCTCAGTCTGGTCTCAGTCTGGTCTCCGTCTGGTCTCCGTCTGGTCTCAGTCTGGTCTCAGTCTGGTCTCCGTCTGGTCTCCGTCTGGTCTCAGTCTGGTCTCCGTCTGGTCTCCGTCTGGTCTCCGTCTGGTCTCCGTCTGGTCTCATTCTGGTCTCAGTCTGGTCTCAGTCTGGTCTCCGTCTGGTCTCCGTCTGGTCTCAGTCTGGTCTCAGTCTGGTCTCAGTCTGGTCTCAGTCTGGTCTCAGTCTGGTCTCAGTCTGGTCTCAGTCTGGTCTCCGTCCGGTGTCAGTCTGGTCCAGCGTCACCACAGACCATGAGGAGCCCACTGAGCACAGGGTTCTTCTGTCTCAGGTTCAACATGTAACTTTTGGTTCTCCTCGACCAAAGAGGAACTCATCTGCAGAGAATTGAATACTTTGCCCAACATCCAATGCTTTCATTTTCAAGTCCAGCAGCCCCTCGCTAAAACGCTCTCTCTCTGGTCTCTCTCTCTCTCTCTCTCTGGTCTCTCTCTGGTCTCTCTCTCTGGTCTCTCTCTCTCTGGTCTCTCTCTGGTCTCTCTCTCTGGTCTCTCTCTCTGGTCTCTCCCTGGTCTCCCTCTGGTCTCTCCCTGGTCTCTCTCTGGTCTCTCTCTGGTCTCTCCCTGGTCTCTCTCTGGTCTCTCCCTGGTCTCTCTCTGGTCTCTCTCTGGTCTCTCTCTGGTCTCTCCCTCTGGTCTCTCTCTGGTCTCTCTCTCTCTGGTCTCTCTCTGGTCTCTCTCTCTCTGGTCTCTCCCTGGTCTCTCTCTCTCTGGTCTCTCCCTGGTCTCTCCCTGGTCTCTCCCTGGTCTCCCTCTGGTTTCTCCCTGGTCTCTCTCTGGTCTCTCCCTGGTCTCTCCCTGGTCTCTCTGGTCTCTCTCTGGTCTCTCCCTGGTCTCTCTCTGGTCTCTCTCTGGTCTCTCTCTGGTCTCTCCCTGGTCTCTCTCTGGTCTCTCTCTCTCTGGTCTCTCTCTGGTCTCTCTCTCTGGTCTCTCCCTGGTCTCTCTCTGGTCTCTCCCTGGTCTCTCCCTGGTCTCTCCCTGGTCTCCCTCTGGTCTCTCCCTGGTCTCTCCCTGGTCTCTCTCTGGTCTCTCCCTGGTCTCTCTCTGGTCTCTCCCTGGTCTCCCTCTGGTCTCTCCCTGGTCTCTCTCTGGTCTCTCCCTGGTCTCTCCCTGGTCTCTGGTCTCTCCCTGGTCTCTCTCTGGTCTCTCCCCTGGTCTCCCTTGGTCTCCTGGTCTCTCCCTGGTCTCTCTGGTCTCTCCCTGGTCTCTCCCTGGTCTCTCTCTGGTCTCCCCCTGGTCTCTCTCTGGTCTCTCCCTGGTCTCTCCCTGGTCTCTCCCTGGTCTCCCTCTGGTCTCTCCCTGGTCTCTCCCTGGTCTCTCCCTGGTCTCTCTCTGGTCTCTCCCTGGTCTCTCTCTGGTCTCCCCCTGGTCTCTCTCTGGTCTCTCCCTGGTCTCTCCCTGGTCTCTCTCTGGTCTCTCTCTGGTCTCTCCCTGGTCTCTCCCTGGTCTCTCTTTGGTCTCTCTCTGGTCTCTCTCTGGTCTCTCCCTGGTCTCTCCCTGGTCTCTCTGGTCTCCCCCTGGTCTCTCTCTGGTCTCTCCCTGGTCTCTCCCTGGTCTCTCTGGTCTCCCCCTGGTCTCTCTCTGGTCTCTCCCTGGTCTCACTCTGGTCTCTCTCTGGTCTCTCTCCCTGGTCTCTCTCTGGTCTCTCCCTGGTCTCTCTCTGGTCTCTCCCTGGTCTCTCTCTGGTCTCTCCCTGGTCTCTCTCTGGTCTCTCTCTCTGGTCTCTCTCTGGTCTCTCTCTGGTCTCTCTCTGGTCTCTCCCTGGTCTCTCTCTGGTCTCTCCCTGGTCTCTCTCTGGTTTCTCAGTTGTTCAAAAGGCTCAAACATTATGCAGAGTCTACAAACTTGCAGAGCAGTCGTTTCCTTCGCGTTGTTTAAAAACTAAACTCATGAAAAGTGTCGCAAACATCAGTTTCAATCCAGGAAAAGTCAAATAAACTCAGAGCGAGCTCCGAGGCTCAGGTTCAGCCGAGTCCAGCTTAAAACAGCAAACACAGAGAACCAAGAACAGAACAGGTCCAGGATGGGTCCAGACCCCTGGTCTCTCTCTCTAGTCTCTCTAGTCTCTTTCTGGTCCCTGTCCGGTCTCTGTCTGGTCTGGGGTGGAAGGAGAGGGGTGCGGGGGGGGGTCTGGGGGGGGGGCGGTTGAAGGAGAGGGTGCGGGGGGGGGCTCTGGGGGGGGCGGTTGAAGCAGAGGGTGCGGGGGGGGCTCTGGGGGGGGCGGTTGAAGCAGAGGGTGCGGGGGGGCTCTGGGGGGGGGCGGTTGAAGCAGAGGGTGCGGGGGGGGCTCTGGGGGGGCGGTTGAAGGAGAGGGTGCGGGGGGGCTCTGGGGGGGGGCGGTTGAAGCAGTGGGTGTGGGGGGGGTCTGGGGGGGGGCGGTTGAAGCAGAGGGTGCGGGGGGGCTCTGGGGGGGGCGGTTGAAGCAGTGGGTGTGGGGGGGGTCTGGGGGGGGCGGTTGAAGCAGAGGGTGCGGGGGGGGTCTGGGGGGGGGGGCGGTTGAAGGAGAGGGTGCGGGGGGGGGCTCTGGGGGGGGCGGTTGAAGCAGAGGGTGCGGGGGGGGTCTGGGGGGGGGGGCGGTTGAAGGAGAGGGTGCGGGGGGGGGGCTCTGGGGGGGGCGGTTGAAGCAGAGGGTGCGGGGGGGGCTCTGGGGGGGGCGGTTGAAGCAGAGGGTGCGGGGGGGGTCTGGGGGGGCGGTTGAAGCAGAGGGTGCGGGGGGGGCTCTGGGGGGGGCGGTTGAAGCAGAGGGTGCGGGGGGGGCTCTGGGGGGGCGGTTGAAGGAGAGGGTGCGGGGGGGCTCTGGGGGGGGGCGGTTGAAGCAGTGGGTGTGGGGGGGGTCTGGGGGGGGCGGTTGAAGCAGAGGGTGCGGGGGGGCTCTGGGGGGGGCGGTTGAAGCAGTGGGTGTGGGGGGGCTCTGGGGGGGGCGGTTGAAGCAGAGGGTGCGGGGGGGCTCTGGGGGGGGCGGTTGAAGCAGAGGGTGCGGGGGGGCTCTGGGGGGGGCGGTTGAAGCAGAGGGTGCGGGGGGGCTCTGGGGGGGGCGGTTGGGAAAGCGTTCTGCTCTTGAGCTCCGGTTCCAGTCTGGTGTTTGGTTTGGGAGGTCAGTCTGCGCAGTGGCCCTGGAGGCTCCTGGATCTGTCTGCTCCAAACATATCAGCCTCTGTTTTTACAACCCGGACACCAGGAGAGAGGAATGAGAGACCAGGAGAGACCAGAGACCAGGAGAGACCAGAGACCAGGGGAGACCAGAGACCAGGGGAGACCAGAGACCAGGGAGAGACCAGAGACCAGGAGAGACCAGAGACCAGGAGAGACCAGAGACCAGGGGAGACCAGAGACCAGGAGAGACCAGAGACCAGGGGACACCAGAGACCAGGAGAGACCTGAGACCAGGGGAGACCAGAGACCAGGGGAGACCAGAGACCAGGGAGAGACCAGAGACCAGGGGAGACCAGAGACCAGGAGAGACCAGAGACCAGGGAGAGACCAGAGACCAGGGGAGACCAGAGACCAGGAGAGACCTGAGACCAGGAGAGACCAGAGACCAGGAGAGACCAGAGACCAGGAGAGACCAGAGACCAGGAGAGACCAGAGACCAGGAGAGACCAGCGACCAGGGGAGACCAGAGACCAGGGGAGAGGAATGAGAGACCAGAGACCAGAGAGGGTTATTATTGGGTGAGATGTCAAGGAAATAATTTGGACAAAAAAAGAGTGCTGCAAACAAACCAACAGTGAATCTGCTTTTGTAAGAGTAATAAATGACTCTTGTGGCTTCTTCTGTTTCTACTTTATTTTTGTCACATTTTAGTTTGAAATTAACTTTTGAAATGTGAAGTTTTGAAATCTTGGACTGGTCCTGGACTTGTCTATGACCGGTCTTGGACTGGTCCTGGACTTGTCTATGACCGGTCTTGGACTGGTCCTGGACTTGTCTATGACCGGTCTTGGACTGGTCCTGGACTTGTCTATGACCGGTCTTGGACTGGTCCTGGACTTGTCTATGACTGGTCCTGGACTGGTCCTGGACTTGTCTATGACCGGTCTTGGACTGGTCCTGGACTGGTCCTGGACTGGTCCTGGACTGGTCCTGGACTGGTCCTGGACTGGTCGTCTTCATGGTTGTCTTCTGCAGATGGGATGAACTGCATGAATAAGGAGCACGGCTGCGCTCACATCTGCAGAGAGGCTCCAGGGAAAGGGGGCGTGTCCTGCGAATGCCGACCAGGATTCGAGCTCAACAAGAACCAGAAGGACTGCACACGTGAGTACTGCACTGGACCTGGACCTTGGACCTGGACGTTGACCCCGGGCTTGGACCCTGGGCCAGAACCCTGGGCCTGAGACACTACTCTTTATACCATAGAAGAAGTGGACCAGCGGCCATCTTGGATAGTTCTAGAGCTTCATTCCATTACTAACATGTCACTTATATGGTCAAGCCAAGACCAGAGGGAGAGACCAGAGGGAGAGACCAGAGAGAGAGACCAGAGAGAGAGACCAGAGAGAGAGACCAGAGAGAGAGACCAGAGAGAGAGACCAGAGAGAGACCAGAGAGAGAGACCAGAGAGAGAGACCAGAGAGAGAGACCAGAGAGAGAGACCAGAGAGAGAGACCAGAGAGAGAGACCAGAGAGAGAATAGAGAGAGGCCAGAGAGAGACCAGAGAGAGACCAGAGAGAGAGACCAGAGAGAGAGACCAGAGAGAGAGACCAGAGAGAGAGACCAGAGAGAGACTAGAGAGAGGCCAGAGAGAGACCAGAGAGAGAGACCAGAGAGAGAGACCAGAGAGAGAGACCAGAGAGAGAGACCAGAAAGAGAGACCAGAGAGAGACCAGAGAGAGAGACCAGAGAGAGAGACCAGAGAGAGAGACCAGAGAGAGAATAGAGAGAGGCCAGAGAGAGACCAGAGAGAGACCAGAGAGAGAGACCAGAGAGAGAGACCAGAGAGAGACTAGAGAGAGGCCAGAGAGAGACCAGAGAGAGAGACCAGAGAGAGAGACCAGAGAGAGAGACCAGAGAGAGAGACCAGAGAGAGAGACCAGAGAGAGACCAGAGAGAGAGACCAGAGAGAGAGACCAGAGAGAGAGACCCAAGAGAGAGACCAGAGAGAGAGACCAGAGAGAGGCCAGAGAGAGAAACCCAAGAGAGACCAGAGAGAGACACCAGAAAAGGACCAGAGAGAGAGACCAGAGAGAGACCAGAGAGAGACCAGAGAGAGAGACCCAAGAGAGAGAGACCTGAGAGAGAGAGACCAGAGAGAGACCAGAGAGAGAGACCAGAGAGAGAGACCAGAGAGAGACCAGAGAGAGAGACCAGAGAGAGACCAGAGAGAGAGACCAGAGAGAGACCAGAGAGAGTGTTTATGGTCCATAGTAAGTAGTAGTAGTAGTAATCTTTATTTATATACCGCCTTTTCACTGCAGATCTGAGTCTCAAAGCGGTTTACAATTGTTATTTTTTGGGCATTTGTCTCTCACTCCTCACAGAGATGGGAGCGGGGTCGCCAGTACAGGAGGCGCATGCCAGAACTATTGGACATATTTTTAGTGGTAGGGGAAACCGGAGTACCCGGAGAAAACCTACGCAGACACGGGGAGAACATGCAAACTCCACTCAGAAAGGCCCTGGTCCGACCGGGATTCGAACCCAGGACCTTCTTGCTGAGAGGCAAGAGTGCTAACCACTCAGCCACCGTGCAGCCTCTCTAGTATTTACACTGTAAAAAAGACTGTAACGGTTGAGACTGTAACGGTTAAGACTGTAACGGTTAAGACTGTAACGGTTAAGACTGTAACGGTTAAGACTGTAACGGTTAAGACTGTAACGGTTGAGACTGTAACGGTTAAGACTGTAGCGGTTAAGACTGTAACGGTTAAGACTGTAACGGTTAAGACTGTAACGGTTAAGACTGTAACGGTTGAGACTGTAACGGTTAAGACTGTAGCGGTTAAGACTGTAACGGTTAAGACTGTAACGGTTGAGACTGTAACGGTTAAGACTGTAACGGTTAAGACTGTAACGGTTAAGACTGTAACGGTTAAGACTGTAACGGTTAAGACTGTAACGGTTGAGACTGTAACGGTTAAGACTGTAGCGGTTAAGACTGTAACGGTTAAGACTGTAACGGTTGAGACTGTAACGGTTGAGACTGTAACGGTTAAGACTGTAACGGTTAAGACTGTAACGGTTAAGACTGTAACGGTTAAGACTGTAACGGTTAAGACTGTAACGGTTAAGACTGTAACGGTTAAGACTGTAACGGATGAGACTGTAACGGTTAAGACTGTAACGGTTAAGACTGTAACGGTTAAGACTGTAACGGTTGAGACTGTAACGGTTGAGACTGTAACGGTTAAGACTGTAACGGTTAAGACTGTAACGGTTAAGACTGTAACGGTTGAGACTGTAACGGTTGAGACTGTAACGGTTAAGACTGTAACGGTTAAGACTGTAACGGTTAAGACTGTAACGGTTAAGACTGTAACGGTTAAGACTGTAACGGTTAAGACTTTAACGGTTAAGACTGTAACGGTTAAGACTGTAACGGTTAAGACTGTAACGGTTGAGACTGTAACGGTTAAGACTGTAACGGTTAAGACTGTAACGGTTAAGACTGTAACGGTTGAGACTGTAACGGTTAAGACTGTAACGGTTAAGACTGTAACGGTTGAGACTGTAACGGTTGAGACTGTAACGGTTAAGACGGTAGCGGTTAAGACTGTAACGGTTAAGACTGTAACGGTTGAGACTGTAACGGTTAAGACTGTAACGGTTAAGACTGTAACGGTTAAGACTGTAACGGTTAAGACTGTAACGGTTAAGACTGTAACGGTTAAGACTGTAACGGTTGAGACTGTAACGGTTACGACTGTAGCGGTTAAGACTGAACGGTTAAGACTGTAACGGTTGAGACTGTAACGGTTGAGACTGTAACGGTTAAGACTGTAACGGTTAAGACTGTAACGGTTAAGACTGTAACGGTTAAGACTGTAACGGTTAAGACTGTAACGGTTAAGACTGTAACGGTTAAGACTGTAACGGTTGAGACTGTAACGGTTAAGACTGTAACGGTTAAGACTGTAACGGTTAAGACTGTAACGGTTGAGACTGTAACGGTTAACGGTTGAGACTGTAACGGTTAAGACTGTAACGGTTAAGACTGTAACGGTTAAGACTGTAACGGTTGAGACTGTAACGGTTGAAACTGTAACGGTTAAGACTGTAACGGTTAAGACTGTAACGGTTAAGACTGTAACGGTTAAGACTGTAACGGTTAAGACTGTAACGGTTAAGACTGTAACGGTTAAGACTGTAACGGTTAAGACTGTAACGGTTGAGACTGTAACGGTTAAGACTGTAACGGTTAAGACTGTAACGGTTGAGACTGTAACGGTTGAGACTGTAACGGTTGAGACTGTAACGGTTGAGACTGTAACGGTTAAGACTGACGGTTAAGACTGTAACGGTTAAGACTGTAACGGTTAAGACTGTAACGGTTAAGACTGTAACGGTTAAGACTGTAACGGTTAAGACTGTAACGGTTAAGACTGTAACGGTTAAGACTGTAACGGTTAAGACTGTAACGGTTAAGACTGTAACGGTTAAGACTGTAACGGTTAAGACTGTAACGGTTAGACTGTAACGGTTAAGACTGTAACGGTTAAGACTGTAACGGTTAAGACTGTAACGGTTAAGACTGTAACGGTTAAGACTGTAACGGTTAAGACTGTAACGGTTAAGACTGTAACGGTTAAGACTGTAACGGTTAAGACTGTAACGGTTGAGACTGTAACGGTTGAGACTGTAACGGTTAAGACTGTAACGGTTAAGACTGTAACGGTTGAGACTGTAACGGTTGAGACTGTAACGGTTAAGACTGTAACGGTTGAGACTGTAACGGTTGAGACTGTAACGGTTAAGACTGTAACGGTTAAGACTGTAACGGTTGAGACTGTAACGGTTGAGACTGTAACAGTTAAGACTGTAACGGTTAAGACTGTAACGGTTAAGACTGTAACGGTTAAGACTGTAACGGTTAAGACTGTAACGGTTAAGACTGTAACGGTTGAGACTGTAACGGTTAAGACTGTAACGGTTAAGACTGTTTCACTGAATCGCATTATGACTTTGTGGTTTCAGGATTTAACTATGATCCTGGTCATTCACTTCCTTTTCCTTTAATGAACACAACTTTTTAATTATTTTTTCACATATTCAGTTTATTCAAGAAAGTAGTGTAAATGTTTCCTTCTCTAGCACGCCTAACCCAAGAGCATTGTTTTAACAGAAGCAGGAGGTTATGTTCAGTTATGGTAATCCATGGTGATTTTATGGTTTGGGTAATCAACACCACTGGATATTTTTTACCCAATTTATTCTCAAATTTGCAGTCTACTGTATATAACGGGTGCTATTCCATAATGTGCATTATAATGTTTCCACTTAAATAAGGATGTATGAATATCAGATCTGTGTTTTCTTCTTCCTGTGTTTGGCTCCAGTCACCTGTAACTATGGTAACGGCGGCTGTCAGCACACCTGCGACGACACCGACACTGGACCTGTGTGTGGGTGTCACCAGAAGTATGCTCTGCACTCAGACAGCCGGACCTGCATCGGTGAGTGAGACCAGAGCGAGACCAGAGGGAGACCAGAGAGAGACCAGAGCGAGACCAGAGGGAGACCAGAGAGAGACCAGAGGGAGACCAGAGGGAGACCAGAGGGAGACCAGAGGGAGACCAGAGGGAGACCAGAGGGAGACCAGAGAGAGAGACCA
Organism: Knipowitschia caucasica; assembly: GCA_964034765.1. NCBI lineage: Eukaryota > Metazoa > Chordata > Actinopteri > Gobiiformes > Gobiidae > Knipowitschia > Knipowitschia caucasica. The sequence goes on along the minus strand of OZ035823.1, from coordinate 830,629 downwards.
GAGAGAGACCAGAGAGAGACCAGAGAGAGACCAGAGGGAGACCAGAGAGAGACCAGAGGGAGACCAGAGAGAGACCAGAGGGAGACCAGAGGGAGACCAGAGAGGAGACCAGAGAGAGCAGAGGGAGACCAGAGGGAGACCAGAGGGAGACCAGAGGGAGGCCAGAGAGAGACCAGAGAGAGACCAGAGAGAGACCAGAGGGAGAGACCAGAGAGAGACCAGAGGGAGACCAGAGGGAGACCAGAGAGAGACCAGAGAGAGACCAGAGGGAGACCAGAGAGAGACCAGAGGGAGACCAGAGAGAGACCAGAGAGAGACCAGAGGGAGACCAGAGAGAGACCAGAGGGAGACCAGAGAAAGACCAGAGAGAGAGACCAGAGAGAGACCAGAGAGAGACCAGAGGGAGACCAGAGGGAGACCAGAGAGAGACCAGAGAGAGAGACCAGAGAGAGACCAGAGAGAGACCAGAGGGAGACCAGAGGGAGACCAGAGAGAGACCAGAGAGAGACCAGAGAGAGACCAGAGAGAGACCAGAGGGAGACCAGAGGGAGGCCAGAGAGAGACCAGAGGGAGACCAGAGGGAGACCAGAGAGAGAGACCAGAGAGAGACCAGAGAGAGACCAGAGAGAGACCAGAGAGAGACCAGAGAGAGACCAGAGAGAGACCAGAGAGAGACCAGAGGGAGACCAGAGAGAGACCAGTGAGAGAGACCAGAGGGAGACCAGAGAGAGACCAGAAAGAGACCAAACATCACTCTGAGCCTGCTCTGGTCCTAACTTGTAATAAATGTTTTACAAATGGACCCGGGACAAAGAGAGACCCTGGTCCTTCCCTCACCTGTCAAGGACATGTGTCTATCTGTGTTTCTTTCTGTGTCTGTGTCTGTCTCTCTGTGTCTGTGTCTGTGTCTCTGTGTCTGTGTCTGTGTCTGTCTCTCTGTGTCTGTGTCTGTATCTCTGTGTCTGTCTCTCTGTGTCTGTGTCTCTGTGTCTGTCTCTCTGTGTCTGTGTCTGTGTCTCTGTGTCTGTGTCTGTGTCTGTCTCTCTGTGTCTGTGTCTGTGTCTGTCTCTCTGTGTCTGTGTCTGTATCTCTGTGTCTGTCTCTCTGTGTCTGTGTCTGTGTCTCTGTGTCTGTCTCTCTGTGTCTGTGTCTCTGTGCCTGTGTCTGTCTCTCTGTGTCTGTGTCTGTGTTTCTGTGTCTGTGTCTGTGTCTGTCTCTCTGTGTCTGTGTCTGTGTCTGTCTCTCTGTGCCTGTGTCTGTCTCTCTGTGTCTGTGTCTGTGTCTCTGTGTCTGTCTCTCTGTGTCTGTGTCTCTGTGTCTGTCTCTCTGTGTCTGTGTCTCTGTGTCTGTCTCTCTGTGTCTGTGTCTGTGTCTCTGTGTCTGTCTCTCTGTGTCTGTGTCTCTGTGTCTGTCTCTCTGTGTCTGTGTCTCTGTGTCTGTCTCTCTGTGTCTGTGTCTGTCTCTCTGTGTCTGTCTCTCTGTGTCTGTGTCTGTCTCTCTGTGTCTGTGTCTGTCTCTCTGTCTCTGTGTCTGTCTCTCTGTGTCTGTGTCTGTGTCTGTCTCTCTGTGCCTGTGTCTGTCTCTCTGTGTCTGTGTCTGTGTCTCTGTGTCTGTGTCTCTGTGTCTGTCTCTCTGTGTCTGTGTCTCTGTGTCTGTCTCTCTGCGTCTGTGTCTGTCTCTCTGTGTCTGTCTCTCTGTGTCTGTGTCTGTCTCTCTGTGTCTGTCTCTCTGTGTCTGTGTCTGTCTCTCTGTCTCTGTGTCTGTGTCTCTGTGTCTGTGTCTGTCTCTCTGTGTCTCTGTGTCTGTCTCTCTGTGTCTCTGTGTCTGTGTCTCTGTCTCTGTGTCTGTCTCTCTGTGTCTGTGTCTCTGTGTCTGTGTCTGTGTCTGTGTCTCTGTGTCTGTCTCTCTGTGTCTCTGTGTCTGTCTCTCTGTCTCTGTGTCTGTCTCTCTGTGTCTGTGTCTCTCTGTGTCTCTGTGTCTGTGTCTGTCTCTCTGTGTCTGTCTCTCTGTGTCTCTGTGTCTGTGTCTGTCTCTCTGTGTCTGTCTCTCTGTGTCTGTGTCTCTGTGTCTGTCTCTCTGTGTCTGTGTCTCTGTGTCTGTCTCTCTGTGTCTGTGTCTCTCTGTGTCTCTGTGTCTGTGTCTGTCTCTCTGTGTCTGTGTCTGTGTCTCTGTGTCTGTCTCTCTGTGTCTGTCTCTCTGTGTCTGTGTCTGTGTCTGTGTCTGTGTCTCTGTGATAACCAGATTGTCTTGCAGCCGGAGCCTCCTGGATGTGTCTGTCCCTCTCCTCTCTCCTCCTCCTCTGATGCAGCCTCCCTACTGTGTCTCCTCCTGTGGCACTGCTCCTTCTCTGGGTCCTGCCGGATTGCCTGTGTTGTCTGTTGAGGGAGGGGGGAGGGGGTGAGGAAGGGGGTGTGGGGGATGCAGGGTGAGTAGGGGGAGGGAGGGACCATCTCAATTGCAGCCTGATCTTGAGCTCCACAAAGCCCCAAGTCTCTCTGTCCTTTCATCGGACCACAGTGTCCAGTGCTGAGGACAGCTCCTGTCCTGAGAGCTGCTATAGAGCTGCTGTAGAGCTGCTGTAGAGCTGCTATAGAGCTGCTATAGAGCTGCTATAGAGCTGCTATAGAGCTGCTGTAGAGCTGCTGTAGAGCTGCTATAGAGCTGCTATAGAGCTGCTGTAGAGCTGCTGTAGAGCTGCTATAGAGCTGCTGTAGAGCTGCTATAGAGCTGCTATAGAGCTGCTATAGAGCTGCTGTAGAGCTGCTATAGAGCTGCTATAGAGCTGCTATAGAGCTGCTATAGAGCTGCTATAGAGCTGCTATAGAGCTGCTATAGAGCTGCTATAGAGCTGCTATAGAGCTGCTGTAGAGCTGCTATAGAGCTGCTGTAGAGCTGCTGTAGAGCTGCTGTAGAGCTGCTGTAGAGCTGCTATAGAGCTGCTGTAGAGCTGCTGTAGAGCTGCTATAGAGCTGCTGTAGAGCTGCTATAGAGCTGCTATAGAGCTGCTATAGAGCTGCTGTAGAGCTGCTATAGAGCTGCTATAGAGCTGCTATAGAGCTGCTGTAGAGCTGCTATAGAGCTGCTATAGAGCTGCTGTAGAGCTGCTGTAGAGCTGCTATAGAGCTGCTATAGAGCTGCTATAGAGCTGCTATAGAGCTGCTGTAGAGCTGCTGTGTTAGAGCTGCTGTAGAGCTGCTATAGAGCTGCTGTAGAGCTGCTGTAGAGCTGCTATAGAGCTGCTATAGAGCTGCTATAGAGCTGCTATAGAGGCTAGCTGCTATAGAGCTGCTGTAGAGCTGCTATAGAGCTGCTATAGAGCTGCTATAGAGCTGCTATAGAGCTGCTATAGAGCTGCTATAGAGCTGCTATAGTGCTATAGAGCTGCTATAGAGCTGCTGTAGAGCTGCTATAGAGCTGCTGTAGAGCTGCTGTAGAGCTGCTGTAGAGCTGCTGTAGAGCTGCTATAGAGCTGCTGTAGAGCTGCTGTAGAGCTGCTATAGAGCTGCTGTAGAGCTGCTATAGAGCTGCTGTAGAGCTGCTATAGAGCTGCTGTAGAGCTGCTATAGAGCTGCTATAGAGCTGCTATAGAGCTGCTATAGAGCTGCTATAGAGCTGCTATAGAGCTGCTGTAGAGCTGCTATAGAGGTGCTATAGAGCTGCTGTAGAGCTGCTGTAGAGCTGCTATAGAGCTGCTATAGAGCTGCTATAGAGCTGCTATAGAGCTGCTATAGAGCTGCTATTAGAGCTCTAGCGATCGGCGCAGAGACCCGGTGCATGTCTGCAGTACGACAGAACACTCCCAGAGCAGTCATTTTGACGGCTCCCTTTCAAATCAGTGAAATTCTGAAAAGTGTTATTGTTTCACTGGCATTATTAAAATTAATAAATGTGTATTATTGACCTTTTAACGAAAGCTAACACTTGTGAATGCATTGGCTTTTATGTAACTTAAATACAGAAATGCTCAATAAACAGTGTGTTGCTCTGGTAACTAGGACTTTCTCTTCTCTGATGGTGACAGGCTGAACCAGAACTAGTCCAGGACCAGTCCAGGACTAGCACCTTGATACTGGGCCACAGCTGTCACAGGATGTTGACCAAGAGAATGAAAATGACAAATGTGTTCATTTTCATGGCACTAATTACACTTCTCTGGGAGTTCTCTGTTAAACAACTGAGAGAAAATGAAAGAGCAGTCAGCAGGGACTCAGGTCTAAACCTCACAGAGGAGCAGTCTGCAGGGACTCAGGTCTAAACCTCACAGAGGAGCAGTCTGCAGGGACTCAGGTCTAAACCTCACAGAGGAGCAGTCTGCAGGGACTCAGGTCTAAACCTCACAGAGGAGCAGTCTGCAGGGACTCAGGTCTAAACCTCACATTCAGTGTTAGTTAATCGAAGCCCAACAGGGAAGTGCTCAAGGTGAAGTTTGGCTCCTCTCTCTGGCTCCTATTGGCTAAAAGTAAACCCCTCTCAGTAACTTTTGTGTGACATCACCATTTTGGGCCTATATCTGTGGTTTCTCTGTGATCCTGTGTTTATATGTGATGTTGTCTTTGTAAATCCAGATGACCATATAAGGACTGACCAATCAGCTCCTGTGAGAGGGACCAGAGAGAGACCAGAGAGAGACCAGAGAGAGACCAGAGAGAGACCAGAGAGAGACCAGAGAGAGACCAGAGAGAGACCAGAGAGAGACCAGAGAGAGACCAGAGATAGACCAGAGAGAGAGACCAGAGAGAGACCAGAGAGAGAGACCAGAGAGATAGACCAGAGAGAGAGACCAGAGAGAGACCAGAGAGAGACCAGAGAAAGACCAGAGAAAGACCATAGAGAGGCCAGAGAGAGACCAGAGAAAGACCATAGAGAGGCCAGAGAGAGACCAGAGAGAGACCAGAGAGAGACCAGAGAGAGACCAGAGAGAGACCAGAGAGAGACCAGAGAGTGGGCGGCACGGTGGCTGAGTGGTTAGCACTCTCGCCTTTCAGCAAGTCCGGGGTTCGAATCCTGGTCGGACCAGGGCCTTTCTGAGTGGATTTTGTCTGCGTAGGTTTCCTCCGGGTACTCCTGTTTCCCCTACCACTAAAAAACATGTACAATAGGACTCTGCATGTGCCTCCTGTATTGGCCCCGCTTCCATCTCTGTGTGAGTCCTCTGGTCAGTCCCCTGGTCAGTCCTCTGGTCTGTCCTATGGTCTGTCCTCTGGACAGTCCCCTGGTCAGTCCCCTGATCAGTCCCCTGGTCTGTCCTCTGGTCAGTCCCCTGGCCTGCCCCCTGGTCTGTCCCCTGGCCTGCCCCCTGGTCTGTCCCCTGGTCTGTCCTCTGGTCAGTCCCCTGGTCTGTCCTCTGGTCAGTCCCCTGGTCTGTCCTCTGATCAGTCCCCTGGTCTGTCCTCTGGTCAGTCCCCTGGTCAGTCCCCTGGCCTGCCCCCTGGTCTGTCCTCTGGTCAGTCCCCTGGTCAGTCCCCTGGCCTGCCCCTGGCTGCCCCCTGGTCTGTCCTCTGGTCTCTCCTCTGGTCAGTCCCCTGGTCTGTCCTCTGGTCAGTCCCCTGGTCTGTCCTCTGGTCTCTCCTCTGGTCAGTCCCCTGGCCTGCCCCCTGGTCTGTCCTCTGGTCTCTCCTCTGGTCAGTCCCCTGGTCAGTCCCCTGGCCTGCCCCCTGGTCTGTCCTCTGGTCTCTCCTCTGGTCAGTCCCCTGGTCTGTCCTCTGGTCAGTCCCCTGGTCTGTCCTCTGGTCTCTCCTCTGGTCAGTCCCCTGGTCTGTCCTCTGGTCAGTCCTCTCCCACAGTGTACACATTAACCATGCGTCGCCTGCTGTCACTAACTGTGCTCTGCGTGGTCCTGAGACTCTGCTGCCCAGTCTGGACCCTGGAACCAACAGCAACCACACTGACCACACTGACCACTCTGGTCTCACACTGACCACACTGGTCTCATATTGACCACACTGACCACACTGACCACTCTGGTCTCACATTGACCACACTGACCACTCTGGTCTCATATTGACCACACTGACCACACTGACCGCTCTGGTCTCACATTGACCACACTGACCACTCTGGTCTCATATTGACCACACTGACCACACTGACCACTCTGGTCTCACATTGACCACACTGACCACACTGGTCTCATATTGACCACACTGACCACTCTGGTCTCATATTGACCACACTGACCACACTGACCACTCTGGTCTCACATTGACCACACTGACCACACTGGTCTCATATTGACCACACTGACCACTCTGGTCTCATATTGACCACACTGACCACTCTGGTCTCATATTGACCACACTGACCACTCTGGTCTCATATTGACCACACTGACCACACTGACCACTCTGGTCTCATATTGACCACACTGACCACACTGACCACACTGGTCTCACACTGACCACACTGATTCTCGTTGGGATCCAATAGTGACAGGAAATACACCAAACATGCAACACGAGGACACATGGTCCTCAGCAGGTGCTACATGGTGTCCACAGACACCCACATGTCCCTGTCCACAAACAGACCTCTACATTATGCACTTGTTTACTCTACTCTACTCTACTCTACTCTACTCTACTCTACTCTACTCTACTCAACCCTACTCAACTCTACTCTATTCTACTCTACTCTACTCTACTCTACTCTACTCTACTCTACTCTACTCTACTCTACTCTACTCAACCCTACTCAACTCTACTCTATTCTACTCTACTCTACTCTACTCTACTCTACTCTACTCTACTCAACCCTACTCTACTCTACTCTACTCAACCCTACTCAACTCTACTCTACTCTACTCTACTCTACTCTACTCTACTCTACTCAACCCTACTCTACTCTACTCTACTCTACTCTACTCTAATTTACTCTACTCTACTCTACTCTACTCTACTCAACCCTACTCTACTCTACTCTACTCTACTCTACTCTACTCAACCCTACTCAACTCTACTCTACTCTACTCTACTCTACTCTACCCTACCCTACTCTACTCTACTCTACTCTACTCTCCTCAACCCTACTCAACTCTACTCTACTTTACTCTACTCTACTCTACTCAACCCTACTCAACTCTACTCTACTCAACACTACTCTACTCAGCTCTACTCTACTCTACTCTACTCTACTCTACTCTACTCTACTCTACTCTACTCAACCCAACTCTACTCTACTCTACTCAACCCTACTCTACTCTACTCTACTCAACCCTACTCAACTCTACTCTACTCTACTCTACTTTACTCTACTCTACTCTACTCTACTCTACTCTACTCAACCCTACTCTACTCTACTCTACTCTACTCTAATTTACTCTACTCTACTCTACTCTACTCTACTCAACCCTACTCTACTCTACTCTACTCTACTCTACTCTACTCTACTCTACTTTACTCTACTCTACTCTACTCTACTCTACTCTACTCTACTCTACTCTACTCTACTCTACTCTACTCTACTCTACTCTACTCTACTCTACTCTACTCTACTCTACTCTACTCTACGCTACTCTACTCTACTCAACCCTACTCTACTCTAATTTACTCTACTCTACTCTACTCTACTCTTCTCTACTCTACTCTACTCTACTCAACTCTACTCTACTCTACTCTACTCTACTCTACTCTACTCTACTCTACTCTACTCTACTCTACTCTACTCTACCCTACCCTACCCTACTCTACTCTACTCTACTCTACTCTACTCTACTCTACTCTACTCTACTCTACTCTACTCTACGCTACTCTACTCTACTCAACCCTACTCTACTCTACTCTACTCTACTCTACCCTACCCTACTCTACTCTACTCTACTCTACTCAACCCTACTCAACTCTACTCTACTTTACTCTACTCTACTCTACTCAACCCTACTCAACTCTACTCTACCCTACTCAACGCTACTCTACTCTACTCTACTCTACTCAACCCTACTCAACTCTACTCTACTCTACTCTAGCCTACTCAACTCTACTCTACTCTACTCTACTCTACTCTACTCAACCCTACTCTACTCTACTCTACTCTACTCTACTCTATTCTACTCTACTCAACCCTACTCTACTCTACTCTACTCAACCCTACTCTACTCTACTCTACTCTACTCTACTCTACCCTATTCTACTCTACCCTACTCCACTCTCCCCTGATTAGGAGAGTTCCCTCTGGTCCTGTGTAACCAGTACCAGGTCCTTCTTTAGTTCCTCTTGGTCCTTGTTCTATCCAGGCCGAGCTGGTACTAAAGAGAATAGAATGAGAGAAACCAGAAAGAAACCAGGGAGAGACCAGATCGAGAGACCAGAGAGAGGTCAGAGAGAGGTCAGAGAGACTCTACTCTACTCTACTCTACTCTACCCTACCCTACTCTACTCTACTCTACTCTACTCTACTCTACTCTACGCTACTCTACTCTACTCAACCCTACTCAACTCTACTCTACTCTACTCTACTCTAATTTACTCTACTCTACTCTACTCTACTCTTCTCTACTCTACTCTACTCAACCCAACTCTACTCTACTCTACTCTACTCTACTCTACTCTACTCAACCCTACTCAACTCTACTCTATTCTACTCTACTCTACTCTACTCTACTCTACTCTACTCAACCCTACTCAACTCTACTCTACTCAACACTACTCAACTCTACTCTACTCTACTCTACTCTACTCAACCCTACTCTACTCTACTCTACTCTACTCTACTCTACTCTAATTTACTCTACTCTACTCTACTCTACTCAACCCTACTCTACTCTACTCTACTCTACTCTACTCTACTCAACCCTACTCAACTCTACTCTACTCTACTCTACTCTACTCTACCCTACTCTACTCTACTCTACTCTACTCTCCTCAACCCTACTCAACTCTACTCTACTTTACTCTACTCTACTCTACTCAACCCTACTCAACTCTACTCTACTCAACACTACTCTACTCAGCTCTACTCTACTCTACTCTACTCTACTCTACTCTACTCTACTCTACTCTACTCTACTCAACCCAACTCTACTCTACTCTACTCAACCCTACTCTACTCTACTCTACTCAACCCTACTCAACTCTACTCTACTCTACTCTACTTTACTCTACTCTACTCTACTCTACTCTACTCTACTCAACCCTACTCAACTCTACTCTACTCTACTCTACTCTAATTTACTCTACTCTACTCTACTCTACTCTACTCAACCCTACTCTACTCTACTCTACTCTACTCTACTCTACTCTAATTTACTCTACTCTACTCTACTCTACTCAACCCTACTCTACTCTACTCTACTCTACTCTACTCTACTCAACCCTACTCAACTCTACTCTACTCTACTCTACTCTACCCTACCCTACTCTACTCTACTCTACTCTACTCTCCTCAACCCTACTCAACTCTACTCTACTTTACTCTACTCTACTCTACTCAACCCTACTCAACTCTACTCTACTCAACACTACTCTACTCAGCTCTACTCTACTCTACTCTACTCTACTCTACTCTACTCTACTCTACTCTACTCAACCCAACTCTACTCTACTCTACTCAACCCTACTCTACTCTACTCTACTCAACCCTACTCAACTCTACTCTACTCTACTCTACTTTACTCTACTCTACTCTACTCTACTCTACTCTACTCAACTCTACTCTACTCTACTCTACTCTACTCTACTCTACTCTACTCTACTCTACTCTACTTTACTCTACTCTACTCTACTCTACTCTACTCTACTCTACTCTACTCTACTCTACTCTACTCTACCCTACCCTACTCTACTCTACTCTACTCTACTCTACTCTACTCTACGCTACTCTACTCTACTCAACCCTACTCAACTCTACTCTACTCTACTCTACTCTAATTTACTACTCTACTCTACTCTTCTCTACTCTACTCTACTCAACCCAACTCTACTCTACTCTACTCTACTTTACTCTACTCTACTCTACTCTACTCTACTCTACTCTACTCTACTCTACCCTACCCTACCCTACTCTACTCTACTCTACTCTACTCTACTCTACTCTACTCTACTCTACTCTACGCTACTCTACTCTACTCAACCCTACTCTACTCTACTCTACTCTACTCTACCCTACCCTACTCTACTCTACTCTACTCTACTCAACCCTACTCAACTCTACTCTACTTTACTCTACTCTACTCTACTCAACCCTACTCAACTCTACTCTACCCTACTCAACTCTACTCTACTCTACTCTACTCTACTCAACCCTACTCAACTCTACTCTACTCTACTCTAGCCTACTCAACTCTACTCTACTCTACTCTACTCTACTCTACTCAACCCTACTCTACTCTACTCTACTCTACTCTACTCTATTCTACTCTACTCAACCCTACTCTACTCTACTCTACTCAACCCTACTCTACTCTACTCTACTCTACTCTACTCTACCCTATTCTACTCTACCCTACTCCAATCTCCCCTGATTAGGAGAGTTCCCTCTGGTCCTGTGTAACCAGTACCAGGTCCTTCTTTAGTTCCTCTTGGTCCTTGTTCTATCCAGGCCGAGCTGGTACTAAAGAGAATAGAATGAGAGAAACCAGAAAGAAACCAGGGAGAGACCAGATCGAGAGACCAGAGAGAGGTCAGAGAGAGGTCAGAGAGAGACCAGAGAGAGGTCAGAGAGAGGTCAGAGAGAGACCAGAGAGAGACCAGAGAGAAACCAGTTTTGGTCAGGAGGCAGGACTTCCTTTGTCTTTCTCGTCCCACTCAGGCTGTGGGCCCCAGACTCCACTTCAGGAGCTGAGTAGCTCTTTCTCCAACTCTCCTCAATCACTTTTTATCAGAAATACTTCAAGCTCAGAGCTGCAGCCTCAGAGACCAGAGAGAGACCAGAGAGAGACCAGAGAGAGAGACCAGAGAGAGAGAGACCAGAGAGAGAGACCAGAGAGAGAGACCAGAGAGGGAGACCAGAGAGAGAGACCAGAGAGAGACACCAGAGAGAGAGACCAGAGAGGGAGACCAGAGAGAGACCAGAGAGAGAGACCAGAGAGAGAGAGACCAGAGAGAGAGACCAGAGAGCAGAGAGAGAGACCAGAGAGAGAGACCAGAGAGAGAGACCAGAGAGGGAGACCAGAGAGAGAGACCAGAGAGAGACCAGAGAGAGAGACCAGAGAGAGAGACCAGAGAAGGAGACCAGAGAGAGAGACCAGAGAGAGAGACCAGAGAGGGAGACCAGAGAGAGAGACCAGAGAGAGAGACCAGAGAGAGAGACCAGAGAGGGAGACCAGAGAGAGAGACCAGAGAGAGAGACCAGAGAGAGAGACCAGAGAGCAGAGAGAGAGAGCAGAGAGAGAGACCAGAGAGGGAGATCAGAGAGAGAGAGACCAGAGAGCAGAGAGAGAGAGCAGAGAGAGAGACCAGAGAGGGAGACCAGAGAGAGAGACCAGAGAGAGAGACCAGAGAGGGAGACCAGAGAGAGAGACCAGAGAGAGAGACCAGAGAGAGAGACCAGAGAGACAGACCAGAGAGCAGAGAGAGAGACCAGAGAGAGACCAGAGAGAGACCAGAGAGAGACCAGAGAGAGAGACCAGAGAGAGACCAGAGAGAGAGACCAGAGAGAGACCAGAGAGAGAGACCAGAGAGAGACCAGAGAGAGAGACCAGAGAGAGACCAGAGAGAGACCAGAGAGAGAGACCAGAGAGAGACCAGAGAGAGAGACCAGAGAGAGACCAGAGAGAGCCCAGATAGATAGAGACAGAGCCTTTCTCTTTTCAGCTGTAGATTAATCTTTACTTTAAATGTTTTCTCACTGAACATTTGACGGACTTTTATTGTGAAAGGGCTGCGTTTCCCTCCAGTGTTTTGGTTGTTTTAACCATTGAGTCGTACTTATGTGACAGTTTTTATCCATCAAAATGTTTGGGTCTTAGCACTAAATCATTCTGATCAATGATTGGCCAATCTGACTGGATGAACTCTTTATACTCACATCCAGAGCAGCTCGTGTTCAGGAAGAAGACCCACAAATAACCCTCACACGCCCCCTGCTGACTGAGATGTGCCAATGCACAACTGTTAAATCAACTTCATACAGGTATAACGAGAGAGACCAGAGAGAGAGAGATCAGAGAGAGACCAAAGAGAGATCAAGGAGAAAGACCAGAGAGAGACCAGAGAGATTTTTCCCCCACTTTTATTCCCATTGCTTTCTCCTGACTTTAGAACTTAACAATGTTACAGCTCCCTCCCCACTGTGGCACCTGGTGTTCAGAGGTCTCCTATCACAGTGCTAACCAGGCGGACCAGAGAGAGACCTGACAGAGACCAGAAGGACCAGAGAGACCAGAGATAGAAACCAGACAGAGACCAGACAGAGACCAGAGGGACTAGAGAGAGACCAGCATGAACAAAGGGATCAAAGCTACTCTCTTTGGCTCCTTTGTTCATTCTGGTCTCTCTTTATGTGCACGTTAAGATAAGATATTCTTTAATCCTTGGAATCTCAGAGAAACTACTTTTAGAATCTTTATTTCAGCTTCAGTTTCTACATTGGAAGTCCTTTGAGCAGCTTTTATCTGTGGCACTCTGATACTGTGGTTGGCCCTGGGTTAGACCTTCACAAACATCAGGTTCTGTTTTCTTCTGCTGGAGCTTGTGGCAGTGGGCAACGACAGTGTAGACAAACAGGCAACCAGCGATCCCAGACCTCTCCTGCTCTGTTCTGCATGCTGCCTCTCTCCGCTGCACCCCCCTGGTCCACCCCTTGGTCCACCCCCTGGTCCTTGTGTGTCAGCCTTCACTCTCCCCTGTGTCCTAACCCAGTGCTGACCAGTGCTGACCAGTGGCTGTCTGACCGTGCTTCCACTCAGCCGCTCTGTGCAACTGCACTTCATACAATAAGGCAGCGGAGAACCACAAACCAGAACCCAGCAGCTGAAAGAGGCTAACAAAGGCTTTGAACACAAATCCAAAATATCTGTGTCTTTAGCGACCAGAGAGGGACCAGAGAGTGACCAGAGAGGGACCAGAGAGAGACCAGAGAGGGACCAGAGAGAGACCAGAGAGGGACTAGAGAGAGACCAGAGAGAGACCAGAGAGGGACCAGAGAGAGACCAGGGAGGGACCAGAGAGGGACTAGAGAGAGACCAGAGAGAGAGACCTTAGAGAGGGACCAGGGACCAAATAAAGACCAGAGAGAGAGACAACTTCTCAATGATTGGACAAATGTATATGTACTAAACCATGTAGCAAACATTGTGCGCTGTCAGCTGATTTCTGGACTCTTTCTCTTGATCTGTTCTCTCTCTCTGGGTCTCTCTGTCTGGTCTTTCTCTTGTCTCTATCTACTCTTTCTCTGATGTCTCTCTCTGGTCTCTGGTTTTTGCTGGCCTCTGTCTGGTCTGTCTCTCTGGACTTTGTCTGGATTCTCTCTGTTCTCATTCTGGTCACTCTCAGGTCTCTAGACCTGAGAGGTATTAGTAAGAGACCTGAGAGGAACTAGAGAGACCTGAGGTATTAGAGAGAGACCTGAGAGGGACTAGAGAGACCTGAGGTATTTGTGAGAGACCAGAGAGGAACTAGAGAGACCTGAGGTATTAGAGAGAGACCAGAGAGGAACTAGAGAGACCTGAGGTATTAGAGAGAGACCAGAGAGGAACTAGAGAGACCTGAGGTATTTGTGAGAGACCAGAGAGGAACTAGAGAGACCTGAGGTATTAGAGAGAGACCAGAGAGGAACTAGAGAGACCTGAGGTATTAGAGAGAGACCAGAGACGAACTAGAGAGACCTGAGGTATTAGTGAGCGACCAGAGAAGGACTAGAGAGACCTGAGGTATTAGTGAGAGACCAGAGAGGGACCAGAGAGGGACCAGAGAGGGACTAGAGAGACCTGAGGTATTAGTGAGAGACCAGAGAGGGACCAGAGAGGGACCAGAGAGGGACTAGAGAGACCTGAGGTATTAGTGAGAGACCAGAGAGGGACGAGAGAGGGACAAGAGAGACCTGAGGTATTTGTGAGAGACCAGAGAGGGACAAGAGAGACCTGAGGTATTTGTGAGAGACCAGAGAGGGACTAGAGAGACCTGAGGTATTAGAGAGAGACCAGAGAGGGACTAGAGAGACCTGAGGTATTAGAGAGAGACCAGAGAGGGACTAGAGAGACCTGAGGTATTAGTGAGAGACCAGAGAGGGACCAGAGAGGGACTAGAGAGACCTGAGGTATTAGTGAGAGACCTGAGAGGGACCAGAGAGGGACTAGAGAGATCTGAGGTATTAGTGAGAGACCTGAGAGGGACCAGAGAGGGACTAGAGAGGGACAAGAGAGACCTGAGGTATTTGTGAGAGACCAGAGAGGGACAAGAGAGACCTGAGGTATTTGTGAGAGACCAGAGAGGGACCAGAGAGACCTGAGGTATTTGTGAGAGACCAGAGAGAGACCATAAAAAATCACAATAGAATGAAAAGGATAGACAACCTAAGATGTGTTTAATTTCAAGCCTTTTAAAGGTTGTTGTGAACAATGAGTGAGGCGCGTGTCCCTGACATCACTACATCACTACAATACTACAATACTACAGCACTACAATACTACAATACTACAGCACTACAATACTACAATACTATAGCACTACATCACTACAATACTACAGCACTACAATACTACAGCACTACAATACTACAATACTATAGCACTACAATACTACAGCACTACAATACTACAGCACTACAATACTACATCACTACAATACTACAGCACTACGATACTACAGCACTACAATACTACAATACTACAGGGCGGCACGGTGGCTGAGTGGATAGCACTCTCGCCTCTCAGCAAGAAGGTCCTGGGTTCGAATCCCGGTCGGACCAGGGCCTTTCTGAGTGGAGTTTGCATGTTCTCCCCGTGTCTGCGTAGGTTTCCTCCGGTACTCCGGTTTCCCCTACCACTAAAAATATGTCCAATAGTTCTAGCATGCGCCTCCTGTACTGGCGACCCCGCTCCCATCTCTGTGTGGAGTGAGAGACTAATGCACAAAAAATTAACAATTGTAAACCGCTTTGAGACTCAGATCTGCAGTGAAAAGCGTATATAAATAAAACTACTACTACTAATACTACAGCACTGCAATACTACATCACTACAATACTACAATACTACAGCACTACAATACTACGCATACATACACGCACTACAATACTACAGCACTACTAATAGCATACTACAATACTACAGCACTACAATACTACAATACTACAGCACTGCAATACTACATCACTACAATACTACAATACTACAGCACTACAATACTACAGCACTACAATACTACAGCACTACAATACTATAGCACTACAATACTACAGCACTACAATACTACAGCACTACAATACTACAGCACTACAATACTACAGCACTACAATACTACAATACTACATCACTACAATACTACAGCACTACAATACTACAGCACTACAATACTACAATACTACAGCACTGCAATACTACATCACTACAATACTACAATACTACAGCACTACAATACTACAGCACTACAATACTACAGCACTACAATACTATAGCACTACAATACTACAGCACTACAATACTACAGCACTACAATACTACAGCACTACAATACTACAGCACTACAATACTACAGCACTACAATACTACATCACTACAATACTACAGCACTACAATACTACAGCACTACAATACTACAGCACTACAATACTACATCGCTACAATACTACAGCACTACAATACTACATCGCTACAATACTACAGCACTACACTACTACAATACTACAGCACTACAATACGACATTACTACAATACTACAGCACTACAATACTACAGCACTACAATACTACAGCACTACAATACTACAGCACTACAATACTACAATACTACAGCACTACAATACTACATCGCTACAATACTACATCGCTACAATACTACAGCACTACAATACTACAATACTACATCACTACAATACTACAGCACTACAATACTACAGCACTACAATACTACAGCACTACAGTACTACATCACTACAGTACTACATCACTACATCACTACAGTACTACATCACTACAGTACTACATCACTACAGTACTACTACACTACAGTACTACAGCACTACAGCACTACAGTACTACTACACTACATCACTACAGTACTACCGTACTACTACACTACATCACTACAATACTACATCACTACAATACTACAGCACTACAATACTACAGCACTACAATACTACAGCACTACAATACTACAGCACTACAGTACTACATCACTACAGTACTACATCAATACAGTACTACTTCACTACAGTACTACATCACTACAGTACTACATCACTACAGTACTACTACACTACAGTACTACAGCACTACAGCACTACAATACTACAGTACTACTACACTACATCACTACAGTACTACTACACTACATCACCACAGTACTACAATACTACATCACTACAATACTACAGCACTACAATACTACAGCACTGCAATACTACAGCACTACAATACTACAGCACTACAATACTACAACACTACAATACTACAGCACTACAATACTACAGCACTACATCACTACAATACTACAACACTACAATACTACAGTACTACAATACTACAACACTACAATACTACAACACTACAATACTACAGTACTACAATACTACAGCACTACAATACTACAACGCTACAATACTACAGCACTACAATACTACAGCACTACAATACTACTACACTACAATACTAGAGCACTACAATACTACAGCACTACAATACTACAGCACTACATTGCTACAATACTACAACACTACAATACTACAACTCTACAATACTACAGCACTACAATACTACAGTACTACTACACTACATCACTACAGTACTACAGCACTACAATACTACAGCACTACATTGCTACAATACTACAACACTACAATACTACAGCACTACAATACTACAACACTACAATACTACAGCACTACAATACTACCGCACTACAATACTACAGCACTAGAATATTACATAGCTACAATACTACAACACTACAATACTACAGCACTACAATACTACATCACTACAATACTACAGCACTACAATACTACAGCACTACAATACTACATCACTACAATACTACAGCACTACAATACTACAGCACTACAATACTACATCACTACAATACTACAATACTACAGCACTACAATACTACATCGCTACAATACTACAGCGCTACAATACTACATCACTACAATACTACAGCACTACAATACTACAGCGCTACAATACTACAATACTACAGCACTACAATACCACAATACTACATCACTACAATACTACAGCACTACAATACTACAATACTACAGCACTACAATACTACAGCACTACAATACTACAGCACTACAATACTACAGCACTACAGTACTACATCACTACAGTACTACATCAATACAGTACTACATCACTACAGTACTACATCACTACATCACTACAATACTACATCACTACAATACTACAGCACTACAATACTACAGCACTACAATACTACAGCACTACATTGCTACAATACTACAACACTACAATACTACAGCACTACAATACTACAATACTACAGCACTACAATACTACAGCACTACAATACTACAGCACTACAATACTATAGCACTACAATACTACAGCACTACAATACTACAGCACTACAATACTACAGCACTACAATACTACAATACTACATCACTACAATACTACAGCACTACAATACTACAGCACTACAATACTACAATACTACAGCACTGAAATACTACATCACTACAATACTACAATACTACAGCACTACAATACTACAGCACTACAATACTACAGCACTACAATACTATAGCACTACAATACTACAGCACTACAATACTACAGCACTACAATACTACAGCACTACAATACCTATAATACTACATCAATACAATACTACAGCACTACAATACTACAGCACTACAATACTACATCGCTACAATACTACAGCACTACAATACTACATCGCTACAATACTACAGCACTACAGCACTACACTACTACAATACTACAGCACTACAATACGACATTACTACAATACTACAGCACTACAATACTACAGCACTACAATACTACAGCACTACAATACTACATCGCTACAATACTACATCGCTACAATACTACAGCACTACAATACTACAATACTACAATACTACATCACTACAATACTACAGCACTACAATACTACAGCACTACAATACTACAGCACTACAGTACTACATCACTACAGTACTACATCACTACATCACTACAGTACTACATCACTACATCACTACAGTACTACATCACTACAGTACTACATCACTACAGTACTACTACACTACAGTACTACAGCACTACAGCACTACAGTACTACTACAATACATCACTACAGTACTACTACACTACATCACTACAATACTACATCACTACAATACTACAGCACTACAATACTACAGCACTACAATACTACAGCACTACAGTACTACATCACTACATCACTACAGTACTACATCAATACAGTACTACATCACTACAGTACTACATCACTACAGTACTACATCACTACAGTACTACTACACTACAGTACTACAGCACTACAGCACTACAATACTACAGTACTACTACACTACATCACTACAGTACTACAGTACTACTACACTACATCACCACAGTACTACAATACTACATCACTACAATACTACAGCACTACAATACTACAGCACTGCAATACTACAGCACTACAATACTACAGCACTACAATACTACAACACTACAATACTACAGCACTACAATACTACAGCACTACATCACTACAATACTACAACACTACAATACTACAGTACTACAATACTACAACACTACAATACTACAACACTACAATACTACAGCACTACAATACTACAGCACTACAATACTACAACGCTAAAATACTACAGCACTACAATACTACTACACTACAATACTAGAGCACTACAATACTACAGCACTACAATACTACAGCACTACATTGCTACAATACTACAACACTACAATACTACAACTCTACAATACTACAGCACTACAATACTACAGTACTACTACACTACATCACTACAGTACTACAGCACTACAATACTACAGCACTACATTGCTACAACACTACAACACTACAATACTACAGCACTACAATACTACAACACTACAATACTACAGCACTACAATACTACCGCACTACAATACTACAGCACTACAATATTACATAGCTACAATACTACAACACTACAATACTACAACACTACAATACTACAGCACTACAATACTACAGCACTACAATACTACAGCACTACAATAATACAATACTACAGCACTACAATACTACAGCACTACAATACTACATCACTACAATACTACAGCACTACAATACTACAGCACTACAATACTACATCACTACAATACTACAATACTACAGCACTACAATACTACATCGCTACAATACTACAGCGCTACAATACTACATCACTACAATACTACAGCGCTACAATACTACAATACTACAGCACTACAATACCACAATACTACATCACTACAATACTACAGCACTACAATACTACAATACTACAGCACTACAATACTACAGCACTACAATACTACAGCACTACAATACTACAGCACTACAGTACTACATCACTACAGTACTACATCAATACAGTACTACATCACTACAGTACTACATCACTACATCACTACAGTACTACATCACGACAGTACTACTACACTACAGTACTACAGCACTACAGTACTACTACACTAAATCACTACAGTACTACAATACTACATCACTACAATACTACATCACTACAATACTACAGCACTACAATACTACAGCACTACAGTACTACATCACTACATCACTACAGTACTACATCCCGACAGTACTACTACACTACAGTACTACAGCACTACAGTACTACTACACTAAATCACTACAGTACTACAATACTACATCACTACAATACTACAGCACTACAATACTACAGCACTACAATACTACAGCACTACATTGCTACAATACTACAACACTACAATACTGCAGCACTACAATACTATAGCACTACATCGCTACAATACTACAGCACTACAATACTACAGCACTACAATACTACAGCACTACAATACTACAACACTACAATACTACAGCACTAAAATACTACAGCACTACAATACTACAACACTACAATACTACAACACTACAATACTACAGCACTACAATACTGCAACACTACAATACTACAACACTACAATACTACAGCACTACAATACTACAGCATTACATCGCCACAACACTACGATACTACAGCATACTCGCTAGGTATGCAGTATTGCACATTGCACATGATTTAAGAATTTACTTAATTACAGATGAATGGAATTTACAGGCTCAGCAGTTCTTATTGTACAGTCCGACAGCAGCAGGAAGGAAAGACCTACATCACTACAGTACTACTACACTACATCACTACAGTACTACAGTACTACTACACTACATCACTACAGTACTACTACACTACAGCACTACAGTACTACTTCACTACATCACTACAGTACTACAGTACTGTACATGTCTGTGCGACCACAGAAACACAGGTGGATATTATCAGCGGGCCAACTTGGGGCACCCTGCCACAGAGGGACTCGAACTTATTCTTTTAAGGCTAACACTATGGTGATGACAGCTCACTCCTAATACATTGTTTATGCCTGTTCCGCTTTATCCGTTGCCGGGTCGCGGGGCAGCAACATAACCTCTATAGCTGCGTGGCTGAGTGGAAACTTAGGCTTTACTCACCTCAGCGACTCCCCCCTCTCCCCCCACTCCCCTCTGCTGGGTGGCAGCTCTATGGGAGTTCTCTCTGCTCCTCGGCTTCCACATGAATCTGTTTGGACCCGATGGTTGCCGCTGCAGGTCTCTGGGCTCCTGGTTCTAACCTGCTCACTGTTTGTCCCCTTGTTACTTTGTGTTTTAGAGAGAGATGAGGCTGCAATTGAGAGGTCAGAGTTCAATTCCACCTCAGTAGCTGATGTGGACAAGCGGGTGAAACGCCGCCTACTTATGGGTAACTCTTTTCTTCCTTTCTATGTGTTGCCATGGCGCTTGTGCTTGTCTCCGCCCCCTCTCCTGGTTTCTGTCGTTGGTTTGAAGCCCCCAGTCCTCGTCCAGTGATAGTCCAGTCCAGTCCAGTCCAGTCCAGTCCAGTCCAGTACTCTCTCTCTCTCTCTCCCTCTCTCTCTCTCACTAACGTTACTTTTGTCGTACCAGGTGTCGCTGAGTCTTTGCCACTTCCTGTTTTCAAAGGTTTTTCAGAGGTTTGTGTGTGTGTGTGTGTGTGTGTGTGTATGTCTTGGGAGAGTTCCCTCTGGTCCTGTGTAACCAGTCCCAGGTCCTTCTTTTGTCCCTCTTGGTCCTTGTTCTATCCAGGCTGAGCTGGTACTAAAGTGTTCTAACTGATAGTGATTGGCCACAGTGCTGCTGGAAGCCAGGGTAGAGTAGAGTAGAGTAGGGTAGAGCACAGTAGAGTGGGGTAGGGTAGAGTAGAGTAGGGTAGAGTAGAGTAGGGTAGGGTAGAGTACAGTAGAGTAGGGTAGGGTAGAGTACAGTAGAGCAGGGTAGGGTAGAGTACAGTAGAGTAGGGTAGGGTAGAGTACAGTACAGTAGGGTAGGGTAGAGTACAGTAGGGTAGAGTAGGGTAGGGTAGAGTAGGGTAGGGTAGAGTAGGGTAGGGTAGAGTACAGTAGGGTAGGGTAGAGTTAGAGTAGAGTAGGGTAGGGTAGGGTACATTAGGGTAGAGTAGGGTAGGGTAGGGTACATTAGGGTAGAGTAGGGTAGGGTAGGAGAGGGTAGGGTACATTAGGGTAGAGTAGGGGAGGGTAGGAGAGGGTAGGGTACATTAGGGTAGAGAAGGGTAGGGTAAGGGAGGGTAGGGTACATTAGGGTAGAGTAGGGGAGGGTAGGGTACATTAGGGTAGAGAAGTGTAGGGTGGGTTACAGTTAAAAGCCCACTTTCATTGTACAAGATGAACATTACTTTTTTGTGTCCAGCGACCAATCAGAAAGCAGACAAAGAAATGTACCAGGACTAGGGCTGGTCTGACCCAACTCCCGCTGATCCAAGATGGCGGCCTGTTCAAATCAGTGGCTTGTGCTCAGTGGCGCCCCCCCATGGGCACCGAAGGATTAGCAGAACCAGCAGAACTCTGGTTTCTCTGGTCCTGGTTCTGTGGACGAGCTCCCATGATGCTTTGTGTCCCCTGTGCCCATGGTGGGACGACTATAAGCTAGTAATACTCTATCCAGAAATTATTTTAGATCCATGGTCTGAACCTGGACTGAACCTGGACTGAACCAGGACTGAACCAGGACTGAACCAGGACTGAACCAGCACTGAACCAGGACTGAACCAGGACTGAACCAGCACTGAACCAGCACTGAACCAGGACTGAACCAGCACTGAACCAGGACTGAACCAGCACTGAACCAGCACTGAACCAGGACTGAACCAGGACTGAACCAGGACTGAACCAGCACTCAACCAGCACTGAACCAGCACTGAACCAGGACTGAACCAGCACTGAACCAGCACTGAACCAGGACTGAACCAGCACTGAACCAGCACTGAACCAGCACTGAACCAGAACTGAACCAGGACTGAACCAGCACTGAACCAGCACTGAACCAGCACTCAACCAGCACTCAACCAGCACTGAACCAGCACTGAACCAGGACTGAACTAGAGCTGTGTCCTGGTTAAACTGTGACTGGATTAAACTTGATCGCCGAGGGGCAGATGGTGTTGCTCCTTGTAATCGGAGGTCTTTGGAGGATCTCAGACTCTCTGCGGTGGTGAAGACCTTTGTGTAAGTACAGCTGTGACATCACAGGTCAGTGCTGGTTTTTAAATACATTTACAAATGTAGAAAGAGAACCAACAGTGATGAGGACAGTTATATCAATACTGTTTCTACAGTACTCTGTTAGCATCAAGCTAGCTGCTTTTTACTTCCGCCACTTCCGGCGGTGGTCTTTAAAAATGCATCATTATCATTGTATTAGATGAAAACTATCTCAGAACGACAACACTATCGCTTAGCGCAATCATTTCTGAGACAATTAATCGTCCAGCAAAATGTTTAATCGTGACATTCAATCCAATTTATTTGTGTATCGCCCTAAACCTCAACAATAGTCTTCTCAGAGACTTTACAAAGTTTTGAATTCACCAAAAACAGATCAGAGAATCAAACACACAGGAAATACAATGATAATAATGGATGTATTATAATAACTGGATAGAGTATTACAGCTTGTAGCTGAATAACTCATGTGCTCAGGGGATTCTCGCGGTACTGCAGACTGAACCAGACTGAACCAGACTAAATTCACGTGGGCTACCCAGAAATTTTCCCCATAGAACTCAATGCATATTAAAACAGCTCAACCTCAGCTGACAAAGAACCTACAGAGAACCTGACAGAGAACCTCACAGAGAACCTGACAGAGAACCTGACAGAGAACCTACAGAGAACCTGACAGAGAACCTGACAGAGAACCTACAGAGAACCTGACAGAGGACCTGACAGAGAACCTACAGCTTTCATAAAGGTCAGATTTTGTGGGGATGTTAGTGTCCCTTGTCATCCTGAACTTTTTTTCTTCTTAAATCCTTGGGTTTTGTTTAAATCCACACTTTAGTGCCACAAACTCTGCTCGTCTGGCTCTGGCTCTAACTCCCGCTCTGATGAACTGCTCTGATTGGTCAGAGCGCGGCCGAGCCCCTCTGTGCATGGGCATGGGCGGCACGGTGGCAGAGTGGACAGCACTCTCGCCTCTCAGCAAGAAGGTCCTGGGTTCGAATCCCGGTCGGACCAGGGCCTTTCTGAGTGGAGTTTGCATGTTCTCCCCGTGTCTGCGTAGGTTTCCTCCGGGTACTCCGGTTTCCCCTACCACTAAAAATATGTCCAATAGTTCTGGCATGCGCCTCCTGTACTGGCCCCTCCCATCTCTGTGTGGAGTGAGAGACAAATGCCCAAAAAAAAAAAAAAAATAAATACAAATTAACAACTGTAAACCGCTTTGAGACTCAGATCTGCAGTGAAAAGGCGGTATATAAATAAAGATTACTTACTTACTTACTTACTTACGTGCGTGAGACCCTCTGTGCACGTGCATGATACCCTCTGTGCACGTGCGTGAGACCCGGTGTGAGACCCACACACGCGTGTTTGACGCAATGCATTATGGGAGATCATCCACTGCACAGAACCGGGAGGACCAGACGATGCCCAAATACAGGAGAGTTTCCCATAGATCTTTGAGAGTTTCCCATAGATCTTTGAGAGTTTCCCATAGATCTTTGAGAGTTTCCCATAGATCTTTGAGAGTTTCCCATAGACCTTTGAGAGTTTCCCATAGATCTTTGAGAGTTTCCCATAGATCTTTGAGAGTTTCCCATAGACTTTTGAGAGGTTCCCATAGATCTTTGAGAGTTTCCCATAGACCTTTGAGAGTTTCCCATAGATCTTTGAGAGTTTCCCATAGACTCTTTGAGAGTTTCCCATAGATCTTTGAGAGTTTCCCATAGATCTTTGAGAGTTTCCCATAGATCTTTGAGAGTTTCCCATAGATCTTTGAGAGTTTCCCATAGATCTTTGAGAGTTTCCCATAGATCTTTGAGAGTTTCCATAGATCTTTGAGAGTTTCCCATAGATCTTTGAGAGTTTCCCATAGATCTGTTTGAGAGTTTCCCATAGATCTTTGAGAGTTTCCCATAGATCTTTGAGAGTTTCCCATAGATCTTTGAGAGTTTCCCATAGATCTTTGAGAGTTTCCCATAGATCCTTTGAGAGTTTCCCATAGACCTTTGAGAGTTTCCCATAGATCTTTGAGAGTTTCCCATAGATCTTTGAGAGTTTCCCATAGATCTTTGAGAGTTTCCCATAGATCTTTGAGAGTTTCCCATAGACCTTTGAGAGTTTCCCATAGATCTTTGAGAGTTTCCCATAGATCTTTGAGAGTTTCCCATAGATCTTTGAGAGTTTCCCATAGATCTTTGAGAGTTTCCCATAGATCTTTGAGAGTTTCCCATAGACCTTTGAGAGTTTCCCATAGATCTTTAAGAGTTTCCCATAGATCTTTGAGAGTTTCCCATAGATCTTTGAGAGTTTCCCATAGATCTTTGAGAGTTTCCCATAGATCTTTGAGAAGTTTCCCATAGATCTTTGAGAGTTTCCCATAGATCTTTGAGAGTTTCCCATAGATCTTTGAGAGTTTCCCATAGATCTTTGAGAGTTTCCCATAGATCTTTGAGAGTTTCCCATAGATCTTTGAGAGTTTCCCATAGACCTTTGAGAGTTTCCCATAGACCTTTGAGATTTTCCCATAGACCTTTGAGAGTTTCCCATAGATCTTTGAGAGTTTCCCATAGATCTTTGAGAGTTTCCCATAGATCTTTGAGAGTTTCCCATAGATCTTTGAGAGTTTCCCATAGATCTTTGAGAGTTTCCCATAGACCTTTGAGAGTTTCAGGCGACTTCCGCTAATCTTTCAGCCCCCATGCCGTCACAAAGCGCCACTGAGCACAACCATTCATTTGAGTAGGGCGCCATCTTGGATCGCCGGGGCTTGTAATAAACACATAGCAGTCAGACCAGAGAGAGAGACCAGAGAGAGACCAGAGAGAGACCAGAGAGAGAGACCAGAGAGAGACCAGAGAGAGACCAGAGAGAGAGACCAGAGAGAGAGACCAGAGAGAGAGAGACCAGAGAGAGACCAGAGAGAGACCAGAGAGAGACCAGAGAGAGAGACCAGAGAGAGACCAGAGAGAGAGACCAGAGAGAGAGACAGAGAGAGAGACCAGAGAGAGAGAGACCAGAGAGAGACCAGAGAGAGACCAGAGAGAGAGACCAGAGAGAGACCAGAGAGAGAGACCAGAGAGAGACCAGAGAGAGACCAGAGAGAGACCAGAGAGAGAGACCAGAGAGACGAGAGAACCAGAGAGAGAGACCAGAGAGAGAGACCAGAGAGAGACCGAGAGAGACCAGAGAAAGAGACCAGGGAGAGACCAGAGAGAGAGACCAGAGAGAGAGACCAGAGAGAGAGACCAGAGAGAGAGACCAGAGAGAGACCAGAGAGAGAGACCAGAGAGAGAGACCAGAGAGAGAGACCAGAGAGAGAGACCAGAGAGAGACCAGAGAGAGACCAGAGAGAGACCAGAGAGAGAGACCAGAGAGAGAGACCAGAGAGAGACCAGAGAGAGACCAGAGAGAGAGACCAGAGAGGAGACCAGAGAGAGAGACCAGAGAGAGAGACCAGAGAGAGAGACCAGAGAGAGACCAGAGAGAGACCAGAGAGAGAGACCAGAGAGAGACCAGAGAGAGAGACCTGAGAGAGAGACCAGAGAGAGACCAGAGAGAGACCAGAGAGAGAGACCAGAGAGAGAGACCAGAGAGAGAGACCAGAGAGAGAGACCAGAGAGAGACCAGAGAGAGACCAGAGAGAGACCAGAGAGAGACCAGAGAGAGAGACCAG
>OZ035823.1:794033-799033 GCA_964034765.1 Knipowitschia caucasica | reverse complement strand
TGACACATGTGAACACAAATGTGACACATGGGAACACACATGTGACACATGTGAACACACATGTGACACATGGGAACACACATGGGAACACATGGGAACACACATGGGAACACACATGGGAACACACATGTGTCACATGGGAACACACATGTGACACATGGGAACACACATGTGACACATGGAAACACACATGTGACACATGGGAACACACATGGGAACACATGGGAACACACATGGGAACACACATGTGACACATGGGAACACACATGTGTCACATGGGAACACACATGTGACACATGGGAACACACATGTGACACATGGGAACACACTTGTGACACATGGGAACACACATGTGACACATGGGAACACACATGGGAACACACATGTGTCACATGGGAACACACATGTGACACATGGGAACACACATGTGACACATGGGAACACACATGTGACACATGGGAACACACATGTGACACATGGGAACACACATGTGACACATGGGAACACACTTGTGACACATGGGAACACACATGTGACACATGGGAACACACATGGGAACACACATGTGACACATGGGAACACACATGTGACACATGAGAACACACATGTGACACATGTAAACACACATGTGACACATGTGAACACACATGTGACACATGGGAACACACATGTGACACATGGGAACACACATGTGACACATGGGAACACACATGTGACACATGTGAACACTCATGTGACACATGGGAACACACATGTGACACATGTGAACACACATGTGACACATGGGAACACACATGTGACACATGGGAACACACATGTGACGCATGAGAACACACATGTGGCACATAGGAACACACATGTGACACATGGGAACACACATGTGACACATGTGAACACACATGTGACACATGGGAACACACATGGCAACACACATGTGACACATGTGAACACACATGTGACACATGGGAACACACATGTGACACATGGGAACACACATGTGAACACACATGTGTCACATGGGAACACACATGTGTCACATGGGAACAAACATGTGAACACATGTGTCACATGGGAACACACATGTGTCACATGGGAACACACATGTGACACATGTGTCACATGGGAACACACATGTGACACATGGGAACACACATGGGAACACACATGTGACACATGTCTCACATGTGTCACATGGGAACACACATGTGACACATGGGAACACACATGGGAACACACATGTGACACATGGGAACACACATGTGTCACATGGGAACACACATGTGACACATGGGAACACACATGTGACACATGGGAACACACATAGGAACACACATGTGACACATGGGAACACACATGTGACACATGTGAACACACATGTGACACATGGGAACACACTTGTGACACATGGGAACACACATGTGACACATGGGAACACACATGTGACACATGGGAACACACATGTGACACATGGGAACACACATGTGACACATGGGAACACACATGTGACACATGGGAACACACATGTGACACATGGGAAAACACATGTGAAACATGGGAAAACACATGTGAAACATGGGAAAACACATGTGACACATGGGAACACACATGTGACACCATGGGAACACACATGTGACACATGGGAACACACATGTGACACATGGGAACACACATGTGACACATGGGAACACACATGTGACACATGTGAACACACATGTGACACATGGGAACACACATGTGACACATGGGAACACACATGTGACACATGGGAACACACATGTGACACATGGGAACAACATGTGACACATGGGAACACACATGTGACACATGGGAACACACATGTGACACATGGGAACACACATGTGTCACATGGGAACACACATGTCTCACATGGGAACACACATGTGACACATGTGAACACACATGTGACACATGGGAACAAACATGTGACACATGGGAACACACATGTGACACATGGGAACACACATGTGACACATGGGAACACACATGTGACACATGTGAACACACATGTGTCACATGGGAACACACATGTCTCACATGGGAACACACATGTGACACATGTGAACACACATGTGACACATGGGAACACACATGTGACACATGGGAACACACATGTGACACATGGGAACACACATGTGACACATGGGAAAACATGTGACACATGGGAACACACATGTGACACATGTGTCACATGGGGACACACATGTCTCACATGGGAACACACATGTGACACATGGGAACACACATGTGACACATGGGAACACACATGTGACACATGGGAACACACATGTGACACATGGAAACACACATGTGACACATGTGAACACACATGTGACACATGGGAACACACATGTGACACATGGGAACACACATGTGACACACATGGGAACACACATGTGTCACATGGGAACACACATGTGACACATGGGAACACACATGTGACACATGGGAACACACATGTGACACATGGGAACACACATGTGACCACACATGTGATACATGGGAACACACATGTGTCACATGGGAACACACATGTGACACATGTGAACACACATGTGACACATGTGAACACACATGTGACACATGGGAACACACATGTGACACATGGGAACACACATGTGACACATGTGAACACACATGTGACACATGTGAACACACATGTGACACATGTGAACACACATGTGACACATGGGAACACACATGTGACACATGGGAACACACATGTGACACATGGGAACACACATGGGAACACACGTGTCACATGGGAACACACATGTGACACATGGGAATACACATGTGAACACACATGTGTCACATGGGAACACACATGTGTGTAACACAGGTGCCGAATTCACTCTGAATATACGTTCATGCCTTTCTCCTAATCTATGCTTAGTTGCGTGCTATCGCGAGAATAGGGTCATGTGACCACGTCCCGCCAATCACGTCCCTTTATTATCCGCTACCCGGAAGTTACCGGGAGACGTGAGGGAAGCCCAAGCATTTGCTGCTGCAGGAGCCAACTTCCAGTGCCGGACCGCGACATATGAGCCAGGTGTTAGGATAAAAGTGGACTTGGCCAGGCTTTTTATGGTTGATGGCGAGCTACCGAAACAGGATTCTAGCCTGAAGAAGAAGTATCACTCCACCTGGAGATTCCTACCAGGAACCCCAACCTCCTGCTCTGTCCGGGCTGGTAGGAGGCTCTCGCAGCCACCCTCACAACTCACTCGCACCTTCATTCTCCGGCCCTCTCATGCTCATTCACTCACTCTTAGTCTCTCTCTCTGGTCTCTCTCTGGTCTCTCTCTCAAGTCTCTCTCTGGTCTCTCTCTGGTCTCTCTCTCTGGTCTCTCTCTGGTCTCTCTCTGGTCTCTCTCTGGTCTCTCTCTCTGGTCTCTCTCTGGTCTCTCTCTCTGGTCTCTCTCTGGTCTCTCTCTGGTTTCTCTCTCTGGTCTTTCTCTTGTCTCTCTTTTGTCACTCTCTCAAGTCTCTCTCTCCTGGTCTCTCTCTGGTCTCTCTCAAGTCTCTCTCTGGTCTCTCTCTCAAGTCTCTCTCTGGCCTCTCTCTGGTCTCTCTCTTGTCTCTCTCTGGCCTCTCTCTCTGGTCTCTCTCTGGTCTCTCTCTGGTCTCTCTCTGGTCTCTCTCTGGTCTCTCTCTGGTCTCTCTCTGGTCTCTCTCTCTGGCCTCTCTCTGGTCTCTCTCTGGTCTCTCCTCTCTGGCCTCTCTCTGGTTTTTCTCTGGTCTCTCTCTGGCCTCTCTCTGGTCTCTCTCTTGTCTCTCTCTGGCCTCTCTCTCTGGCCTCTCTCTGGTCTCTCTCTGGTCTCTCTCTGGCCTCTCTCTGGTCTCTCTCTGGCCTCTCTCTGGTCTCTCTCTGGTCTCTCTCTCTGGCCTCTCTCTGGTTTTTCTCTCTGGTCTCTCTCTGGTCTTTCTCTGGTCTCTCTCTGGTCTCTCTCTGGCCTCTCTCTGGTCTCTCTCTGGCCTCTCTCTGGTCTCTCTCTGGTCTCTCTCTGGTCTCTCTCTCTGGCCTCTCTCTGGTTTTTCTCTCTGGTCTCTCTCTGGTCTTTCTCTGGTCTCTCTCTGGTCTCTCTCTCTGGTCTCTCTCTGACCTCTCTCTGGTCTCTCTCTGGTCTCTCTCTGGCCTCTCTCTGGTTTTTCTCTCTGGTCTCTCTCTGGTCTCTCTCTGGTCTCTCTCTCTGGTCTCTCTCTGGTCTCTCTCTGGTCTCTCTCTCTAGTCTCTCTCTGGTCTCTCTCTCTGGTCTCTCTCTGGTCTCTCTCTGGTCTCTCTCTGGTCTCTCTCTGGTCTCTCTCTCTGGTCTCTCTCTGGTCTCTCTCTAGTCTCTCTCTGGCCTCTCTCTGGTCTCTCTCTGGTCTCTCTCTGGTCTCTCTCTGGTCTCTCTCTGGTCTCTCTCTCTGGTCTCTCCCTGCTCTCTCTCTGGTCTCTCTCTGGTTTTTCTCTCTGGTCTCTCTCTAGTCTCTCTCTCTGGTCTCTCTCTGGTCTCTCTCTGGTCTCTCTCTGGTCTCTCTCTGGTCTCTCTCTCTGGTCTCTCTCTAGTCTCTCTCTGGTCTCTCTCTCTGGTCTCTCTCTGGTCTCTCTTTGGTCTCTCTCTCTCTGGTCTCTCTCTGGTCTCTCTCTCTGGTCTCTCTCTCTGGTCTCTCTCTGGTCTCTCTCTCTGGTCTCTCTCTGATCTCTCTCTGGTCTCTCTCTCTGGTCTCTCTTTGGTCTCTCTGGTCTCTCTCTGGTCTCTCTCTCTGGTCTCTCTCTGGTTTCTCTCTCTGGTCTCTCTTTGGTCTCTCTCTGGTCTCTCTCTCTGGTCTCTCTCTGGTCTCTCTCTCTGGTCTCTCTCTGGTCTCTCTCTGGTCTCTCTCTGGTCTCTCTTTGGTCTCTCTCTCTGGTCTCTCTCTCTGGTCTCTCTCTCTGGTCTCTCTCTGATCTCTCTCTGGTCTCTCTCTCTGGTCTCTCTTTGGTCTCTCTCTTTGGT
>OZ035823.1:779033-789033 GCA_964034765.1 Knipowitschia caucasica | reverse complement strand
GACGGTGAACATGCCGCACCAGTGCTTCATCAACGGAAAGTTTGAGGACGCTGAAAACCAGAAGACGTACGCCACGGTGAACCCCACGGACGGATCGGTGAGTACCATGTGTCTATACTGTGGACCATCAGGCGCCTATGATACTGTGGACCATCAGGTGGTCCCTTTGTCTCGTCCTCTGTCAGAGAAACTCTGTGTTAGCATTAGCATCTGTGTACAGTCTGTGTTAGCAGTAGCATCTTTGTACAGTTTGTGTTAACATTAGCATCTGTGTACAGTCTGTGTTAGCATTAGCATCTGTATACAGTCTGTGTTAGCATTAGCATCTGTGCCCAGTCTGTGTTAGCATTAGCATCTGTGCCCAGTCTGTTAGCTCCTCTCTCTCTCAGGTGATCTGTAAGGTATCGTACTGTTCGGTGGGGGATGTGGATCGTGCTGTAGCTGCCGCTAAAGAAGCGTTTGAGGAGGGGCCCTGGGGCCGAATGAACCCGAGGGACCGAGGCAGCCTGCTCTACAGGTCAGGAGCTAAAGCACACTGCTCTACAGGTCAGGAGCTAAAGCACACTGCTCTACAGGTCAGGAGCTAAAGCACACTGCTCTACAGGTCAGGAGCTAAAGCACACTGCTCTACAGGTCAGGAGCTAAAGCACACTGCTCTACAGGTCAGGAGCTAAAGCACACTGCTCTACAGGTCAGGAGCTAAAGCACACTGCTCTACAGGTCAGGAGCTAAAGCACACTGCTCTACAGGTCAGGAGCTAAAGCAGATGGTGTAGAACTGTCTCTATGAGCTTCATGTCTCTGTCCCTTCAATAAACATGATGCACACAGCACTACAGGCATCAGGAGCTTGTCTCTCTCTGGTCTCTCTCTCTGGTCTCTCTCTCTGGTCTCTCTCTCTGGTCTCTCTCTCTGGTCTCTCTCTGGTCTCTCTCTGGTCTCTCTCTGGTCTCTCTCTGGTCTCTCTCTGGTCTCTCTCTGGTCTCTCTCTGGTCTCTCTCTGGTCTCTCTCTGGTCTCTCTCTCTGGTCTCTCTCTGGTCTCTCTCTGGTCTCTCTCTGGTCTCTCTCTGGTCTCTCTCTGGTCTCTCTCTTGGTCTCTCTCTGGTCTCTCTCTGGTCTCTCTCTGGTCTCTCTCTGGTCTCTCTCTCTGGTCTCTCTCTGGTCTCTCTCTCTGGTCTCTCTCTGGTCTCTCTCTCTGGTCTCTCTCTTGGTCTCTCTCTGGTCTCTCTCTCTGGTCTCTCTCTGGTCTCTCTCTCTGGTCTCTCTCTCTGGTCTCTCTCTCTGGTCTCTCTCTTGGTCTCTCTCTGGTCTCTCTCTGGTCTCTCTCTGGTCTCTCTCTCTCTGGTCTCTCTCTCTGGTCTCTCTCTGGTCTCTCTCTGGTCTCTCTCTGGTCTCTCTCTCTGGTCTCTCTCTGGTCTCTCTCTGGTCTCTCTCTCTCTGGTCTCTCTCTCTCTGGTCTCTCTCTCTGGTCTCTCTCTCTGGTCTCTCTCTGGTCTCTCTCTCTGGTCTCTCTCTCTCTGGTCTCTCTCTCTGGTCTCTCTCTGGTCTCTCTCTCTGGTCTCTCTCTCTGGTCTCTCTCTGGTCTCTCTCTCTCTCTGGTCTCTCTCTCTGGTCTCTCTCTGGTCTCTCTCTCTGGTCTCTCTCTCTGGTCTCTCTCTGGTCTCTCTCTCTGGTCTCTCTCTGACTGGTGTTTCTGGTCCAGACTAGCAGACCTGATGGAGCAGTACCAGGAGGAGCTGGCCACCATCGAGTCCCTGGACTCTGGAGCCGTGTACACTTTGGCCCTGAAGACCCACGTGGGCATGTCTATCCAGACCTTCAGATACTTCGCCGGCTGGTGCGACAAGATCCAGGTGAGAAACCCTCCTGCCTCTCTGCGACAAGATCCAGGTGAGAAACCCTCCTGCCTCTCTGCGACAAGATCCAGGTGAGAAACCCTCCTGCCTCTCTGCGACAAGCTTCAGGTGAGAAACCCTCCTGCCTCTCTGCGACAAGCTCCAGGTGAAAAACCCTCCTGCCTCTCTGCGACAAGCTTCAGGTGAGAAACCCTCCTGCCTCTCTGCGACAAGCTCCAGGTGAGAAACCCTCCTGCCTCTCTGCGACAAGCTCCAGGTGAGAAACCCTCCTGCCTCTCTGCGACAAGCTTCAGGTGAGAAACCCTCCTGCCTCTCTGCGACAAGCTCCAGGTGAGAAACCCTCCTGCCTCTCTGCGACAAGCTCCAGGTGAGAAACCCTCCTGCCTCTCTGCGACAAGCTC
The DNA here is from genome assembly GCA_964034765.1 of Knipowitschia caucasica. Taxonomy (NCBI): domain Eukaryota; kingdom Metazoa; phylum Chordata; class Actinopteri; order Gobiiformes; family Gobiidae; genus Knipowitschia; species Knipowitschia caucasica. The sequence continues at coordinate 786,776 of OZ035823.1, read as the reverse complement.
CAGGTGAGAAACCCTCCTGCCTCTCTGCGACAAGCTCCAGGTGAGAAACCCTCCTGCCTCTCTGCGACAAGCTCCAGGTGAGAAACCCTCCTGCCTCTGCGACAAGCTCCAGGTGAGAAACCCTCCTGCCTCTCTGCGACAAGCTCCAGGTGAGAAACCCTCCTGCCTCTGCGACAAGCTCCAGGTGAGAAACTTTCCTGCCTCTCTGCGACAAGCTCCAGGTGAGAAACCCTCCTGCCTCTGCGACAAGCTCCAGGTGAGAAACCCTCCTGCCTCTCTGTGGACACAGACCTTTGGTCTCAGTCTTAATGACAAGTCTTTGCAGAAGAAAGTCCTGTGTCCTCTCCCCACAGAGCACTGCTGCCCCTGGTGGCCAGCACAGATAACAACAGGAGAGTACACCTCTGTAGGAGGAGAGTACACCACTGCAGGAGGAGAGTAGACCTCTGTAGGAGGAGAGTAGACCTCTGTAGGAGGAGAGTAGACCTCTGTAGGAGGAGAGTACACCACTGCAGGAGGAGAGTACACCTCTGCAGGAGGAGAGTAGACCTCTGCAGGAGGAGAGTACACCACTGCAGGAGGAGAGTAGACCTCTGCAGGAGGAGAGTAGACCTCTGCAGGAGGAGAGTAGACCTCTGTAGGAGGAGAGTAGACCTCTGTAGGAGGAGAGTACACCACTGCAGGAGGAGAGTAGACCTCTGTAGGAGGAGAGTAGACCTCTGTAGGAGAGAGTAGACCTCTGCAGGAGGAGAGTACACCTCTGAAGGAGAGAGTAGACCTCTGCAAGAGGAGAGTACACCTCTGCAGGAGGAGAGTAGACCTCTGTAGGAGGAGAGTAGACCTCTGCAGGAGGAGAGTACACCACTGCAGGAGGAGAGTAAACCTCTGAAGGAGAGAGTAGACCTCTGCAGGAGGAGAGTAGACTTCTGTAGGAGGAGAGTAGACCTCTGTAGGAGGAGAGTAGACCTCTGTAGGAGAGAGTACACCACTGCAGGAGGAGAGTACACCACTGCAGGAGGAGAGTACACCTCTGAAGGAGAGAGTAGACCTCTGCAGGAGGAGAGTAGACTTCTGTAGGAGGAGAGTAGACCTCTGTAGGAGGAGAGTAGACCTCTGTAGGAGAGAGTACACCACTGCAGGAGGAGAGTACACCACTGCAGGAGGAGAGTAAACCTCTGCAGGAGGAGAGTAGACCTCTGTAGGAGAGAGTACACCACTGCAGGAGGAGAGTAGACCTCTGTAGGAGGAGAGTAGACCTCTGCAGGAGGAGAGTACACCTCTGCAGGAGGAGAGAACACCTCTGCAGGAGGAGAGAGTAGACCTCTGTAGGAGAGAGTACACCTCTGCAGGCGGAGAGTACACCTCTGTAGGAGGAGAGTACACCTCTGTAGGAGAGAGTAGACCTCTGTAGGAGGAGAGTACACCTCTGTAGGAGAGAGTAGACCTCTGTAGGAGGAGAGTACACCTCTGTAGGAGGAGAGTACACCTCTGTAGGAGGAGAGTACACCTCTGTAGGAGAGAGTATATATTAGACTCTGACATACTGTAAACACTGACGTTTGCAGGAGAGAGTCTCAGGTCTAGACCCTGGTGCTGGGGTCTCAGGTCTAGACCCTGGTGCTGGGGTCTCAGGTCTAGACCCTGGTGCTGGGGTCTCAGGTCTAGACCCTGGTTCTGGGGTCTCAAGTCTAGACCCTGGTGCTGGGGTCTCAGGTCTAGACCCTGGTGCTGGGGTCTCAGGTCTAGACCCTGGTGCTGGGGTCTCAGGTCTAGACCCTGGTTCTGGGGTCTCAGGTCTAGACCCTGGTGCTGGGGTCTCAGGTCTAGACCCTGGTTCTGGGGTCTCAGGTCTAGACCCTGGTGCTGGGGTCTCAGGTCTAGACCCTGGTTCTGGGGTCTCAGGTCTAGACCCTGGTGCTGGGGTCTCAGGTCTAGACCCTGGTGCTGGGGTCTCAGGTCTAGACCCTGGTGCTGGGGTCTCAGGTCTAGACCCTGGTGCTGGGGTCTCAGGTCTAGACCCTGGTTCTGGGGTCTCAGGTCTAGACCCTGGTGCTGGGGTCTCAGGTCTAGACCCTGGTTCTGGGGTCTCGGGTCTAGACCCTGGTGCTGGGGTCTCGGGTCTAGACCCTGGTGCTGGGGTCTCGGGTCTAGACCCTGGTGCTGGGGTCTCAGGTCTAGACCCTGGTGCTGGGGTCTCAGGTCTAGACCCTGGTGCTGGGGTCTCAGGTCTAGACCCTGGTTCTGGGGTCTCAGGTCTAGACCCTGGTTCTGGGGTCTCAGGTCTAGACCCTGGTGCTGGGGTCTCAGGTCTAGACCCTGGTGCTGGGGTCTCGGGTCTAGACCCTGGTTCTGGGGTCTCGGGTCTAGACCCTGGTGCTGGGGTCTCGGGTCTAGACCCTGGTGCTGGGGTCTCAGGTCTAGACCCTGGTGCTGGGGTCTCAGGTCTAGACCCTGGTGCTGGGGTCTCAGGTCTAGACCCTGGTGCTGGGGTCTCAGGTCTAGACCCTGGTGCTGGGGTCTCAGGTCTAGACCCTGGTGCTAGGGTCTGGTGCGGGGTCTCAGGTCTAGACCCTGGTGCTGGGGTCTCAGGTCTAGACCCTGGTTCTGGGGTCTCAGGTCTAGACCCTGGTGCTGGGGTCTCAGGTCTAGACCCTGGTTCTGGGGTCTCAGGTCTAGACCCTGGTGCTGGGGTCTCAGGTCTAGACCCTGGTGCTGGGGTCTCAGGTCTAGACCCTGGTGCTGGGGTCTCAGGTCTAGACCCGCTGATCTCTGTGATGTGTGTGATGTCACAGGGTAAGACCATCCCCATAAACCAGGCCAGACCGAACCGGAACCTGACCTTCACCAAGAGAGAACCACTGGGGTAAGTGTGTGTCTGTGTGTGTGTGTGTGTGTGTCTGTGTGTGTGTGTGTGTCTCTGTGTGTGTGTGTGTCTGTGTGTCTGTGTGTGTGTGTGTGTGTGTGTGTGTGTGTGTCTGTGTGTGTCTCTGTGTGTGTGTGTGTGTGTGTGTGTGTGTGTGTGTGTGTGTGTGTGTGTGTCTGTGTGTGTGTGTCTGTGTGTGTGTGTGTGTGTGTGTGTGTGTGTGTGTGTGTGTGTGTGTGTGTGTGTGTGTGTGTGTGTGTGTGTGTGTGTGTGTGTGTCTGTGTGTGTGTGGGTGTGTGCACTTGTTTTCAACTCCTGGTGGGTTCCATAACCTGAGATTCCACTCACGTCATGGGGACTGGTTTTACGTGGTGGGGCCCGAACACCGGACCCCACTGGTCCAAGCTTAATAATCAATGGGTAATGCTTTTCTAACGGTCCTTATGCAGTCTCTGTAAAAATATGGAAAGGACCCCTGGAGGTTTACTTTCCTGAAAAAAGTGTGTTATGTGTCGGAACCCTGGTGGTGGGTTGCGGGATATCAAGGAGGGGCACACAACGGGGCAATTTCAGTCCAGCAGGCTGGAGCCAATCATGGAGCAGCACAAACAGAGGCTGGAGCCAATCATGGAGCAGCACAAAGAGGCTGGAGCCAATCATGGAGCAGCACAACAGAGGAAATCAGGTGTCAGGCTAGAAAAAGGTGCAAGTGTGTGGTTCATTAGGCTGCAGCCAATCACAGAGCAGCACACTGAAGCGCACGCTTACAAACCACTGGTAAGTGCTGACTACAAGTCATGACTTCAAATTGTTATATAGAATGATTACAAATTATTTGTTGTTTGTGCAGCTTAGTCAAGAGTCCCTAATTGATGAAGTCGACTCAGATTCTGACGATTTAACTGTCAAGAAGAAACCTGTAAAAAAGTATGGAAAAAGAAAAATCAAAAACACTTTTCTTCAAGACTCGGAAAGTGACGAACCAAAGGCAAATAAGATTGTTATCATGCAGCTGCAAAAGAAGAAAAATGGGGGCAGAGTTTATAGCAAGAGACACTTCTGCCTCTACTGTTCAATGTCCTGCCACAAAATGTCCCGTCATTTGACTAGAAAACATGGAAATGAAAGTGACGTAGCCAGAGCATTGGCTCTACCTGTGAAATCTAAAGCACGTAAACTTCACTTTGATTTGATCAGGAATAGTGGAAACGGTGAGCACAATTTTGAGGTTTTAAAGGCCGGCATTGGAACTTTAGTCCCAGCTAAACAGCCAAATTGCCCAGTTAAATCCAGTGAGTTTTTGCACTGTATAGACTGTGGGGCATTGTTTAAGCGAAAGTCGCTGTGGAGGCATGTGGCCAGGTGCCGGCTTTCACAGAAAGATGCCCAGGCTAAACCAGGCTAAACCAGGCTAAACCAGGTAGAAGTAGGGTCCAGTCCCTCTGCTCCCTAGCCCAGCCTGTACCGGAGGGCATCAGCAAAAAGCTGTGGTCTTTAATTTGGGCAATGCATCAGGATGAGGTCACGGGTGTTGTCAAAGCAGAAAAGGGGATTCTGAGACTCGGAGAGCACCTGTACTTAAAACACGGGCATGATAAGACTAAGCATGATTACATTAGGCAGAAAATGAGAGAAGTCGGTAGGTTAATTAACGAAGCAAAAACCGCAGGGAAACTGAAAACAATGAAGGATTTCTTTATTCCTTCCAACTTTAACCATGTGATTGATGCAGTCAGGTCTGTGGCTGGATATGATGAGGAAACAAATCAATACAAGACTCCATCCTTGGCCCTCAAACTCGGCCATAGCCTCAGAAAGCTAGCAGATATTCTTGAATGTGACTCAAAAATGGAGCATTGTGTTGATGAACTATTTATTAAAAACCTCCAACGAAGCCGGCTGCTTTTTGAGAAGAGGTGGGACGTCTGTGTTTCTTCTGCTGCCCTACAGACCCTCCGGCAAGCCAAGTGGAACACTCCGGACCTGCTCCCTCTGACTGAGGACGTTAGAGCCATGCATGCACATATTGAGGTATGTCGACCTGAATATGTGCAAACCCTAATAAGTGAGCCAACGTCTAAGCATTGGTCTAAACTGGCAGTTTTGACTCTTTGTGAGGTCATCATTTTCAATCGAAAGAAGGGAAGGTGAGGTTTCAAAGATGCCACTGACAGCCTTTACCTTAAGAAGTAAGACTGGGATCCATTCTGACATTGCTCTGGGACTGTCCCAACTTGAGAAAAAGCTGTGTCAGCATTTTCAACGCATTGAAATTAAAGGGAAAAGAAGTGGGAAAGTGCCGGTTCTTTTGACTCCTGAAATGATTGCTTCGATGGAGGTGCTGGTGGAGAACAGAAGGGCCTGTTCCATCTCTGACCATAACCCATACTTCTTTTCCCGCCCGGGCGCAGACACCCACATCAGGGGATCAGACTCCCTACGCCAGGTAGCCAAAGAATGTGGTGCGGTGCATCCAGAGATGCTATCCTCAACCAAACTTAGAAAGCACATAGCTACTATGTCTACAGTTCTCAATATGAAAGAGAATGAGATGGACATACTTGCCAACTTCCTCGGCCATGACATTCGCATCCACAGGCAATATTACAGACTACCAGAGGGGACACTGGAGCTGGCCAAAATCAGCAAAGTGTTGATGGCCATGGAGCAGGGAAGAGTGACGGAATTCGAAGGAAAGAGCCTCGACCAGATACAAATTGAGCCTGAAGGTAATTCTTGATATTATTAAAATATGTATGATTTTTTTCCCCTAAAGGCCACTTGTATTTTTATTTTCTGTGCGACAGGGAGAGCAGTAGAGATCCTCTCACAAACGGACGGGCTAAAAGAAACTTCAAGCGGAGAACCTTCAACCATTCATCCAGATGCACCCCATGGTAGTGGCAGTGCCCCTTCTGGTAAGTGTACCAGGTGGGGGATTACAGCCAGGCTGCTTGGTCCTAACCCTGGGAGTGTATATTGCTAATATATTTTTATTTCTCTCCCTAGAACGTTAGAGAAAGCCATGGTCTGCATCTGAGGTGAAGGCTGTGTGGAGAAGACCATGACGCCTTTCATACAGACTGGAAAGGTCCCTGGGAAGTCTCACTGCCTGGCCTGGCCTGGCCTGCATTAATGCCTCACCAGATGACCTTAGACATCGGACATGGAGTGGCATTAAATTCTATGTCAAAAATAGAATCACTGCAATTCGAAAAAAAAATCTAAAATAAAATTCCTTTAAAATAGTTGTTTGGTTTCTATTGACTGTTTTGTATTACTTAAAGTAGTCCCAGTAAAAAAAGATTATGTCTATGGGTCCCATTCTGAACGGCCCTGTCAAAGGGACCCACCAGGTAACAAAAACGTGTATGTGTGTGTATGTGTGTGTGTGTGTGTGTCTGTGTGTGTCTGTGTGTGTCTGTGTGTGTGTCTGTGTGTGTGTGTGTGTCTGTGTGTGTGTGTGTGTGTGTGTGTGTGTGTGTCTGTGTGTGTGTCTGTGTGTGTGTCTGTGTGTGTGGGTGTGTGTGTCTGTGTGTCTGTCTGTATCTGTGTGTGTGTGTGTGTCTGTGTGTGTGTGTGTGTGTGTCTGTGTGTGTCTGTGTGTGTCTGTGTGTGTGTCTGTGTGTGTGTGTGTGTGTGTCTGTGTGTGTCTGTGTGTGTGTCTGTGTGTGTGTCTGTGTGTGTGTCTGTGTGTGTGGGTGTGTGTGTCTGTGTGTCTGTCTGTATCTGTGTGTGTGTGTGTCTGTGTGTGTGGGTGTGTGTGTCTGTGTGTGTGGGTGTGTGTCTGTGTGTGTGTGTGTGTCTGATTGTGTGTGTGTCTGTGTGTGTGTCTGATTGTGTGTGTGTCTGTGTGTGTGTGTGTTGCAGAGTGTGTGCCATTGTGATCCCCTGGAACTATCCTCTGATGATGCTCGCCTGGAAGAGTGCAGCGTGTCTGGCAGCTGGAAACACCCTGGTCCTAAAGCCTGCACAGGTATGAGACCAGAGTGAGACCAGAGAGAGACCAGAGTGAGACCAGAGGGAGACCAGAGTGAGACCAGAGTGAGACCAGAGAGAGAGACCAGAGGGAGACCAGAGAGAGACCAGAGAGAGACCAGAGAGAGACCAGAGAGAGACCAGAGAGAGACCAGAGAGAGACCAGAGAGAGACCAGAGAGAGACCAGAGGGAGACCAGAGGGAGACCAGAGGGAGACCAGAGAGAGACCAGAGTGAGACCAGAGGGAGACCAGAGTGAGACCAGAGTGAGACCAGAGTGAGACCAGAGAGAGAGACCAGAGGGAGACCAGAGAGAGACCAGAGAGAGACCAGAGAGAGACCAGAGAGAGACCAGAGGGAGACCAGAGAGAGACCAGAGGGAGACCAGAGGGAGACCAGAGAGAGACCAGAGGGAGACCAGAGTGAGACCAGAGTGAGACCAGAGAGAGAGACCAGAGGGAGACCAGAGAGAGACCAGAGAGAGACCAGAGGGAGACCAGAGAGAGACCAGAGTGAGACCAGAGGGAGACCAGAGGGAGACCAGAGGGAGACCAGAGTGAGACCAGAGAGAGAGACCAGAGGGAGACCAGAGAGAGACCAGAGAGAGACCAGAGAGAGACCAGAGGGAGACCAGAGAGAGACCAGAGAGAGACCAGAGGGAGACCAGAGAGAGACCAGAGAGAGACCAGAGGGAGACCAGAGGGAGACCAGAGAGAGACCAGAGAGAGACCAGAGGGAGACCAGAGAGAGACCAGAGAGAGACCAGAGGGAGACCAGAGGGAGACCAGAGAGAGACCAGAGGGAGACCAGAGTGAGACCAGAGGGAGACCAGAGGGAGACCAGAGAGACAGACCAGAGGGAGACCAGAGAGAGACCAGAGAGAGACCAGAGAGACACTGAGG
>OZ035823.1:759810-779023 GCA_964034765.1 Knipowitschia caucasica | reverse complement strand
GCTCACTTTTTCTATTTCCTCATCATACAATTTTAGTTTCAAAGTCTCACTCACTTTCCTTTTAGTGAAGAACATAATTTTTGTTTTTTCCACCGAGAATCGGAACCCCCAGTCAAATCCCCATTCAACCACATTATCTATGGCATCCTGGACCTTGTCCACCAAGTGCTCAATATTTCTTCCTTTTTTCCATAATGCACCATCATCAGCAAACAGAGATCTACCAATTCCTTCAGGTATATCAGAAAAAACATCATTAATCATTATGATAAAAAGAAGAGGACTGATCGCACTACCCTGTGGCGTTCCATTCTCAACCACATGCTGGGTAGAGAAAGTAGACCCAATCCTAACTTGGATTTTCCTGCCAGAAAGGAAGTCTCGGATCCAATTGAACATCCTTCCACCAACACCCAACTTGTGTAGTTTGATTAAAAGCCCATCCCGCCACAACATATCATATGCTTTTTCTATGTCAAAAAACACCGCCACAACAGACTCTTTATTAGCTTGAGCTTTTCTAACTACATTTTCAAGCCTAATAACCGCATCCATTGTGTTTCGAGCTTTCCTAAAACCACTTTGAAAATTTGCTAACGCCCCTTTCCTTTCCAACTCAAAGGACAATCTTTCAGTTATCATACGTTCCATCAGCTTACACAAATTTGATGTGAGGGCGATTGGCCTGTAGCTACCTGGTTTGGATGGATCCTTCCCAGGTTTCCGGATTGGCACAATAACAGCCTCTTTCCAGGCGTTTGGGAGCTCTCCATTCACCCACACTTTGTTTATTAGAACCAACAGTTTTTTAAGCGCTTCCGCACCAAGGTTCTTCAACATCAAATAGGAAATTCGGTCTTTCCCGGGGGCTGTAGATTTTGTAGTCTTAAGAGCTCTTATCATTTCTTCCAGGGAAAATTTTGCATCTAACCCCAGGTCAGTACAGGTCTTCACTCCTAGGGCCTCTCGATACTGTGCCTTAGTTTGACAGATTCTGCCTCTTCCCAATACTGTTAAGTTTTCAGAACTGTGGACCTTAGCAAACGCTTTCACCATGACCTCTACTTTCTCCTGGTCTGTTACAAAGGTTTGTTGGTCTGAGATAAGAACTGGGTAATCCCATTCTTGCCGGTCACCTCCCATCCTCCTGATCATGCCCCACACATCCCCTACTGGAGTGGTTCTACCTATTTTAGAACAGAACGCTCTCCAACTTTCCCGCTTTGCTTGTCTCACAGTTCTCCTGACTACTGCCACCGCTTTCCTGTAAGCAACAAGATTTTGCATGTTTAGGGTTCTTTTTAAGAGTTTAAAGGCACGATTTCTTTCCTTTACAGCTTTTTTACACTTTTCTGTCCACCAGGGTACCAAGACTCTACTTTCTTTACCCTTACTTGTTGGAATTGAGGCCTGCGCTGCATCCATGATTACTTCTGTGAAATGATCGTTGATGTTGTCAACATCACTACACTCATCAACTTTATACATTGTTTCCTCACACAATTTTTTGAACTTTTCCCAATCTGCTCTATGGACGCTCAACTTCTTGATTTCCACTCTTGGAGTAACCCGTGTCCTTCTCCCCACAGAACAGAATACAGGGTAATGATCACTCCCAACTGTAGTGTCTTTCCGAACAGTCCACTGACTTATTCCTGCAAGGGCATTCGAAACTAGAGTCAAATCCAATACAGACTCTGTGCCATTTACAATATTGCATCTGGTGCCCCTGCCATCATTCAAACACACCAAATTGCATTCATCCATCCATTCTTCAATCACAGCACCATTGGGATCTGTATGTGTACCCCCCCCACACTGTACTATGGGCATTAAAGTCCCCACACCAAATACTTCTACTGCTATCATAGCCTTCAATTGACCGAATATGCAGTAACTCTAATCTTGCGCAAGGATTGTATAAATTAACTACGACCATCGGTTCCTTCTTGTCCCATACTTCAATAGTTATATACTCCATTTCCTTGCCTTTCCCTAATAGTCTATACGGGATGCCTTGTTTGACAAATGTCACACAACCACCCCCTCCACCACGGTCCCTGTCATTCCTTATGACATTATACCCATACAACACATAGTCCAAAGATGCTTTAAGCCACGATTCCTGAATACAAATTATATCCGGTTTAACATTTAGTTCTTTTACAAAATTCTTAAAGTCCTGGCCATTGGCCATCAGACTCCTAGCATTCCATTGAAGGAGAAGCACCATGATTGAAAGAAAAAACATTATGTTTCCTGACTTGACTGATGTAGGAGGTTGTCCCTCACTTCTTCCCATGTCAGTCCTGTTAATTCCAGGTGATTCACTGCTGCCTTAACGATGAGCTGAATCTTCTCATGCTTTGATTTCACATCAGCTGTGGCGTTTATCACTCCCGCAATGAACGTAACTAATGCCAATTTGTCAATCACAATACAGTTTGCGTCAATCTGCGGGGCTCTTTGACCCTGCAGTGCATCCTGTGCCGGTTCAATCTGCACACTTTTCTTCGTTACTCTCACTGCTTCAGCATACGATATCTTCTTCTCCACTCTCATTTTTTGAATATTATTTTCTTGTTTCATTCTCTCACATCCAGCATATGCCACACTGTGACTCCCCCCACAACTGCAGCACTTCGGTTGAACACCGTCTCCGCACTGCCCATATTCATGGTCTCCACCACACCGCGCACACCTCCTCTTTTGTTGCAATTCTTTGCAAAGTGACCAAATCTTTGACAGTGAAAGCACCTCATTGGTTTTGGAACATATGCTCTCACCGGGTAACACATGAATCCTAAAAACACTTTTCTTGGCACACTCTCTTCCTCAAAATGGATCAGTATGCTTTCGCTATCCGTCTTTGTTCCTCCTTTTGTTGTTTTCATCCTATCCACAGAAATCACTTTCCCCCCTTTAATCTTACTTTTTAGATCATCCATTTTCACACTGATGGGAACCCCAGAGATAACACCCTTGCACCCACCTCCTTCCCGTGCACCCACCCTCCCAACATTTTCCACTTTAAACTTTCCAAATTGTTTCAAATTTAGTGCTTTGTTTAGCTGCACTTCATTTGCACATTGCACAAGAAGATTTCCATCTGCCAAGACTTTAGCAGAGACTATATCTCCCACTTTACTGTTCAGTTCAGCTGTCAAAATAAACGGACTTAGTTTTTTCATATTTACTTGCGTTTTTTCATTAAACCTCACGATGGCAAACATCTTTGTTTTCTCTCTAGGTGTAGACAAATCATCTCCACTGCTACAGCTACCCATTCTTTTACGCTTGTCACTTCTCTGCTCATTCACTAGCTCCGACATTTCCACTTCCTCCTCTTCTTGGTCTAAATCAATTAAATCGTCCCAACTGTTCACCGCAGACCCACTCACAGAACAGTCGTGCATACTCGCCGACTCAGATCGATTGTTAATCGGATTAGATTTTGCCGCATTTTTCCGAACAGATTTGCCCGAAGACGCCGACGCCATTCCCCCACCACGCGTCAATCACCTCGAACCACTCCGCCTAGCCTTTCCCAGCCTACTTCTGCCCCACCTACAAACCAAACTTAAAACAATCCCCAGAACAAGCGCCCTCTAGCGGTCAGGAGTAAAAATGACATGCTGTAACAATACAGTAGCAGTCTGTAATATTTTCATGTCAAGTCATCATTAAATGGCCCCATGTTTCCAAAGGTGTTTTTAAATCATGCTCTTTTCGAACACCTCTTTAACTGATAACAGTAGTTCAGAGATATTTGAATCAAAATTAGTTTTACGACCTGTAAAAGATGTTATTGTTTTGATGTTGATGTCCCGCCCTCCGCTGTTTGGCCAATCAGGAAGTGTCATGTAAGTCCGTGATCGGGTTGCCAGAACTCCGCTCACTGATCTCAGAGGTAAAATAACATGTGGCGCAGAACTAAAACAGGTCTTTTTATGACCCTCAAATAATTAATGACAAAACAAAGACTAAAACGAGGATTTATATCGGGACGCCTTCGAACAATTGAAACAGCTATAAAAGTTTACGTGTGATGCAAAACTTGCTGCTTTGAGTCCGTTCTTCAGGATAGTTCCACCGCGTGAATCGGTGATCCAATGGTTAAAACTACGCACTCACGACGCAGTAACCCGGGTTCGATTAAAGAATCATTTAAGACCACATGTAAAATAATGTTAGTCTCTGATGTGGGACTTACACATTAGCACGGCTCCTGGCAACGTGAGAGACAAACAACTGATAACATAGTTCCCTGTGTTTGCTGCTGGATTTGGTGAGTATCTGGCAACCTGAGTCAGGGAGAGAGGGAGAGGACTGCAACATATGGACTGTGACTGCAGTACCACTTTTGGCCAGATTTTTTACATATTGTTCCTTTAAAGCTCAGGTCTGTAACTTTAGTCTCCAGGACCACATTATACTTTTTTTGTAGATAAATAAAGCAAATCTACTGGTGATAAAAGTTTTTACGTACCTCAGCTTTAAATGAAATAGAAAAAGGAGCGATCCGGGAGAAGGAGGTGAGATGTGGAACTGGACGCAGCCAGGTCCCGGAGGGGGCGGGGCTTCTCCGGGGACAGAGAGCTCCTGCAGCGGCTGTGCGGCTGTGCGTCCTCCCGCGGTCTCTCCACTCTCACCCTTCTCTCTGCTCTCTCCCCCTCTCTCCCCCGGGTGTGTGCTCCTCCATGTCCCCGGGACCCCTGCACCATGAGCGGCCGCTTTGTGGACTATTTCGCGGTGTGTGGACTGGACCCGGAGCTGGAGCTGGACGAGGTCAGAGGTGAGAGCCGCGTGTGGTGATGTTGTTGTTTACTTCTTACTTGTTGTTGTTTACTTCTTACTTGTTGTTGTTTACTTCTTACTTGTTGTTGTTTACTTCTTACTTGTTGTTGCGGGAGAAGCGGTGATCACAGAGACCCCGCGGGGGTCAACCACCTGTCAGTCAAACAGTCAAACAGCACTAAAGCTGAAAAAGACGAAAAACTTCTTTGACCCCTCGCAGCGTTCAGAGTAACGAGTTACTTTAGATAATAATAAAAAATATGATAATTATTATAATATCACCCACACACACACACCAGACTCATTCTGATGTGGGGGAAGTGTCTTGCCTAAGGACACAACCACAGTTTGGCACTTTACAGCCGCCCCACTGTGGCACCTGCTGTTAGACGTCTCCCATCACAGCACTAACCAGGCTCTGCCCTGCTTAGCCTCAGAGGTCTGAGGGATCTATCTTTCACCTGCAGGTGTGGACACAGGAATATGTCAATTCAACCTCCAGATGGAGCCTTTCTGCGTGGAGATGGCATGTTCTCCCTGTGTCTGGGTTTCCTCCAGGTGCTCCGGTTTCCACGACCTCTAAACACATGAACAACAGTCTCAGTGTGACCAGAGACATGTGACCACATTCTGCCACCAGCTTAATCTGGTATTCTGATAGGACCAAGAGAGACTAACGCAGGTCTAAAGCAGGACTAAACTAGGTCTAAACTAGGTCTAAACTAGGTCTAAAGCAGGACTAAAGCAGGTCTAAACTAGGTCTAAAGCAGGACTAAAGCAGGTCTAAACTAGGTCTAAAGCGGGTCTAAAGCAGGTCTAAAGCGGGTCTAAAGTGGGTCTAAAGCAGGTCTAAAGCGGGTCTAAAGCGGGTCTAAAGCGGGTCTAAAGCAGGACTAAAGCAGGTCTAAAGCGGGTCTAAAGCAGGTCTAAAGCAGGTCTAAAGCGGGTCTAAAGTGGGTCTAAAGCGGGTCTAAAGCAGGTCTAAAGCGGGTCTAAAGCGGGTCTAAAGCGGGTCTAAAGCGGGTCTAAAGCAGGACTAAAGCGGGACTAAAGCAGCATTAATACAGGTTGTGCTGTTATTTATTTTAGAATATTCAAATGATGGCAGATGGCAGCCTCACCGCTGTCAGTCTGCCCCAGGGCAGCTGTGACCACAGCAGTGCTGTATTGTGGTCATAGAATGGGCTGAGTGTGACATCACCACAGTGTTAGCCTTATATGGGCATTTGTTCTGCTAACAGGAGCAGACTGTCGCTAAGATGGTTGCTAAGGCAAACTGTTTCCCTGAATGAAGGCCTCTGATTGGTCAGTCCTTATATGGTCATAATCATAATAGGATTTACAAAGACACATCACAGATAAATACAGGAAACAGAGAAACCACAGATTTCAACCCAAACTGGTGATGTCACACGTTACTGAGACAGAGGAGTTTACTTTGACATGGAAGTCAATAGGAGCCAAACTTCCCCATGAGCACTTCCCTGTTGGGCTACATTGAGCTAGTGTGTTAGCATTGAGCTAGTGTGTTAGCATTGAGCTAGTGTGTTAGCATTGATCTAGCGTGTTAGCATTGAGCATTGAGCTAGCGTGTTAGCATTGAGCTAGCGTGTTAGCATTGAGCTAGCGTGTTAGCATCATCTGAACACAGGCGCTGGTTACGTCAGACTTTAATCCCATGACATAATCCTCGGTCTGGATTAGATTCTCATGGTCCAGAGGCTCCTGTGCAGAAGTCTCCATCCCCCAGTTCTCAGCGTGTCCCTTTAACATATCAGACCCTCCAAACATGCAGCTCACAGGGACATGAGGTCTGGGTCTGGGTCCTGGTCCCGGTCCTGGTCCTGGACTTTGTTCTGTAGTTTCACAAGGCTCCAGCTCAGATTGGACTCTGCTCCTCTGAGTCACACACAACAACAAAAAACATATGGACTCAGCCTGGTCCTGGTCCTGGTCCTGGTCCTGGTCCTGGTCCTGGTCCTGTTCCTGGTCCTGGTCCTGTTCCTGGTTCTGGTCCTTTTTATAAAGTTGTTATTGTAAAAAAAATATGTTGGAAAGTGTTTTTATTTCTCTCTCTGGTCTCTCTCTGGTCTCTCTCTCTGGTCTCTCTCTGGTCTCTCTCTGGTCTCTCTCTGGTCTCTCTCTCTGGTCTCTCTCTCTGGTCTCTCTCTGGTCTCTCTCTGGTCTCTCTCTGGTCTCTCTCTCTGGTCTCTCTCTGGTCTCTCTCTGGTCTCTCTCTGGTCTCTCTCTGGTCTCTCTCTCTGGTCTCTCTCTGGTCTCTCTCTGGTCTCTCTCTCTGGTCTCTCTCTGGTCTCTCTCTGGTCTCTCTCTGGTCTCTCTCTGCTCTCTCTCTCTGGTCTCTCTCTGGTCTCTCTCTCTGGTCTCTTTCTCTGGTCTCTCTCTCTGGTCTCTCTCTGGTCTCTCTCTGGTCTCTCTCTGCTCTCTCTCTGGTCTCTCTCTGGTCTCTCTCTGGTCTCTCTCTCTGGTCTCTCTCTGGTCTCTCTCTCTGGTCTCTCTCTGGTCTCTCTCTGGTCTCTCTCTGGTCTCTCTCTGATCTCTCTCTGCTCTCTCTCTCTGGTCTCTCTCTGGTCTCTCTCTGCTCTCTCTCTCTGGTCTCTCTCTGGTCTCTCTCTCTGGTCTCTCTCTCTGGTCTCTCTCTCTGGTCTCTCTCTGGTCTCTCTCTGGTCTCTCTCTGCTCTCTCTCTCTGGTCTCTCTCTGGTCTCTCTCTCTGGTCTCTCTCTGGTCTCTCTCTGGTCTCTCTCTGGGTCTCTCTCTGGTCTCTCTCTGCTCTCTCTCTCTGGTCTCTCTCTGGTCTCTCTCTGGTCTCTCTCTGGTCTCTCTCTGCTCTCTCTCTCTGGTCTCTCTCTGGTCTCTCTCTGGTCTCTCTCTGGTCTCTCTCTGGTCTCTCTCTGGTCTCTCTCTGGTCTCTCTCTGGTCTCTCTCTCTGGTCTCTCTCTGGTCTCTCTCTCTGGTCTCTCTCTGGTCTCTCTCTGGTCTCTCTCTGGTCTCTCTCTCTGGTCTCTCTCTGGTCTCTCTCTCTGGTCTCTCTCTGGTCTCTCTCTGGTCTCTCTCTCTGGTCTCTCTCTGGTCTCTCTCTGGTCTCTCTCTGGTCTCTCTCTGGTCTCTCTCTCTGGTCTCTCTCTGGTCTCTCTCTGGTCTCTCTCTGGTCTCTCTCTCTGGTCTCTCTCTCTGGTCTCTCTCTGGTCTCTCTCTCTGGTCTCTCTCTCTGGTCAGTGATTATTTTCTGTTTGTAGTTCTGCAGCAGCGGTTGGAGCCCAACCAGAACGAAGAGCCACAGAACCATACAGGTGAAACTGATGTAGGACTGAGACTGTAGACCCAGGACTGAGGCCGTAGACCCAGGACTGAGGCCGTAGACCCAGGACTGAGGCTGTAGACCCAGGACTGAGGCCGTAGACCCAGGACTGAGGCCGTAGACCCAGGACTGAGGCTGTAGACCCAGGACTGAGGCCGTAGACCCAGGACTGAGGCTGTAGACCCAGGACTGAGGCCGTAGACCCAGGACTGAGGCTGTAGACCCAGGACTGAGGCCGTAGACCCAGGACTGAGGCTGTAGACCCAGGACTGACTTCTCTCTCTCTCAGATCTGCTCCACAGAACGTTTCGCTCCAGAGTTTTGGCTCATTTCCCAGAGAACGTGGAGGGGAACCCCTTTGACCCGGACGCTGTGAATATGGTGAGAGTTTAGTCTTGCTTTAGACCTGCTTTAGACCTGCTTTAGACCTGCTTTAGTCCTGCTTTAGTCCTGCTTTAGACCTGCTTTAGACCTGCTTTAGACCTGCTTTAGACCTGCTTTAGACCTGCTTTAGTCCTGCTTTAGACCTGCTTTAGACCTGCTTTAGACCTGCTTTAGACCTGCTTTAGACCTGCTTTAGACCTGCTTTAGACCTGCTTTAGTCCTGCTTTAGACCTGCTTTAGACCTGCTTTAGACCTGCTTTAGACCTGCTTTAGACCTGCTTTAGACCTGCTTTAGAAGTGCTTTAGACCTGCTTTAGACCTGCTTTAGACCTGCTTTAGTCCTGCTTTAGTCCTGCTTTAGTCCTGCTTTAGACCTGCTTTAGACCTGCTTTAGACCTGCTTTAGACCTGCTTTAGACCTGCTTTAGAAGTGCTTTAGACCTGCTTTAGACCTGCTTTAGACCTGCTTTAGACCTGCTTTAGTCCTGCTTTAGACCTGCTTTAGACCTGCTTTAGACCTGCTTTAGACCTGCTTTAGACCTGCTTTAGACCTGCTTTAGAAGTGCTTTAGACCTGCTTTAGTCCTGCTTTAGTCCTGCTTTAGTCCTGCTTTAGACCTGCTTTAGACCTGCTTTAGACCTGCTTTAGTTTTTTCCACCTGCTGAAGTCTCAGTCATAAATATTTGATGTGGGATCTCTCCTTTCTTTCCCCGTGTCTGACACAGACACAGGGAGAACATGCAAACCCCAGCTCAGCCTCCGGGTCCTGAACAACGATCTTCATCAGAAACATCTAGATGTTTAGAGTCAGAGCAACTCTCAGGCTGAGAGCTGATTGGCTGAGGGCTGATTGGCTGAGGGCTGATTGGCTGAGGGCTGATTGGCTGAGGGCTGATTGGCTGAGGGCTGATTGGCTGAGAGCTGATTGGCTGAGAGCTGATTGGCTGAGGGCTGATTGGCTGAGAGAGGGTGGTCCTCTGTTTTTAACTATTCTTTCTGAAAAATCTGATCTTTTCATTAAAAAAATACATTAAGTGAAAACTAGTGATGGTCTCTCTCTGGTCTCTCTCTGGTCTCTCTCTGGTCTCTCTCTGGTCTCTCTCTGGTCTCTCTCTGGTCTCTCTCTCTGGTCTCTCTCTGGTCTGTCTCTGGTCTCTCTCTGGTCTCTCTCTCTGGTCTCTCTCTGGTCTCTCTCTGGTCTCTCTCTGGTCTCTCTCTCTGGTCTCTCTCTCTGGTCTCTCTCTGGTCTCTCTCTGGTCTCGGGTCTCGGGTCTCGGGTCTCGGGTCTCTGGTCTCGGGTCTCTGGTCTCTGGTCTCTGGTCTCTGGTCTCTGGTCTCTGGTCTCTGGTCTCTGGTCTCTGGTCCCTGGTCTCTGGTCTCTGGTCCCTGGTCTCTGGTCTCTGGTCTCTGGTCTCTGGTCTCTGGTCTCTGGTCTCTGGTCTCTGGTCTCTCTCTGGTCTCGGGTCTCTGGTCTCTCTCTGGTCTCGGGTCTCTGGTCTCTCTCTGGTCTCGGGTCTCTGGTCTCTCTCTGGTCTCTGGTCTCTCTCTGGTCTCGGGTCTCTGGTCTCTGGTCTCGGGTCTCTGGTCTCTGGTCTCTGGTCCCTGGTCTCTGGTCTCTGGTCTCTGGTCTCTGGTCTCTCTCTGGTCTCTGGTCCCTGGTCTCTGGTCTCTGGTCTCTGGTCTCTGGTCTCTGGTCTCTCTCTGGTCTCTGGTCCCTGGTCTCTGGTCTCTGGTCCCTGGTCTCTGGTCTCTGGTCTCTGGTCTCTGGTCTCTGGTCTCTGGTCCCTGGTCCCTGGTCTCTGGTCTCTGGTCTCTGGTCTCTGGTCTCTGGTCCCTGGTCCCTGGTCTCTGGTCTCTGGTCTCTGGTCTCTGGTCTCTGGTCTCTGGTCTCTGGTCTCTGGTCTCTGGTCTCTGGTCTCGGTCCTGAATGTGTCCTGTGTCTTCAGCTCTCAGTCCCAGGAGGTCTGAGGTTCTGGTCTCAGCCTCAGGCTCCTCGCTTCCACAGTTTCCTGATCACGAGGGAGGACTACAGCCGCACCTACGGCTTTGTGCTGACCTTCTCTGAGCGAGTCCAGACCCAGGCCAGGACCCAGACCCAGACCTTGTCCAGAGACCAGGGCAGGGACCAGGGCGGAGACCAGGGCCCGTGCTCCTCCTGGTCCCTGGACTCGTTGCTGGTCTCCCTGGGTGAGGACCAGGTGTACGTGTGTAAGGCGTTGGTCATCCTGGCACCGCTGCCTTTTATGGGCGTGTACCGGAACTTCCTGTGGCAGCTGCACCGAGCCGTAACCGCGGAAACCAGCCCCCCCCTCCCCCTGGAGAGCTACATCTACAACCTGCTGTACGAGGTGTGTGTGTGTCTGTGGCTGTGTCTGTGTGTGTTTGTGTGTGTGTCTGTAACTGTGTATCTGTGTCTGTATCTGTGTGTATGTGTGGGGGTGTGTGTCTGTCTGTGTCTGTATCTGTGTGTGTATGTTTGTGTCTGTGTGTGTGTGTGTGTGTGTGTGTGTCTTTGTGTGTCTGTGTGTGTGACTGCCTGTATGTTTGTGTCTGTGTGTATCTGTGTCTGTGTCTGTGTGTGTGCGTGTGTCTGTGTCTGTGTGTGTGTATGTGTGTGTGTGCGTGCGTTGCTCCTGGTGTCTTCCAGGTGCATGAGCCTGTGTGTGTGACAGTGGGTTTCCTCCAGGTGCCGCTGCCCCCTCCTGGCCTCTCGGTGCAGGTGCAGGGTGTGTATGAGCCTGTGTGTGTGACAGTGGGTTTCCTCCAGGTGCCGCTGCCCCCTCCTGGCCTCTCGGTGCAGGTGCAGGGTGTGTATGAGCCTGTGTGTGTGACAGTGGGTTTCCTCCAGGTGCCGCTGCCCCCTCCTGGCCTCTCGGTGCAGGTGCAGGGTGTGTATGAGCCTGTGTGGTGTCACCGTCCCGGGACAGCAGAGCTCCCCCTGCTGGACTTCTCTGTGAGTGACGCTCTGCTGCGGCTGGGACCACAGCAGCTGCTGCAGGTGTTCAGCTGCCTGCTGCTGGAGCATCAGGTGCTGCTGTACTCTCAGGGTGAGGACTGATGCTACTGATGCTAATGCTACTGATGCTAATGCTACTGATGCTAATGCTACTGATGCTAATGCTACTGATGCTAATGCTACTGATGCTACTGATGCTAATGCTACTGATGCTGCTAATGCTACTGATGCTAATGCTACTGATGCTACTGATGCTAATGCTACTGATGCTAATGCTACTGATGCTAATGCTACTGATGCTACTGATGCTAATGCTACTGATGCTAATGCTACTGATGCTAATGCTACTGATGCTAATGCTACTGATGCTAATGCTACTGATGCTAATGCTACTGATGCTACTGATGCTAATGCTACTGATGCTAATGCTACTGATGCTAATGCTACTGATGCTACTGATGCTAATGCTACTGATGCTAATGCTACTGATGCTAATGCTACTGATGCTAATGCTACTGATGCTACTGATGCTAATGCTACTGATGCTAATGCTACTGATGCTAATGCTACTGATGCTAATGCTACTGATGCTAATGCTACTGATGCTAATGCTACTGATGCTAATGCTACTGATGCTAATGCTACTGATGAGAGAGAGACCAGAGAGAGAATGACATTTCAGGCTACAGGTCGCACCTGGTCTCTCCTGGTCTCTCCTGGTCTCTCCTGGTTTCTCCTGGTATCTCCTGGTCTCTCCTGGTCTCTCCTGGTCTCTCCTGGTCTCTCCTGGTTTCTCCTGGTTTCTCCTGGTCTCTCCTGGTTTCTCCTGGTCTCTCCTGGTCTCTCCTGGTCTCTCCTGGTCTCTCCTGGTCTCTCCTGGTTTCTCCTGGTCTCTCCTGGTTTCTCCTGGTCTCTCCTGGTTTCTCCTGGTCTCTCCTGGTCTCTCCTGGTCTCTCCTGGTCTCTCCTGGTTTCTCCTGGTCTCTCCTGGTTTCTCCTGGTCTCTCCTGGTCTCTCCTGGTCTCTCCTGGTTTCTCCTGGTCTCTCCTGGTTTCTCCTGGTCTCTCCTGGTTTCTCCTGGTCTCTCCTGGTTTCTCCTGGTCTCTCCTGGTCTCTCCTGGTCTCTCCTGGTCTCTCCTGGTCTCTCCTGGTTTCTCCTGGTCTCTCCTGGTTTCTCCTGGTCTCTCCTGGTTTCTCCTGGTCTCTCCTGGTTTCTCCTGGTCTCTCCTGGTTTCTCCTGGTCTCTCCTGGTTTCTCCTGGTCTCTCCTGGTTTCTCCTGGTCTCTCCTGGTCTCTCCTGGTATCTCCTGGTCTCTCCTGGTCTCTCCTGGTCTCACTGTGTATTGTGCAGATCCTCAGCTCCTCGTGGTCGTGGGGGAGGTCATGTGTTCGCTGCTCTTCCCGTTCCAGTGGCAGCATGTGTACGTGCCTCTGCTGCCGGCCGCTCTCTCACACTTCCTGGACGCTCCTGTCCCTTATCTGATGGGACTCCAGGGACAAGACCGATCCCAGCTGGACCTGCCGCAAGAGGTACCGGCACCAGGACCAGGACTGAGGCTGTAGACCCAGGACTGAGGCTGTAGACCCAGGACTGAGGCTGTAGACCCAGGACTGAGGCTGTAGACCCAGGACTGAGGCTGTAGACCCAGGACTGAGGCTGTAGACCCAGGACTGAGGCTGTAGACCCAGGACTGAGGCTGTAGACCCAGGACCGAGGCTGTAGACCCAGACTGAGGCTGTAGACCCAGGACTGAGGCTGTAGACCCAGGACCGAGGCTGTAGACCCAGGACTGAGGCTGTAGACCCAGGACTGAGGCTGTAGACCCAGGACTGAGGCTGTAGACCCAGGACCGAGGCTGTAGACCCAGACTGAGGCTGTAGATCCAGGACTGAGGCTGTAGACCCAGGACTGAGGCTGTAGACCCAGGACTGAGGCTGCAGACCCAGGACTGAGGCTGTAGACCCAGGACTGAGGCTGTAGACCCAGGACTGAGGCTGTAGACCCAGGACTGAGGCTGTAGACCCAGGACTGAGGCTGTAGACCCAGGACTGAGGCTGTAGACCCAGGACTGAGGCTGTAGACCCAGGACTGAGGCTGTAGACCCTGATGTCTCTGTCTTTAGGCCAACCTGTGCTTCGTGGACCTGGATAATAGTTCCGTGGACGTCCCTGAGGACTTCCCTCAGTTCCCGCTTCAGGAGGAACTCATCCTGGAGCTGAAGGACATTCTCCAGCGACACTCTGCCCCAGAGACCAGCTCAGGTCCTGGGTCTCCACAGCCAGCCAGAGACCCCCAGAGGAGCTCCCCTCTCCCCCTCACCCCTCCCCCTCTGGCCCCCATCACCCCTCCCCCTCTGGCCCCCCTCAGTCCTCCCCCTCTGGCCCCCCTCAGTCCTCCCCCTCTGACCCCCCTCAGTCCTCCCCCTCTGGCCCCCCTCAGTCCTCCCCCTCTGGCCCCCCTCAGTCCTCCCCCTCTGGCCCCCTCAGTCCTCCCCCTCTGGCCCCCCTCAGTCCTCCCCCTCTGGCCCCCCTCAGTCCTCCCCTCTGACCCCCCTCAGTCCTCCCCCTCTGGCCCCCCTCAGTCCTCCCCCTCTGGCCCCCCTCAGTCCTCCCCCTCTGGACCCCCTCAGTCCTCCCCCTCTGGACCCCCTCAGTCCTCCCCCTCTGGCCCCCCTCAGTCCTCCCCCTCTGACCCCCCTCAGTCCTCCCCCTCTGGCCCCCCTCAGTCCTCCCCCTCTGGCCCCCCTCAGTCCTCCCCCTCTGGACCCCCTCAGTCCTCCCCCTCTGGACCCCCTCAGTCCTCCCCCTCTGGACCCCCTCAGTCTCCAGGACCAGTGTAACGGGAACGTCCCCTCTGAGGTCCTGGATTTGCTGCAGAAGAACCAGACCCTGCAGCGTCTGGAGGCCCTGACCCGGCGAGCCCGAGTCTCTGTGACCCAGGTCAGGGCGCTGAGGGCGGGGGTCCACGGGCCGCACCCCCAGGTGAGCACAACACCTGGAGAGACCAGGGAGAGACCAGAGAGAGACCAGCGAGAGACCAGGGAGAGACCAGAGAGAGACCAGAGAGAGACCAGAGAGAGACCAGAGAGAGACCAGAGAGAGACCAGCGAGAGACCAGGGAGAGACCAGGGAGAGACCAGGGAGAGACCAGGGAGAGACCAGAGAGAGACCAGAGAGAGACCAGAGAGAGACCAGAGAGAGACCAGAGAGAGACCAGAGAGAGACCAGAGAGAGACCAGAGAGAGACCAGAGAGAGAGAGACCAGAGAGAGAGAGACCAGAGAGAGAGAGACCAGTGTGAGAGACCAGAGAGAGACCAGAGAGAGACCAGAGAGAGACCAGAGAGAGACCAGAGAGAGACCAGAGAGAGACCAGAGAGAGACCAGAGAGAGACCAGAGAGAGAGACCAGAGAGAGAGACCAGAGAGAGAGACCAGAGAGAGAGACCAGAGAGAGACCAGAGAGAGACCAGAGAGAGAGACCAGAGAGAGACCAGAGAGAGAGACCAGAGAGAGAGACCAGAGAGAGAGACCAGAGAGAGAGACCAGAGAGAGACCAGAGAGAGACCAGAGAGAGACCAGAGAGAGACCAGAGAGAGACCAGAGAGAGACCAGAGAGAGACCAGAGGGAGACAGACTAGTAGTTACTCCTCAAGCTCAATGAAGCCCAAAGGGAAGTGCTCATGGTGAAGTTTGGCTCCTATTGACTTTCATGTCAAAGTAAACTCCTCTGTCTCAGTAACGTGTGACATCACCAGTTTGGGCTGAAATCTGTGGTTTCTCTGTTTCCTGTGTTTATCTGTGATGTGTCTTTGTAAATCCAGTTATGATTATGACCATATAAGGACTGACCAATCAGAGGCCTTCATTCAGGGAAACAGTTTGCCTTAGCAACATGTTTCCTGTTACGATGCTAAGCTACTAGCGTCCTGACAAATGCCCATATAAGGAAACTAGCTCCAGCTCATGTTTAGACCTCTCTTCTCAGCAGGAGGGGCGGGGCCTGAGTGGTCGGCTGCAGCAGGAGAAGAAGGCGGCCATCTTGAACACGCAGCTCAGAGAAGTGTTCGCCGCACGCTTCGTCGCCATGTTCTGTGACTACGACGCCTTCGTGATCCACAGCTGCTCAGACCTACACAGCTGGCTCACTGCACGAGAGAACATGCACAACTTTGACAAGGTGCTCTCTCTCTCTGGTCTCCCTCTGGTCTCTCTCTGGTCTCTCTCTGGTCTCTCTCTGGTCTCTCTCTGGTCTTTCTCTCTGGTCTCTCTCTGGTCTTTCTTTGGTCTCTCTCTGGTCTCTCTCTCTGGTCTCTCTCTGGTCTCTCTCTGGTCTCTCGCTGGTCTCTCTCTGGTCTCTCTCTAGTCTCTCTCTGGTCTCTCTCTAGTCTCTCTCTAGTCTCTCTCTGGTCTCTCTGGTCTCTCTCTGGTCTCTCTCTGGTCTCTCTCTCTGGTCTCTCTCTGGTCTCTCTCTGGTCTCTCTCTGGTCTCTCGCTGGTCTCTCTCTGGTCTCTCTCACTGATCTCCCTCTGGTCTCTCTCTGGTCTCTCTCTGGTCTCTCTCTCTGATCTCCCTCTGGTCTCTCTCTGGTCTCTCTCTGGTCTCTCTCTGGTCTCTCTCTGGTCTCTCTCTCTGGTCTCTCTCTGGTCTCTCTCTGGTCTCTCTCGCTGGTCTCTCTCTGGTCTCTCCCTCTGGTCTCTCTCTCTGGTCTCTCTCTCTGGTCTCTCTCTGGTCTCTCGCTGGTCTCTCTCTGGTCTCTCTCTCTGGTCTCTCTCTGGTCTCTCTCTGGTCTCTCTCTCTGATCTCCCTCTGGTCTCTCTCTGGTCTCTCTCTGGTCTCTCTCTGATCTCCCTCTGGTCTCTCTCTGGTCTCTCTCTGGTCTCTCTCTGGTCTCTCTTTGGTCTCTCTCTGGTCTCTCTCTTGGTCTCTCTCTGGTCTCTCTCTCTGGTCTCCCTCTGGTCTCTCTCTCTGGTCTCTCTCTGGTCTCTCGCTGGTCTCTCTCTGGTCTCTCCCTCTGGTCTCTCTCTCTGGTCTCTCTCTGGTCTCTCTCTGGTCACTCTCTGGTCTCTCTCTGGTCTCTTTCTGGTCTCTCTCTCTGGTCTTTCTCTGGTCTCTTTTTGGTCTCTGGTCTCTCTCTGGTCTCCCGCTGGTCTCTCTCTCGGGTCTCTCTCTGGTCTCTCTTTCTGGTCTCTCTCTGGTCTCTCTCTGGTCTCTCTCTGGTCTCTCTCTCTGGTCTCTCTCTCTGGTCTCTCTCCCTCTGGTCTCTCTCTCTGGTCTCTCTCTGGTCTCTCTCTGGTCACTCTCTGGTCTCTCTCTGGTCTCTTTCTGGTCTCTCTCTCTGGTCTTTCTCTGGTCTCTTTTTGGTCTCTGGTCTCTCTCTGGTCTCTGGTCTCTCTCTGGTCTCTTTCTGGTCTCTCTCTCTGGTCTCTCTCTCTGGTCTCTCTCTGGTCTCTCTCTGGTCTCTCTCTGGTCTCTCTCTCTGGTCTCTCTCTCTGGTCTCTCTCTGGTCTCTTTCTGGTCTCTCTCTCTGGTCTCACTCTGGTCTCTCTCTGGTCTCTTTCTGGTCTCTCTCTCTGGTCTCACTCTGGTCTCCCTCAGGCCTCCTTCCTGTCGGAGCAGCCTGAGCACCTCCTCCCGTTCCTCGCTCGCTTCATTGAGACTCAGATGTTCGCCTCCTTCATCGACAACAAGATCATGTCTCAGTGGAACCAGCAGGAGGCGCAGCTGAGGCTGTTCGACCAGCGCATACAGACCAGAAGGCTCTACCAGCAACGGGCCACCACCTACCAGCTGCAGCAGGCTGGTAAGAGACCAGAGAGAGACCAGAGAGAGACCAGAGAGAGACCAGAGACAGAGAGAGACCAGAGAGAGACCAGAGAGAGACCAGAGAGAGAGACCAGAGAGAGAGACCAGAGAGAGACCAGAGAGAGACCAGAGAGAGAGACCAGAGAGAGACCAGAGAGAGACCAGAGAGAGACCAGAGAGAGACCAGAGAGAGAGACCGGAGAGGGAGACCGGAGAGGGAGACGAGAGAGAGACCAGAGAGAGACCAGAGAGAGACCAGAGAGAGAGACCAGAGAGAGAGACCAGAGAGAGAGACCAGAGAGAGACCAGAGAGAGAGACCAGAGAGAGACCAGAGAGAGAGACCAGAGGGAGAGACCAGAGAGAGACCAGAGAGAGACCAGAGAGAGACCAGAGAGAGACCAGAGAGAGAGACCAGAGAGAGAGACCAGAGAGAGAGACCGGAGAGAGAGACCGGAGAGGGAGACCGGAGAGGGAGACCGGAGAGGGAGACCGGAGAGGGAGACCGGAGAGGGAGACCGGAGAGGGAGACCGGAGAGGGAGACCGGAGAGGGAGACCGGAGAGGGAGACCGGAGAGACTGCTGCTGGTGTCTGAGGTGTTGTTCTAGTCCAGGCGGTGGAGCAGAGGTACCAGAGGGTGGCCCACACAGCTGTGCTCCCTCACCTCCTCAGGATGAGGATCGGACAAGGACGCTTCACTCCAGGGACCTTCCCCAGACTGCAGCAGGAGGTCCTCAAGGCCCCCACCACCAGGTGAGGGGGGGGGGGGGGGTGCGAGAGAGGGGGGAGAGGAGAGAGAGGGTAGGTACGTCTTTAACGTGGATGAAGCTGATTCCACTGGGCTTTATGAGTCATAAAGGACCCAGCAGACTCTGGTGTTCTGACTCTTTAGGACCCAGCAGACTCTGGCGTTCTGATTCTTTAGGACCCAGCAGACTCTGGTGTTCTGATTCTTTAGGACCCAG
Organism: Knipowitschia caucasica; assembly: GCA_964034765.1. Taxonomy (NCBI): domain Eukaryota; kingdom Metazoa; phylum Chordata; class Actinopteri; order Gobiiformes; family Gobiidae; genus Knipowitschia; species Knipowitschia caucasica. The sequence continues at coordinate 760,805 of OZ035823.1, read as the reverse complement.
CAGACTCTGGTGTTCTGACTCTTTAGGACCCAGCAGACTCTGGTGTTCTGATTCTTTAGGACCCAGCAGACTCTGGTGTTCTGACTCTTTAGGACCCAGCAGACTCTGGTGTTCTGACTCTTTAGGACCCAGCAGACTCTGGTGTTCTGACTCTTTAGGACCCAGCAGACTCTGGTGTTCTGACTCTTTAGGACCCAGCAGACTCTGGTGTTCTGACTCTTTAGGACCCAGCAGACTCTGGTGTTCTGACTCTTTAGGACCCAGCAGACTCTGGTGTTCTGACTCTTTAGGACCCAGCAGACTCTGGTGTTCTGACTCTTTAGGACCCAGCAGACTCTGGTGTTCTGACTCTTTAGGACCCAGCAGACTCTGGTGTTCTGACTCTTTAGGACCCAGCAGACTCTGGTGTTCTGACTCTTTAGGACCCAGCAGACTCTGGGGTTCTGACTCTTTAGGACCCAGCAGACTCTGGGGTTCTGACTCTTTAGGACCCAGCAGACTCTGGGGTTCTGACTCTTTAGGACCCAGCAGACTCTGGGGTTCTGACTCTTTAGGACCCAGCAGACTCTGGGGTTCTGACTCTTTAGGACCCAGCAGACTCTGGTGTTCTGACTCTTTAGGACCCAGCAGACTCTGGGGTTCTGACTCTTTAGGACCCAGCAGACTCTGGGTTTGGTTGAAGATAAGAAGGAACCATTTATGGCTTTGTTGGGTATTGTAGTGTTTTAGTAGATGTTAAATAAATAAGCATTTCCTTTGTTCATAAAGACATAAGAGTTAAAATAATAGTATATAATGTTATCCTTCTGATAGAGCAGCTAAAATATTAGAATCAGAATTATGTTAGAGCTATTAAAAGTGACAGAAGTCACAAAACTAGAAATATGCCTTGGCTCAAGCTGCAGCCGAGCTTTGGAGTCACGATAGAGAAATAGATAAAAGCATCAACCATAGATGCTTTCAAAAATAGAGAATATTTGTAGCCAGTGCTAAAA
>OZ035823.1:740840-759800 GCA_964034765.1 Knipowitschia caucasica | reverse complement strand
AGAGAGAGACCAGAGAGAGACCAGAGAGAGACCAGAGAGAGAGACCAGAGAGAGACTAGAGAGAGAGACCAGAGAGAGACCAGAGAGACCAGAGAGAGACCAGAGAGAGACCAGAGAGAGACCAGAGAGAGAGACCAGAGAGAGACCAGAGAGAGAGACCAGAGAGAGACTAGAGAGAGAGACCAGAGAGAGAGACCAGAGAGAGACCAGAGAGACCAGAGAGAGACCAGAGAGGGACCAGAGAGAGACCAGAGAGAGACCAGAGAGACCAGAGAGAGACCAGAGAGAGACCAGAGAGAGAGACCAGAGAGAGAGACCAGAGAGACCAGAGAGAGACCAGAGAGAGACCAGAGAGAGAGACCAGAGAGACCAGAGAGAGACCAGAGAGAGACCAGAGAGACCAGAGAGAGACCAGAGAGAGACCAGAGAGAGACCAGAGAGAGACCAGAGAGACCAGAGAGAGACCAGAGAGAGACCAGAGAGAGACCAGAGAGAGAGACCAGAGAGAGACTAGAGAGAGAGACCAGAGAGAGAGACCAGAGAGAGACCAGAGAGAGAGACCAGAGAGAGAGACCAGAGAGAGAGACCAGAGAGAGAGACCAGACAGAGGACCAGAGAGAGACCAGAGAGAGACCAGAGAGAGACCAGAGAGAGACCAGAGAGAGAGACCAGAGAGAGACCAGAGAGAGACCAGAGAGAGACCAGAGAGAGACCAGAGAGAGAGACCAGAGAGAGAGACCAGAGAGAGAGAGACCAGAGAGAGAGACCAGAGAGAGACCAGAGAGACCAGAGAGAGACCAGAGAGAGAAACCAGAGAGAGAGACCAGAGAGAGAGACCAGAGAGAGACCAGAGAGAGAGACCAGAGAGAGAGACCAGAGAGGGACCAGAGAGAGAGACCAGAGAGAGAGACCAGAGAGAGACCAGAGAGAGACCAGAGAGAGACCAGAGAGAGAGACCAGAGAGAGAGACCAGAGAGAGAGACGAGAGAGAGACCAGAGAGAGACCAGAGAGAGAGACCAGAGAGGGACCAGAGAGAGAGACCAGAGAGAGAGACCAGAGAGAGACCAGAGAGAGACCAGAGAGAGACCAGAGAGAGAGACCAGAGAGAGAGACCAGAGAGAGAGACCAGAGAGAGACCAGAGAGAGAGACCAGAGAGGGACCAGAGAGAGAGACCAGAGAGAGACCAGAGAGAGACCAGAGAGAGACCAGAGAGAGACCAGAGAGAGAGACCAGAGAGAGAGACCAGAGAGAGAGACCAGAGAGAGACCAGAGAGAGAGACCAGAGAGGGACCAGAGAGAGACCAGAGAGAGAGACCAGAGAGAGAGACCAGAGAGAGAGACCAGAGAGAGAGACCAGAGAGAGAGACCAGAGAGAGACCAGAGAGAGAGACCAGAGAGAGAGACCAGAGAGAGAGACCAGAGAGAGAGACCAGAGAGAGAGACCAGAGAGAGAGACCAGAGAGAGACCAGAGAGAGACCAGAGAGAGACCAGAGAGAGACCAGAGAGAGACCAGAGAGAGAGACCAGAGAGAGACCAGAGAGAGACCAGAGAGAGACCAGAGAGAGACTGGGGGATGGAGACTTCTGATCAGGGTCTCTCTGGTGTGTGTGTTTTGTGGATGTACTTCCAGACACTGTTCAGACACAAGGCCATGTCTGTGACTCACTGATAAAGAGCGCCCTCTGCTGGTCACTTTACAAACACACATGAATGAACTGTGTAATACACTCACTGAAGGTTAGTGCCACTAAGGAGGTGGGGGGAGAGGGAGGAGGTGGGGGGAGGAAGAGGGAGCAGGTGGGGGGGGGGAGAGGAGGTGGAGGGAGGAAGAGGGAGCAGGTGGGGGGGGGGAGAGGAGGTGGAGGGAGGAAGAGGGAGCAGGTGGGAGGGGGGAGAGAGGAGGTGGAGGGAGGGAGAGGGAGCAGGTGGGAGGGGGGAGAGGAGGTGGAGGGAGGGAGAGGGAGCAGGTGGGAGGGGGGAGAGGAGGTGGAGGGAGGGAGAGGGAGGAGGTGCAGGGAGGAAGAGGGAGCAGGTGGAGGGAGGGAGAGGGAGCAGGTGGAGGGAGGGAGATTGAGGAGGTGTGTGTTCATGACTGAGGTGTGTGTTCATGGCTGAGGTGTGTGTTCATGACTGAAGTATGCGTTCATGGCTCAGGTGTGTGTTCATGACTGAGGTGTGTGTTCATGACTGAAGTGTGTGTTCATGACTGAGGTGTGTGTTCATGACTGAAGTGTGTGTTCATGACTGAGGTGTGTGTTCATGGCTGAGGTGTGTGTTCTTGGCCGAGGTGTTTGTTCCTGGCTGAGGTGTGTGTTCAAGGCTGAGGCGTGTGTTCATGACTGAGGTGTGTGTTCATGACTGAAGTGTGTGTTCATGGCTGACGTGTGTGTTCATGACTGAGGCTGAGGTGTGTGTTCATGACTGAAGTGTGTGTTCATGGCTGAGGTGTGTGTTCATGACTGAGGCTGAGGTGTGTGTTCATGACTGAAGTGTGTGTTCATGACTGAGGTGTATGTTCATGACTGATGTGTGTGTTCATGGCTGAGGTGTGTGTTCATGACTGAGGTGTGTGTTCATAGCTGAGGTGTGTGTTCATGGCTGAGGTGTGTGTTCATGACTGAGGCTGAGGTGTGTGTTCATGACTGAAGTGTGTGTTCATGACTGAGGTGTGTGTTCATGGCTGAGGTGTGTGTTCATGGCTGAGGTTTGTGTTCATGGCCGAGGTGTTTTGTTCCTGGCTGAGGTGTGTGTTCATGGCTGAGGTGTGTGTTCATGACTGAGGTGTGTGTTCATAGCTGAGGTGTGTGTTCATGGCTGAGGTGTGTGTTCATGGCTGAGGTGTGTGTTCATGACTGAGGCTGAGGTGTGTGTTCATGACTGAAGTGTGTGTTCATGACTGAGGTGTGTGTTCATGGCTGAGGTGTGTGTTCATGACTGAGGTGTGTGTTCATGGCTGAGGTGTGTGTTCATAGCTGAGGTGTGTGTTCATGGCTGAGGTGTGTGTTCATGACTGAGGCTGAGGTGTGTGTTCATGACTGAAATGTGTGTTCATGACTGAGGTGTGTGTTCATGGCTGAGGTGTGTGTTCATGGCTGAGGTGTGTGTTCATGGCTGAGGTGTGTGTTCATGACTGAAGTGTGTGTTCATGACTGAAGTGTGTGTTCATGACTGAGGTGTGTGTTCATGACTGAAGTGTGTGTTCATGACTGAAGTGTGTGTTCATGACTGAGGTGTGTGTTCATGACTGAAGTGTGTGTTCATGGCTGAGGTGTGTGTCCATGACTGAAGTGTGTGTTCATGACTGAAGTGTGTGTTCATGACTGAAGTGTGTGTTCATGCCTGAGGTGTGTGTTCATGACTGAAGTGTGTGTTCATGACTGAGGTGTGTGTTCATGGCTGAGGTGTGTGTTCTTGGCCGAGGTGTTTGTTCCTGGCTGAGGTGTGTGTTCAAGGCTGAGGCGTGTGTTCATGACTGAGGTGTGTGTTCATGACTGAAGTGTGTGTTCATGGCTGAGGTGTGTGTTCATGACTGAGGCTGAGGTGTGTGTTCATGACTGAAGTGTGTGTTCATGGCTGAGGTGTGTGTTCATGACTGAGGCTGAGGTGTGTGTTCATGAATGAAGTGTGTGTTCATGACTGAGGTGTGTGTTCATGACTGATGTGTGTGTTCATGGCTGAGGTGTGTGTTCATGACTGAGGTGTGTGTTCATAGCTGAGGTGTGTGTTCATGGCTGAGGTGTGTGTTCATGACTGAGGCTGAGGTGTGTGTTCATGACTGAAGTGTGTGTTCATGACTGAGGTGTGTGTTCATGGCTGAGGTGTGTGTTCATGGCTGAGGTTTGTGTTCATGGCCGAGGTGTTTGTTCCTGGCTGAGGTGTGTGTTCATGGCTGAGGTGTGTGTTCATGACTGAGGTGTGTGTTCATAGCTGAGGTGTGTGTTCATGGCTGAGGTGTGTGTTCATGACTGAGGCTGAGGTGTGTGTTCATGACTGAAGTGTGTGTTCATGACTGAGGTGTGTGTTCATGGCTGAGGTGTGTGTTCATGACTGAGGTGTGTGTTCATGGCTGAGGTGTGTGTTCATAGCTGAGGTGTGTGTTCATGGCTGAGGTGTGTGTTCATGACTGAGGCTGAGGTGTGTGTTCATGACTGAAATGTGTGTTCATGACTGAGGTGTGTGTTCATGGCTGAGGTGTGTGTTCATGGCTGAGGTGTGTGTTCATGGCTGAGGTGTGTGTTCATGGCTGAGGTGTGTGTTCATGACTGAAGTGTGTGTTCATGGCTGAGGTGTGTGTTCATGACTGAAGTGTGTGTTCATGGCTGAGGTGTGTGTTCATGACTGAGGCTGAGGTGTGTGTTCATGACTGAAGTGTGTGTTCATGACTGAGGTGTGTGTTCATGGCTGAGGTGTGTGTTCATGGCTGAGGTGTGTGTTCATGACTGAGGTGTGTGTTCATGGCTGAGGTGTGTGTTCATGGCTGAGGCGTGTGTTCATGACTGAGGTGTGTGTTCATGACTGAGGTGTGTGTTCATGACTGAGGTGTGTGTTCATGACTGAAGTGTGTGTTCATGACTGATGTGTGTGTTCATGGCTGAAGTGTGTGTTCATGACTGAGGTGTGTGTCTTACCTGTCTGCACTGGAACACCGCAGCTCAGTGTGTAGCTGTTCTCAGAGTCTGCAACAAAAAACACAAAAGTACAATTAATCCCCGTTTCCATCTAGTCTACCTTAGACTTTACTCTAGAGAGAGACCAGAGAGAGACCAGAGAGAGACCAGAGAGCGAGAGACCAGAGAGAGAGAGAGACCAGAGAGAAAGACCGGAGAGAGAGACCAGAGAGAGACCAGAGAGAGACCAGAGAGAGACCAGAGAGAGACCAGAGAGCGAGAGACCAGAGAGAGACCAGAGAGAGAGACCAGAGAGAGACCAGAGAGAGACCAGAGAGAGACCAGAGAGAGACCAGAGAGAGACCAGAGGAGACCAGAGAGAGAGACCAGAGAGAGACCAGAGAGAGACCAGAGAGAGACCAGAGAGAGAGACCAGAGAGAGACCAGAGAGAGGCCAGAGAGAGACCAGAGAGAGACCAGAGAGAGAGACCTGAGAGAGAGACCAGAGAGAGAGATCAGAGAGAGACCAGAGAGAGAGACCAGAGAGAGAGATCAGAGAGAGACCAGAGAGAGAGACCAGAGAGAGACCAGAGAGAGACCAGAGAGAGAGACCAGAGAGAGACCAGAGAGAGACCAGAGAGAGAGACCAGAGAGAGAGACCAGAGAGAGAGATCAGAGAGAGACCAGAGAGAGAGACCAGAGAGAGAGATCAGAGAGAGACCAAGAGAGAGAGACCAGAGAGAGAGACCAGAGAGAGACCAGAGAGAGAGACCAGAGAGAGACCAGAGAGAGAGACCTGAGAGGGAGACCAGAGTGAGACCAGAGAGAGAGATCAGAGAGAGACACTAGAGAGAGAGATCAGAGAGAGAGACCAGAGAGAGAGACCAGAGAGAGAGACCAGAGAGCGAGATCGGAGAGAGAGACCAGAGAGAGAGATCAGAGAGAGAGACCAGAGAGAGAGACCAGAGAGATAACTAGAGAGAGATAGAGAGAGAGACCAGAGAGAGATCAGAGAGAGAGACCAGAGAGAGAGATGAGAGAGAGACCAGAGAGAGACCAGAGAGAGAGATCAGAGAGAGAGACCAGAGAGAGAGACCAGAGAGAGACCAGAGAGACCAGAGAGAGAGACCAGAGAGAGACCAGAGAGAGACCAGAGAGAGAGACCAGAGAGAGAGACCAGAGAGAGAGACCAGAGAGAGACCAGAGAGAGACCAGAGAGAGAGATCAGAGAGAAAGACCAGGGAGAGACCAGAGAGAGAGACCAGAGAGAGAGACCAGAGAGAGAGACCAGAGAGAGACCAGAGAGAGACCAGAGAGAGAGATCAGAGAGAGAGACCAGGGAGAGACCAGAGAGAGACCAGAGAGAGAGATCAGAGAGAGAGACCAGAGAGAGAGACCAGAGAGAGACATCAGAGAGAGAGATCAGAGAGAGACCAGAGAGAGAGAGTTACGAGAGAGACCAGAGAGACTAGAGGGAGAGAGAGACTAGAGAGAGAGAGAGACTAGAGAGACCAGAGAGACTAGAGGGAGAGAGAGACTAGAGAGATACTAGAGAGACTAGAGAGACTAGAGGGAGAGAGAGACCAGAGAGACAAGAGGGAGAGAGAGAGAGATACAAGACAGAGAGAGACTAGAGAGAGAGAAAGACCAGAGAGACTATAGGGAGAGAGAGAGACAAGAGAGAGAGAGAGACCAGAAAGAGAGAGAGACAAGAGAGACCAGAGAGACCAGAGAGAGACCCAAAGGACCGATGTCTCTCAGCTGACCTGGGAACGCCCCCAGATGACTGAGGTCTCTGCTCAGACTGCTGCCCCCGCAACCCGGCAATGGATAAAGCGGGGGAAAAATGTACGAATGGAAACAGTGCATCACAGGGACAGGGAATTCTGCAGCGTTCAGTGTGAGAGAAATGAATTTGTTTTAAATGAGATTCAGACGAGAATCTATACTTTTACCAAAGAACCTAGATCCTTGAGCACAGAGCTGGTGTGAAGAAGGACAGAGGCCACTAGGGGGCAGCATATCCCTGCACCAGAGTATTCCACACACTGGGTCTGAAGCAGCACTTTGGGGTGGGTCTCTCTCTAAATGTTGGGGTTAGTCTCTAAATGTTGGGGTGGGTCTCTCTCTAAATGTTGGGGTTAGTCTCTAAATGTTGGGGTGGGTCTCTCTCTAAATGTTGGGGTCTCTCTCTAAATGTTGGGGTTGGTCTCTCTCTAAATGTTGGGGTTGGTTTCTCTCTAAATGTTGGGGTTGGTCTCTAAATGTTGGGGTTGGTCTCTCTCTAAATGTTGGGGTTGGTCTCTCTCTAAATGTTGGGGTTGGTTTCTCTCTAAATGTTGGGGTTGGTCTCTAAATGTTGGGGTTGGTCTCTAAATGTTGGGGATAGTGTCTAAATGTTGGGGTTGGTCTCTAAATGTTGGGGTTGGTCTCTAAATGTTGGGGTTAGTCTCTAAATGTTGGGGTTGGTCTCTAAATGTTGGGGTTAGTCTCTAAATGTTGGGGTTGGTCTCTAAATGTTGGGGTTAGTCTCTAAATGTTGGAGTTGGTCTCTAAATGTTGGGGTTGGTCTCTCTAAATGTTGGGGTTGGTCTCTCTCTAAATGTTGGGGTTGGTCTCTCTCTAAATGTTGGGGTCTCTCTCTAAATGTTGGGGTTGGTCTCTAAATGTTGGGGTTTGTCTCTAAATGTTGGGGTTGGTCTCTCTAAATGTTGGGGTTGGTCTCTCTCTAAATGTTGGGGTTGGTCTCTCTCTAAATGTTGGGGTGGGTCTCTCTCTAAATGTTGGGGTTAGTCTCTAAATGTTGGGGTGGGTCTCTCTCTAAATGTTGGGGTCTCTCTCTAAATGTTGGGGTTAGTCTCTAAATGTTGGAGTTGGTCTCTAAATGTTGGGGTTGGTCTCTCTAAATGTTGGGGTTGGTCTCTCTCTAAATGTTGGGGTTGGTCTCTCTCTAAATGTTGGGGTCTCTCTCTAAATGTTGGGGTTAGTCTCTAAATGTTGGGGTTTGTCTCTCTCTAAATGTTGGGGTTGGTCTCTCTCTAAATGTTGGGGTTGGTCTCTCTAAATGTTGGGGTTGGTCTCTCTCTAAATGTTGGGGTTGGTTTCTCTCTAAATGTTGGGGTTGGTCTCTCTCTAAATGTTGGGGTTGGTCTCTCTCTAAATGTTGGGGTTGGTCTCTCTCTAAATGTTGGGGTTGGTCTCTCTCTAAATGTTGGGGTTGGTCTCTCTCTAAATGTTGGGGTTGGTTTCTCTCTAAATGTTGGGGTTGGTCTCTCTCTAAATGTTGGGGTTGGTCTCTCTCTAAATGTCGGGGTCTCTCTCTAAATGTTTGGGTTGGTCTCTCTCTAAATGTTGGGGTCTCTCTCTAAATGTTGGGGTTGGTTTCTCTCTAAATGTAGGGGTTGGTCTCAAATGTTGGGGTTGGTCTCTAAATGTTGGGGTTGGTTTCTCTCTAAATGTTGGGGTTGGTCTCTCTCTAAATGTTGGGGTTGGTCTCTAAATGTTGGGGTTGGTCTCTCTCTAAATGTTGGGGTTGGTCTCTAAATGTTGGGGTTGGTCTCTCTCTAAATGTTGGGGATAGTCTCTAAATGTTGGGGTTAGTCTCTAAATGTTGGGGTTGGTCTCTCTCTAAATGTTGGGGTTGGTTTCTCTCTAAATGTTGGGGTTGGTCTCTCTCTAAATGTTGGGGTTGGTCTCTCTCTAAATGTTGGGGTTGGTCTCCAAATGTTGGGGTTGGTCTCTCTCTAAATGTTGGGGTTGGTCTCTCTCTAAATGTTGGGGTTAGTTTCTCTCTAAATGTTGGGGTTGGTCTCTCTCTAAATGTTGGGGATAGTCTCTAAATGTTGGGGTTGGTCTCTAAATGTTGGGGTTAGTCTCTAAATGTTGGGGTTAGTCTCTAAATGTTGGGGTTAGTCTCTAAATGTTGGTGTTGGTCTCTAAATGTTGGGGTTGGTCTCTAAATGTTGGGGTTAGTCTCTAAATGTTGGGGTTAGTCTGTAAATGTTGGGGTTGGTCTCTCTCTAAATGTTGGGGTTGGTTTCTCTCTAAATGTTGGGGTTGGTCTCTCTCTAAATGTTGGGGTTGGTCTCTCTCTAAATGTTGGGGTGGGTCTCTAAATGTTAGGGTTGGTCTCTCTCTAAATGTTGGGGATAGTCTCTAAATGTTGGGGTTAGTCTCTAAATGTTGGGGTTGGTCTCTCTCTAAATGTTGGGGTTGGTTTCTCTCTAAATGTTGGGGTTGGTCTCTCTCTAAATGTCGGGGTTGGTCTCCAAATGTTGGGGTTGGTCTCTCTCTAAATGTTGGGGTTGGTCTCTAAATGTTGGGGTTGGTCTCTCTCTAAATGTTGGGGTTGGTCTCTCTAAATGTTGGGGTTGGTCTCTCTCTAAATGTTGGGGTTGGTTTCTCTCTAAATGTTGGGGTTGGTCTCTCTCTAAATGTTGGGGTTGGTCTCTCTCTAAATGTTGGGGTTGGTCTCTCTCTAAATGTTGGGGTTGGTCTCTCTCTAAATGTTGGGGTTGGTCTCTCTCTAAATGTTGGGGTTGGTTTCTCTCTAAATGTTGGGGTTGGTCTCTCTCTAAATGTTGGGGTTGGTCTCTCTCTAAATGTCGGGGTCTCTCTCTAAATGTTTGGGTTGGTCTCTCTCTAAATGTTGGGGTCTCTCTCTAAATGTTGGGGTTGGTTTCTCTCTAAATGTTGGGGTTGGTCTCTAAATGTTGGGGTTGGTTTCTCTCTAAATGTTGGGGTTGGTCTCTCTCTAAATGTTGGGGATAGTCTCTAAATGTTGGGGTTAGTCTCTAAATGTTGGGGTTGGTCTCTCTCTAAATGTTGGGGTTGGTTTCTCTCTAAATGTTGGGGTTGGTCTCTCTCTAAATGTTGGGGTTGGTCTCTCTCTAAATGTTGGGGTTGGTCTCTCTCTAAATGTTGGGGTTGGTCTCTCTCTAAATGTTGGGGTTGGTCTCTCTCTAAATGTTGGGGTTAGTTTCTCTCTAAATGTTGGGGTTGGTCTCTAAATGTTGGGGTTGGTCTCTCTCTAAATGTTGGGGATAGTCTCTAAATGTTGGGGTTGGTCTCTAAATGTTGGGGTTAGTCTCTAAATGTTGGGGTTAGTCTCTAAATGTTGGGGTTAGTCTCTAAATGTTGGTGTTGGTCTCTAAATGTTGGGGTTAGTCTCTAAATGTTGGGGTTGGTCTCTAAATGTTGGGGTTAGTCTGTAAATGTTGGGGTTGGTCTCTCTCTAAATGTTGGGGTTGGTTTCTCTCTAAATGTTGGGGTTGGTCTCTCTCTAAATGTTGGGGTTGGTCTCTCTCTAAATGTTGGGGTGGGTCTCTAAATGTTAGGGTTGGTCTCTCTCTAAATGTTGGGGATAGTCTCTAAATGTTGGGGTTAGTCTCTAAATGTTGGGGTTGGTCTCTCTCTAAATGTTGGGGTTGGTCTCTCTCTAAATGTTGGGGTTGGTCTCTCTCTAAATGTCGGGGTTGGTCTCCAAATGTTGGGGTTGGTCTCTCTCTAAATGTTGGGGTTGGTCTCTAAATGTTGGGGTTGGTCTCTCTCTAAATGTTGGGGTTAGTTTCTCTCTAAATGTTGGGGTTGGTCTCTAAATGTTGGGGTTGGTCTCTCTCTAAATGTTGGGGTTGGTCTCTAAATGTTGGGGTTAGTCTCTAAATGTTGGGGTTGGTCTCTAAATGTTGGGGTTAGTCTCTAAATGTTGGGGTTGGTCTCTAAATGTTGGGGTCTCTCTCTAAATGTTGGGGTTGGTCTCTCTGGTCACCATCAGCAGCACCATCAGCAGCACCATCAGCAGTACCAGAACCATCAGCAGCACCATCAGCAGTACCAGTACCATCAGCAGCACCATCAGCAGTACCAGAACCATCAGCAGTACCAATACCATCAGCAGCACCATCAGCAGTACCAGAACCATCAGCAGCACCATCAGCAGTACCAGTACCATCAGCAGCACCATCAGCAGCACCATCAGCAGTACCAGCAGCAGCAGCAGTGTGGTTACCTGCCAGGAACAGGGCGTTGGAGGGGCAGGACAGGGAGCAGACCTCAGCTCCTCCGGTCTTGGAGCAGGACAGTTGAGCTCGTGGCGCTGGCTTCCCATTGGGCAGACACTTTACCGCCTCTGAGGAGACAACGCCGTTACCATGGTAACACAGACACTTTGGGTCGTCAGGGCAACAAGACGCTAACATGAACCAAGCAACGAAAGCGGCATATTTCCACCTGCGCCACATTAGCTACAATAAGGAATATCCTAAAAGTCTGTACTCCTGTGGAACCGTGGTCTATACAGAGACCGGGGTCTGGACAGAGACCGGGGTCTGGAAAGAGACCGGGGTCTGGACAGAGACTGGGGTCTGGACAGAGACTGGGGTCTGGACAGAGACTGGGGTCTGGACAGGGACTAGGGTCTTACCGATACAGTCTTTCTTGTTCCAGTGCAGTTTAGACCCTGGCGGACACAGGCACTCGAAGGCTCCTGGAGTGTTGACACAACCAAACTCACAGCTGCCATTGTTCATACTGCACTCATCGATATCTGAGGAAAAGAACCAGAGAGACCAGGGAGAGACCAGAGAGAGACCAGAGAGAGACCAGGGAGAGACCAGGGAGAGACCAGGGAGAGACCAGGGAGCGACCAGAGAGAGACCAGGGAGAGACCAGGGAGAGACCAGGGAGAGACCAGGGAGAGACCAGGGAGCGACCAGAGAGAGACCAGGGAGAGACCAGGGAGAGACCAGGGAGCGACCAGAGAGAGATCAGGGGAGACCAGGGAGAGACCAGAGAGAGACCAGAGAGAGACCAGGGAGAGACCAGGGAGAGACCAGGGAGAGACCAGGGAGCGACCAGAGAGAGACCAGGGAGAGACCAGGGAGAGACCAGGGAGCGACCAGAGAGAGACCAGGGAGAGACCAGGGAGAGACCAGAGAGAGACCAGGGAGAGACCAAAGAGAGACCAGGGAGAGACCAGAGAGAGACCAGGGAGAGACCAGGGAGAGACCAGGGAGAGACCAGGGAGAGACCAGGGAGAGACCAGAGAGAGACCAGGGAGCGACCAGAGAGAGACCAGGGAGAGACCAGGGAGAGACCAGGGAGCAACCAAAGAGAGACCAGGGAGAGACCAGGGAGAGACCAGAGAGAGACCAGGGAGAGACCAGGGAGAGACCAGAGAGAGACCAGGGAGAGACCAGAGAGAGAGACCAGGGAGAGACCAGGGAGAGACCAGGGAGAGACCAGGGAGAGACCAGAGAGAGACCAGGGAGCGACCAGAGAGAGACCAGGGAGAGACCAGGGAGAGACCAGGGAGCGACCAGAGAGAGACCAGGGAGAGACCAGGGAGAGACCAGAGAGAGACCAGGGAGAGACCAGGGAGAGACCAGGGAGAGACCAGGGAGAGACCAGGGAGAGACCAGGGAGAGACCAGGGAGAGACCAGGGAGAGACCAGGGAGAGACCAGAGAGAGACCAGAGAGAGACCAGAGAGAGAGACCAGAGAGAGACCAGAGAGAGACCAGAGAGAGACCAGAGAGAGACCAAGTCACATATGAGCAGCTTACTCAGTAACCGTTTGTGTCTCACCATTTTAGGCTCATATCTGGATTTACAAAAGTCGCGTTTCCACCGCAGGAGTTCCTGGTAAAGGCGGGACAGCGACAGGAACCGTCCTCTCCCTCGTCCTCAGTGGTCCTCTCAGGTCAGGTTCTCTGCCAGGTTCTCTGTAGGTTCTCTGTCAGGTTCTCTGTAGGTTCTCTGTCAGGTTCTCTGTCAGGTTCTCTGTCAAGTTCTCTGTCAGGTTCTCTGTCAAGTTCTCTGTAGGTTCTCTGTCAGGTTCTCTGTCAGGTTCTCTGTCAGGTTCTCTGTCAGGTTCTCTGTCAGGTTCTCTGTCAGGTTCTCTTTAAGGTTCTCTTTAAGGTTCTCTGTCAGGTTCTCTGTCAGCTGAGGTCGAGCTGTTTTAGTTTACATTGAGTTCTATGGGAGAATGTCTGGGTAGCCCACGTGAATTTAGTCTGGTTTAGTCTGGTTTAGTCTGCAGTACCGTGAGAATCCCCCGAGCACATGGTCCTTCAGCTTCAAGCTAGTAATACTCTATCCAGTTATTATAATAGATCCATGGCTGGGCCCTGTGGAGGGTCCTGTAAAAGGCCCTGTGGAGGGTCCTGTAAATGGCCCTGTGGAGGGTCCTGTAAAAGGCCCTGTGGAGGGTCCTGTAAACAGCCCTGTGGAGGGTCCTGTAAAAGGCCCTGTGGAGGGTCCTGTAAATGACCCTGTGGAGGGTCCTGTAAACAGCCCTGTGGAGGGTCCTGTAAAAGGCCCTGTGGAGGGTCCTGTAAACGGCCCTGTGGAGGGTCCTGTGAACGACCCTGTGGAGGGTCCTGTAAACGGCCCTGTGGAGGGTCCTGTAAAAGGCCCTGTGGAGGTCCTGTAAATGACCCTGTGGAGGGTCCTGTAAAAGGCCCTGTGGAGGGTCCTGTAAATGACCCTGTGGAGGGTCCTGTAAAAGGCCCTGTGGAGGGTCCTGTAAACAGCCCTGTGGAGGGTCCTGTAAATGACCCTGTGGAGGGTCCTGTAAAAGGCCCTGTGGAGGGTCCTGTAAACAGCCCTGTGGAGGGTCCTGTAAATGACCCTGTGGAGGGTCCTGTAAATGACCCTGTGGAGGGTCCTGTAAAAGGCCCTGTGGAGGGTCCTGTAAACAGCCCTGTGGAGGGTCCTGTAAACGACCCTGTGGAGGGTCCTGTAAATGACCCTGTGGAGGGTCCTGTAAACAGCCCTGTGGAGGGTCCTGTAAACGACCCTGTGGAGGGTCCTGTAAATGACCCTGTGGAGGGTCCTGTAAACGGCCCTGTGGAGGGTCCTGTAAACAGCCCTGTGGAGGGTCCTGTAAACGACCCTGTGGAGGGTCCTGTAAATGACCCTGTGGAGGGTCCTGTAAACAGCCCTGTGGAGGGTCCTGTAAACGGCCCTGTGGAGGGTCCTGTAAACGGCCCTGTGGAGGGTCCTGTAAACGACCCTGTGGAGGGTCCTGTAAACGGCCCTGTGGAGGGTCCTGTAAACGGCCCTGTGGAGGGTCCTGTAAATGACCCTGTGGAGGGTCCTGTAAACAGCCCTGTGGAGGGTCCTGTAAACGGCCCTGTGGAGGGTCCTGTAAATGACCCTGTGGAGGGTCCTGTAAACGGCCCTGTGGAGGGTCCTGTAAACGACCCTGTGGAGGGTCCTGTAAATGGCCCTGTGGAGGGTCCTGTAAAAGGCCCTGTGGAGGGTCCTGTAAATGACCCTGTGGAGGGTCCTGTAAATGACCCTGTGGAGGGTCCTGTAAACAGCCCTGTGGAGGGTCCTGTAAATGACCCTGTGGAGGGTCCTGTAAAAGGCCCTGTGGAGGGTCCTGTAAACAGCCCTGTGGAGGGTCCTGTAAATGACCCTGTGGAGGGTCCTGTAAAAGGCCCTGTGGAGGGTCCTGTAAACGACCCTGTGGAGGGTCCTGTAAATGGCCCTGTGGAGGGTCCTGTAAATGACCCTGTGGAGGGTCCTGTAAAAGGCCCTGTGGAGGGTCCTGTAAATGACCCTGTGGAGGGTCCTGTAAATGGCCCTGTGGAGGGTCCTGTAAACGACCCTGTGGAGGGTCCTGTAAACGACCCTGTGGAGGGTCCTGTAAACGGCCCTGTGGAGGGTCCTGTAAACGGCCCTGTGGAGGTCCTGTAAATGACCCTGTGGAGGGTCCTGTAAATGACCCTGTGGAGGGTCCTGTAAATGACCCTGTGGAGGGTCCTGTAAATGACCCTGTGGAGGGTCCTGTAAACGGCCCTGTGGAGGGTCCTGTAAAAGGCCCTGTGGAGGGTCCTGTAAAAGGCCCTGTGGAGGGTCCTGTAAAAGGCCCTGTGGAGGGTCCTGTAAATGGCCCTGTGGAGGGTCCTGTAAAAGGCCCTGTGGAGGGTCCTGTAAACAGCCCTGTGGAGGGTCCTGTAAATGACCCTGTGGAGGGTCCTGTAAACGGCCCTGTGGAGGGTCCTGTAAACGGCCCTGTGGAGGGTCCTGTAAACAGCCCTGTGGAGGGTCCTGTAAATGACCCTGTGGAGGGTCCTGTAAAAAGCCCGTGGAGGGTCCTGTAAAAAGCCCGTGGAGGGTCCTGTAAACGGTCCTGTGGAGGGTCCTGTAAACAGCCCTGTGGAGGGTCCTGTAAACGACCCTGTGGAGGGTCCTGTAAACGGCCCTGTGGAGGGTCCTGTAAAAGGCCCTGTGGAGGGTCCTGTAAACGACCCTGTGGAGGGTCCTGTAAACGGCCCTGTGGAGGGTCCTGTAAATGACCCTGTGGAGGGTCCTGTAAAAGGCCCTGTGGAGGGTCCTGTAAATGACCCTGTGGAGGGTCCTGTAAATGACCCTGTGGAGGGTCCTGTAAATGACCCTGTGGAGGGTCCTGTAAACGGCCCTGTGGAGGGTCCTGTAAAAGGCCCTGTGGAGGGTCCTGTAAACGGCCCTGTGGAGGGTCCTGTAAATGACCCTGTGGAGGGTCCTGTAAAAAGCCCGTGGAGGGTCCTGTAAATGACCCTGTGGAGGGTCCTGTAAACGACCCTGTGGAGGGTCCTGTAAAAGGCCCTGTGGAGGGTCCTGTAAACGGCCCTGTGGAGGGTCCTGTAAATGACCCTGTGGAGGGTCCTGTAAATGACCCTGTGGAGGGTCCTGTAAAAGGCCCTGTGGAGGGTCCTGTAAAAGGCCCTGTGGAGGGTCCTGTAAATGACCCTGTGGAGGGTCCTGTAAACGGCCCTGTGGAGGGTCCTGTAAAAAGCCCTGTGGAGGGTCCTGTAAACGGCCCTGTGGAGGGTCCTGTAAATGACCCTGTGGAGGGTCCTGTAAATGACCCTGTGGAGGGTCCTGTAAACGGCCCTGTGGAGGGTCCTGTAAATGACCCTGTGGAGGGTCCTGTAAAAGGCCCTGTGGAGGGTCCTGTAAATGACCCTGTGGAGGGTCCTGTAAACGGCCCTGTGGAGGGTCCTGTAAAAGGCCCTGTGGAGGGTCCTGTAAAAGGCCCTGTGGAGGGTCCTGTAAAAGGCCCTGTGGAGGGTCCTGTAAAAAGCCCGTGGAGGGTCCTGTAAAAGGCCCTGACCATGGATAATTACCCCACGGCCTGCGGTGGAAACGAGACTAAAGACACATCACAGATAAACACAGGAAACAGAGAAACCACAGATTTCAGCCCAAACTGGTGATGTCACACGTTACTGAGACAGAGGAGTTTACTTTGACATGAAAGTCAATAGGAGCCAAACTTCACCATGAGCACTTCCCTTTGGGCTTCATTGAGCTAGCGTGTTAGCATTGTCTCATAAGTGATGTCTCACTGAGCTGCAGGTTGTGTTATACAAATAAATGTCTTCTGTGTGTCTGTGTGTGTGTGTTACCTTCACAGTGTGTGTGTGTGTGTGTGTCTATGTGTGTGTGTGTGTGTGTGTGTGTGTCTATGTGTGTGTGTGTTACCTTCACAGTGTGTGTGTGTGTCTATGTGTGTGTGTGTGTCTGTGTGTGTGTGTCTGTGAGTGTGTTACCTTCACAGTGTGTGTGTGTATGTCTGTGTGCCTGTCTGTGCGTGTGTGCGTATCTGTGTGTGTTACCTCCACAGTGTGTGTGTCCGTACAGGATGTGTCCTCTGTGACACAAACACTGGAATCCTCCGGGAAAATTCACACAAGTGTGATCACAGGTACGATCGAAGGAACACTCGTCTATGTCTGCAACACAGAGACACACACAGACACAGACACAGACACACACACACACAGACACACACACAGACGCACACACACACACAGACACAGAAACATACACACACACACACACACACAGACACACACACAGACGCACACACACACACAGACGCACACGCGCACGCACGCACACACACACACACACACACACACACACACACACACACACACACACAGACACAGACACACACACACACACACAGACACAGACACACAGAAACATACACACACACACACACACACATAGACACGCACACACACACACACACACAGAAACATACACACACACACACACACACAGACACACACACAGACGCACACACACACACAGACGCACACGCGCACGCACGCACACACACACACACACACACACACACACACACACACACACACAGACACAGACACACACACACACACACAGACACAGACACAGACACAGACACACACACACACACAGACACAGACACAGACACAGACACACACACAGACACAGACACAGACACAGACACAGACACACACACACACACACAGACACAGACACAGACACAGACACAGACACACACACACACACACACACACACAGACACAGACACACACAGACACAGACACAGACACAGACACAGACACACACACAGACACACACACACACACACACACACACACACACACACACACACACACACACACACACACACACACACACACACACACACAGACACAGACACACACACACACACACACACACACACACACAGACACAGACACAGACACAGACACAGACACAGACACACACACACACACACACACACACACAGACACAGACACAGACACAGACACACACAGACACAGACACAGACACACACACACACACAGACACACACACAGACACACACACACACACACACACACACACACACACACACACACACACACACACACACACACACACACACACACACACACACACAGACACAGACACAGACACACACACACACACACACACACACACACACACACACAGACACAGACACAGACACAGACACAGACACACACACACACACACACACACACAGACACACACACAGACACACACACACACACAGACACAGACACAGACACACACACACACACACACACACACACACACACAGACACAGACACAGACACAGACACAGACACACACACACACACACACACACACACACACACACACAGACACACACACACACACAGACACAGACACAGACACACACACACACACACACACACACACACACACACACAGACACAGACACAGACACAGACACAGACACAGACACAGACACACACACACACACACACACACACACACACAGACACAGACACAGACACACACACACACACAGACACAGACACAGACACAGACACAGACACAGACACACACACACACACACACACACACACACACACACACATATTAACGTCTCCTTGCTCGTGAGCTCTGTACAGAGAAATATCAGAGTGTGGTCTTTTTGCACAGACCGAGCCGTGGCGAGGTTAATAAATGTTTTATTATATGACTATTTTTAATTTATGCAAATATCGATCTCCGACTTGGTTTCCCTGGTCCTGTTTTTATCTTTCTGGTGTGTAACAAAGTTGTCGATCTCTTCTTGACTGTTGAAGTTGTGTTTTCGTTGTTATTTGCAGTTATTACTTCCTCTGCCTTTTCAAACTCGTCGCTCACTTTTTTCTTTTTTACCGAGGAAAGTATCAAATGTGATACGCCCTGCGGACCAGTTGTCATGGTAACGGTCCAAGATGGGAAAATATCAGAGCCAATCAGAGCGTACGATCCAAGTCATGTAATAAGTGGTGATATTTCTAAGAAATGTATATTCAATACAACATGTGGCGCCCCCTGCCAGTGAAAGCCAGATCACATCAGAGCTCTGGAGATAAGCAGGGCAGGGTCTGGTTAGCGCTGTGATGGGAGACATAAAGTGGGGCTCCGACTGTGAAGTGCCAAACACACAGTGAATGGTCGAACCCCAATGTGTTTACCCCACACTGTCTCATCTACACAGTCTGTGCTCCAATCCCAATGTGTTTACCCCACACTGTCTCACCTACACAGTCTGTGCTCCAATCCCAATGTGTTTACCCCACACTGTCTCACCTACACAGTCTGTGCTCCAATCCCAATGTGTTTACCCCACACTGTCTCACCTACACAGTCTGTGCTCCAATCCCAATGTGTTTACCCCACACTGTCTCACCTACACAGTCTGTGCTCCAATCCCAATGTGTTTACCCCACACTGTCTCATCTACACAGTCTGTGCTCCAATCCCAATGTGTTTACCCCACACTGTCTCATCTACACAGTCTGTGCTCCAATCCCAATGTGTTTACCCCACACCCCTGAACCCTGAGTCGTCGAGCTGCAGCGGTGCAGTTTGACGGAGGAGGAAGTGGTCAGTGTGTGTGTGTCTGTGTGTGTGTGTGTATGTGTGTGTTTGTGTCTGTGTGTGCGTGTGTGCGTGCGTGTGTGCATGTGTGTGTGTGTGTGTGTGTGTGTGTGTGTGCCGTGCGTGTGTGTGCGTGTGAGCGT
>OZ035823.1:701540-740830 GCA_964034765.1 Knipowitschia caucasica | reverse complement strand
CGGCATTGGAACTTTAGTCCCAGCTAAACAGCCAAATTCCCCAGTTAAATCCAGTGAGTTTTTTGCACTGTATAGACTGTGGGGCATTGCTTAAGCGAAAGTCGCTGTGGAGGCATGTGGCCAGGTGCCGGCTTTCACAGAAAGATGCCCAGGCTAAACCAGGTAGAAGTAGGGTCCAGTCCCTCTGCTCCCTAGCCCAGCCTGTACCGGAGGGCATCAGCAAAAAGCTGTGGTCTTTAATTTCGGCAATGCATCAGGATGAGGTCACGGGTGTTGTCAAAGCAGAAAAGGGGATTCTGAGAGTTCGGTGAGTGAACGCTGGTGCGCTTTGGCAGCCGCTGCTCACAGAACAAACACGGGCTAAAACATTGTTTACGCAATATTGGATGTCGTGGTTACGTTATGTTTTAAGGATTGTTTACCTGCTTTCGATATCAACCACAGTTTGCTGTTGTCATAAGCATTTTGGACATATTCATACCTGGGACCCCTGGCTGTCGTATTCCCCTCCTGGGAAACGATGTGTGTCTGCCATATAACGCGCTGGCTTGTTGTCATCTGGCTCATCGTGTCCCTGGTCCATCTGCAGGCCAATGCTCTCCTCCAGTACTCCGCTGCTGAACTTTTAAAACTTCGGCACCACGTCCCCGCTCCTCTTCAGCCACCGGAGCGCGGACATGACATCCCCCCGGGCATCGCCTTCCAGCCCCGGCGGCGGTACGTTCACCGTGGATCACGCCGTAAGCTCCAATACAAGGACTCCCATTCAATAAAGTCCCTCTGGTCCACCACTCGCCGCTGCTCCCGCACCGCTGGTTGGGACGCTGACAGTGTCCTGGTCAGCGTGGCCCGATCGGCTCAGCCCGCGGCAGCCAAGAACAGCTCCACCACCGTCAGCTTCGGTCTCCTCAACGTGCGCTCCCTCAACACCAAGGGCCATCTGGTCCGGGATGTCCTCGTCGACCGTAAGCTGGACTTCTTGTGTTTGACCGAAACCTGGCAGCAGCCAAATGACTTTGCCGCGTTGAACGACTCCACTCCACCGGGGTTTGTTTACATCTGCCAGCCCCGCAGCTGTGGCCGCCGGGGCGGAGGTCTCGCGATGCTTCACCGCGAGACTTGGAAAGTCACACCTGTGCCTGCTGCCCCTGTCTTCTCCTCCTTCGAGTACTCTGCCTCACTGCTGCCTGGACCTTCTCCTACTGTTGTTGCCACCATCTACCGCCCGCCAAAACTTAATCAGGACTTTTTAAATGACTTTTCTCACCTTCTAACACACTTCTCATCTATCTCTCATAACGCAGTCATACTTGGGGACTTCAACATTCACATGGACAATAATAGCAACCCTCTCACCAAAGACTTCTCCTCCTGTTTAGATAGTTTTGGTTTACAACAACACATTCATTTCCCCACCCACACTAAAGGTCACATTTTGGATTTAATCTGCTGCTCTGGTCTCACTCCCACTGACTGTAAACCTCACACACTCCCATACACAGACCATAAGCTCATCACCTTCAATATCAACCTCACCCTCTCCAAGACCATCCTTCCCCGAACCATTTCTTTCCGTAAAATTCAGGACATAAACACTGCCACCTTCGCCTCAGATATCAATAACCTCCCCACTACTGATCCCAATGACTCCCCCGATGACCTGGTCTCCCACTACAACACTTCTCTCCATAACCTCCTGAACAATCATGCTCCTCTCAAAACCCGACCCGTCTCTTTCACGCTCTCAGCACCCTGGTTCACCCCTGCCCTCCGTCAGCTCAAATCCCAAGGACGTCAACTTGAACGGCTCTTCAATAAAACTGGACTCACCATTCACAAACAAATGTACAATAACCACATCATGCTATACAAGGACCATCTCTCTGCTGCCAAATCCACCTACTACTCCGGTTTAATCCACTCCAATCATCAAAACTCCAAAACTCTCTTCTCTCTTCTCACCAATATAACCAAACCCCCTGACTCCCTCCCTCACCATATGCAATCCACTGACTTCTGTAACTCACTCATGTCCTTCTTTACCTCCAAGATCTCTGACATTCACCAACACCTGACCCCGCATGGAGCTGCAGCCTCTGGAGTGGACCCCCCAGCCCCCTACTCATCCCTCATAGCCACATTCTCCAGCTTCATCTTGCCCTCCGTCCAAGCCATCTCCGACTTTATCATTAAATCCAAACCTTCTACCTCTCAGCTCGACCCTCTCCCTACCGTTCTGGTCAAATCCTGCCTCCCCTCAGCTGCCCCCCTCATCACTAATATCATTCATTCATCTCTCACTTCTGGTACTGTCCCTCTCTTATTCAAAACCGCCTCAGTCTCACCCATTCTCAAAAAACCTGGCCTGGATCCAACCAACTTCAACAACCTCCGTCCCATCTCAAACCTTCCCTTCATCTCCAAAATACTTGAAAAATCTGTCGCTGCTCAACTCCACAACCACCTCACCACCAACAACATCTACGAACAATTTCAGTCTGGTTTCCGTCCCCTCCACAGCACCGAAACAGCTCTTCTAAAAATCACTAACGATCTCCTCATAGCCTCTGACTCCGGTTTACTCTCCATCCTCATCCTTCTGGACCTCACTGCAGCTTTTGACACCATTTCTCACTCCACCCTCCTGAACAGACTCTCCTCCATCGGCATCACCCACACCCCCCTCGCCTGGTTCACCTCCTATCTTTCTGGTCGCTCACAGTTCATTCATCTCAAATCCCACAAATCCCGCACTTTTCCTGTCTCTGCTGGTGTGCCCCAGGGCTCTGTCCTGGGGCCCCTCCTCTTCATCATCTATATTCTCCCACTCGGTCACATCCTCCGCTGTCACAACATTCACTTCCACTGCTACGCGGATGACACCCAGCTCTACCTCTCCGCTAAACCATCTTCCTCTCTCCCTCCATCCTCCCTCACCCTCTGTCTACAAGAAATTCATTCCTGGTTCTCTTCCAACTTTCTCAAACTCAATAGCTCAAAAACTGAAGTCCTTCTCATAGGCACCCCCTCCACTCTCTCCAAATCTACCAGCTTCTCAATCTCCATCCATAACACATCTGTCCTCCCCTCCCCTCAAGTCAAGAGCCTGGGTGTCATCCTCGACAGTTCACTCTCCTTCCAATCCCACATCAATAACATCACTCGGTCTGCCTACTTCCACCTGCGCAATATCTCTCGTCTCCGCCCCTCTCTCACCCCCCACACCGCCGCCATCCTCGTCCACAGCCTCGTCACCTCAAGGATTGACTACTGCAACTCACTTCTCTTCGGCCTCCCCAACAAATCCCTCCAGAAACTGCAGCTCCTCCAAAACTCTGCAGCTCGTATCATCACCGGACCCCCACAGCTCACCACATCACCCCCGTACTACAACAACTCCACTGGCTTCCTGTCAAACAGCGCATCAATTTCAAAATACTCCTCACCACCTTCAAAGCACTTCACAACCTGGCCCCTCCGTACTTATCTGACCTCCTCCACCCTCACATTCCTGCCCGCACACTCCGCTCCTCCTCCACCCTCACACTCTCCGTCCCCCCAGCCAGACTCATCACTGTGGGACACAGAGCCTTCAGCCACTCTGCCCCCCAGCTCTGGAACTCTCTCCCCCCTGACCTCCGTACCATTGACTCTCTTCCACTCTTCAAATCCCGACTCAAAACCCATCTGTTCAGACTGTCCTACCCCACCTAACACACACGCGCGCACGCACACACACACACACACACACACACACCTAACACACACGCACACACACACCCTCCTAACTCACACACACACACACACCATCCCATATTGCACCTGACTACTGTTTTATTCTGTTTATCCTGTTTTTAAATGTTTTTATTATGCCTGTACAGTGTCCTTGGGTGTTTTGAAAGGCGCTTTTAAATAAAATGTATTATTATTATTATTATTCTGAGACTCGGAGAGCACCTGTACTTAAAACACGGGCATGATAAGACTAAGCATGATTACATTAGGCAGAAAATGAGAGAAGTCGGTAGGTTAATTAACGAAGCAAAAACTGCAGGGAAACTGAAAACAATTAAGGATTTCTTAATTCCTTCCAACTTTAACCATGTGATTGATGCAGTCAGGTCTGTGGCTGGATATGATGAGGAAACAAATCAATACAAGACTCCATCCTTGGCCCTCAAACTCGGCCATAGCCTCAGAAAGCTAGCAGATATTCTTGAATGTGACTCAAAAATGGAGCATTGTGTTGATGAACTATTTATTAAAAACCTCCAACGAAGCCGGCTGCTTTTTGAGAAGAGGTGGGACGTCTGTGTTTCTTCTGCTGCCCTACAGACCCTCCGGCAAGCCAAGTGGAACACTCCGGACCTGCTCCCTCTGACTGAGGACGTTAGAGCCATGCATGCACATATTGAGGTATGTCGACCTGAATATGTGCAAACCCTAATAAGTGAGCCAACGTCTAAGCATTGGTCTAAACTGGCAGTTTTGACTCTTTGTGAGGTCATTATTTTCAATCGAAGAAGGGAAGGTGAGGTTTCAAAGATGCCACTGACAGCCTTTACCTTAAGAAGTAAGACTGGGATCCATTCTGACATTGCTCTGGGACTGTCCCAACTTGAGAAAAAGCTGTGTCAGCATTTTCAACGCATTGAAATTAAAGGGAAAAGAAGTGGGAAAGTGGTGGTTCTTTTGACTCCTGAAATGATTGCTTCGATGGAGGTGCTGGTGGAGAACAGAAGGGCCTGTTCCATCTCTGACCATAACCCATACTTCTTTTCCCGCCCGGGCGCAGACACCCACATCAGGGGATCAGACTCCCTACGCCAGGTAGCCAAAGAATGTGGTGCGGTGCATCCAGAGATGCTATCCTCAACCAAACTTAGAAAGCACATAGCTACTATGTCTACAGTTCTCAATATGAAAGAGAATGAGATGGACATACTTGCCAACTTCCTCGGCCATGACATTCGCATCCACAGGCAATATTACAGACTACCAGAGGGGACACTGGAGCTGGCCAAAATCAGCAAAGTGTTGATGGCCATGGAGCAGGGAAGAGTGACGGAATTCGAAGGAAAGAGCCTCGACCAGATACAAATTGAGCCTGAAGGTAATTCTTGATATCATTAAAATATGTATGATTTTTTTCCCCTAAAGGCCACTTGTATTTTTATTTTCTGTGCGACAGGGAGAGCAGTAGAGATCCTCTCACAAACGGACGGGCTAAAAGAAACTTCAAGCGGAGAACCTTCAACCATTCATCCAGATGCACCCCATGGTAGTGGCAGTGCCCCTTCTGGTAAGTGTACCAGGTGGGGGATTACAGCCAGGCTGCTTGGTCCTAACCCTGGGAGTGTATATTGCTAATATATTTTTATTTCTCTCCCTAGAACGTGTAAGAAAGCCATGGTCTGCATCTGAGGTGAAGGCTGTGGAGAAGACCATGACACCTTTCATACAGACTGGAAAGGTCCCTGGGAAGTCTCACTGCCTGGCCTGCATTAATGCCTCACCAGATGACCTTAGACATCGGACATGGAGTGGCATTAAATTCTATGTCAAAAATAGAATCACTGCAATTCGAAAAAAAAATCTAAAATAAAATTCCTTTAAAATAGTTGTTTGGTTTCTATTGACTGTTTTGTATTACTTAAAGTAGTCCCAGTAAAAAAAGATTATGTCTATGGGTCCCATTCTGAACGGCCCTGTCAAAGGGACCCACCAGGTAACAAAAACGTGTATGTGTGTGTGTGTGTGTGTGTGTGTGTGTGTGCGTGTCTGTGTGTGTGTGTGTGTGTGTGTGTTTGTGTCTGTGTGAGAGTGTGTGTGTGTGTGTGAGAGTGTCTGTGTGTGTGTGTGTGTGTGTGTGTGTGTGTGTGTGTTACCTACTGAGTTGTGTGTGTGTTACCTGATTAATTGTGTGTGTGTTACCTACTGAGTTGTGTGTGTGTGTTACCTGATGAATTGTGTGTGTGCGTGTGTTACCTACTGAGTTGTGTGTGTGTTACCTGATGAATTGTGTGTGTGTTACCTACTGAGGTGTGTGAGTGTGTGTTACCTGATGAATTGTGTGTGTGTTACCTACTGAGTTGTGTGTGTCACCTACTGAGTTGTGTGTGTGTGTTACCTGATGAATTGTGTGTGCACTTGTTTTCAACTCCTGGTGGGTTCCATAACCTGAGATTCCACTCACGTCATGGGGACTGGTTTTACGTGGTGGGGCCCGAACACCGGACCCCACTGGTCCAAGCTTAATAATCAATGGGTAATGCTTTTCTAACGGTCCTTATGCAGTCTCTGTAAAAATATGGAAAGGACCCCTGGAGGTTTACTTTCCTGAAAAAAGTGTGTTATGTGTCGGAACCCTGGTGGTGGGTTGCGGGATATCAAGGAGGGGCACACTGGGGCAATTTCAGTCCAGCAGGCTGGAGCCAATCATGGAGCAGCACAACAGAGGAAATCAGGTGTCAGGCTAGAAAAAGGTGCAAGTGTGTGGTTCATTAGGCTGCAAGAAATCATGGAGGAGCACACTGAAGCGCACGCTTACAAACCACTGGTAAGTGCTGACTACAAGTCATGACTTCAAATTGTTATATAGAATGATTACAAATTATTTGTTGTTTGTGCAGCTTAGTCAAGAGTCCCTAATTGATGAAGTCGACTCAGATTCTGACGATTTAACTGTCAAGAAGAAACCTGTAAAAAAGTATGGAAAAAGAAAAATCAAAAACACTTTTCTTCAAGACTCGGAAAGTGACGAACCAAAGGCAAATAAGATTGTTATCATGCAGCTGCAAAAGAAGAAAAATGGGGGGCGAGTTTACAGCAAGAGACACTTCTGCCTCTACTGTTCAATGTCCTGCCACAAAATGTCCCGTCATTTGACTAGAAAACATGGAAATGAAAGTGACGTAGCCAGAGCATTGGCTCTACCTGTGAAATCTAAAGCACGTAAACTTCAGTTTGATTTGATCAGGAATAGTGGAAACCGTGAGCACAATTTTGAGGTTTTAAAGGCCGGCATTGGAACTTTAGTCCCAGCTAAACAGCCAAATTCCCCAGTTAAATCCAGTGAGTTTTTGCACTGTATAGACTGTGGGGCATTGCTTAAGCGAAAGTCGCTGTGGAGGCATGTGGCCAGGTGCCGGCTTTCACAGAAAGATGCCCAGGCTAAACCAGGTAGAAGTGGTCCAGTCCCTCTGCTCCCTAGCCCAGCCTGTACCGGAGGGCATCAGCAAAAAGCTGTGGTCTTTAATTTGGGCAATGCATCAGGATGAGGTCACGGGTGTTGTCAAAGCAGAAAAGGGGATTCTGAGACTCGGAGAGCACCTGTACTTAAAACACGGGCATGATAAGACAAAGCATGATTACATTAGGCAGAAAATGAGAGAAGTCGGTAGGTTAATTAACGAAGCAAAAACTGCAGGGAAACTGAAAACAATTAAGGATTTCTTTATTCCTTCCAACTTTAACCATGTGATTGATGCAGTCAGGTCTGTGGCTGGATATGATGAGGAAACAAATCAATACAAGACTCCATCCTTGGCCCTCAAACTCGGCCATAGCCTCAGAAAGCTAGCAGATATTCTTGAATGTGACTCAAAAATGGAGCATTGTGTTGATGAACTATTTATTAAAAACCTCCAACGAAGCCGGCTGCTTTTTGAGAAGAGGTGGGACGTCTGTGTTTCTTCTGCTGCCCTACAGACCCTCCGGCAAGCCAAGTGGAACACTCCGGACCTGCTCCCTCTGACTGAGGACGTTAGAGCCATGCATGCACATATTGAGGTATGTCGACCTGAATATGTGCAAACCCTAATAAGTGAGCCAACGTCTAAGCATTGGTCTAAACTGGCAGTTTTGACTCTTTGTGAGGTCATCATTTTCAATCGAAGAAGGGAAGGTGAGGTTTCAAAGATGCCACTGACAGCGTTTACCTTAAGAAGTAAGACTGGGATCCATTCTGACATTGCTCTGGGACTGTCCCAAATTGAGAAAAAGCTGTGTCAGCATTTTCAACGCATTGAAATTAAAGGGAAAAGAAGTCGGAAAGTGCCGGTTCTTTTGACTCCTGAAATGATTGCTTCGATGGAGGTGCTGGTGGAGAACAGAAGGGCCTGTTCCATCTCTGACCATAACCCATACTTCTTTTCCCGCCCGGGCGCAGACACCCACATCAGGGGATCAGACTCCCTACGCCAGGTAGCCAAAGAATGTGGTGCGGTGCATCCAGAGATGCTATCCTCAACCAAACTTAGAAAGCACATAGCTACTATGTCTACAGTTCTCAATATGAAAGAGAATGAGATGGACATACTTGCCAACTTCCTCGGCCATGACATTCGCATCCACAGACAATATTACAGACTACCAGAGGGGACACTGGAGCTGGCCAAAATCAGCAAAGTGTTGATGGCCATGGAGCAGGGAAGAGTGACGGAATTCAAAGGAAAGAGCCTCGACCAGATACAAATTGAGCCTGAAGGTAATTCTTGATATCATTAAAATATGTATGATTTTTTTCCCCTAAAGGCCACTTGTATTTTTATTTTCTGTGCGACAGGGAGAGCAGTAGAGATCCTCTCACAAACGGACGGGCTAAAAGAAACTTCAAGCGGAGAACCTTCAACCATTCATCCAGATGCACCCCATGGTAGTGGCAGTGCCCCTTCTGGTAAGTGTACCAGGTGGGGGATTACAGCCAGGCTGCTTGGTCCTCACCCTGGGAGTGTATATTGCTAATATATTTTTATTTCTCTCCCTAGAACGTGTAGAGAAAGCCATGGTCTGCATCTGAGGTGAAGGCTGTGGAGAAGACCATGACACCTTTCATACAGACTGGAAAGGTCCCTGGGAAGTCTCACTGCCTGGCCTGCATTAATGCCTCACCAGATGACCTTAGACATCGGACATGGAGTGGCATTAAATTCTATGTCAAAAAGAATCACTGCTATTCGAAAAAAAAATCTAAAATAAAATTCCTTTAAAAGAGTTGTTTGGTTTCTATTGACTGTTTTGTATTACTTAAAGTAGTCCCAGTAAAAAAAGATTATGTCTATGCAGGGTCCCATTCTGAACGGCCCTGTCAAAGGGACCCACCAGGTAACAAAAACGTGTACGTGTGTGCATGTGTGTGCATGTGTGTGTGTGTGTGCATGTGTGTGTGCGTGTGTGTGCGTGTGTGCATGTGTGTGTGTGCATGTGTGTGTGTGCGACCACAGAGATCTACACAAAAACGAGACCAAAGCAGAGTCTCTCCCACATCCTAAACAGCCGTATTAAAGCTGGGATCTGTAACTTTCCCACCACAGCATTAAAACTCTGTGTTAAACCCATGTCTCCAGGTCCTGGCTCTAAACACTGTGTGTATTTCTGTCACAGTGAGGACCACCCTCACTCAGCCAATCAGCTCTCAGCCCAAAGACAAATAGTAGAAGTCATCTTTATTTATATAGCGCCTTTATACAGACCAAGGTCAGTCAAAGCGCTTCACAAAGTTCAGATATTGCTCCATTCTCTCCACATGGTCCAGAACATACCCGACCATCGAAAGCTCCGACATCATCATTCACTCGTGACATTCAGACTATTGTACATTGGTTAGTGGTAGGGGAAACCGGAGCACCCATAGGAAACCTTTACAGACACAGGGAGAACATACAAACGTGGCTCTTTCTCACAGAAATTATATAAGGACTTTAGTGTGTGTTTGAGACAGAGACGGACCAGAGAGAGACCAGAGAGAGATCAGAGAGAGAGATCAGAGAGAGACCAGAGAGAGAGACCAGAGAGAGACCAGAGAGAGAGACCAGAGAGAGACCAGAGAGAGACCAGAGAGAGATCAGAGAGAGACCAGAGAGAGACCAGAGAGAGACCAGAGAGAGACCAGAGAGAGAGACCAGAGAGAGACCAGAGAGAGAGACCAGAGAGAGACCAGAGAGAGACCAGAGAGAGAGACCAGAGAGAGACCAGAGAGAGACCAGAGAGAGACCAGAGAGAGAGACCAGAGAGAGAGACCAGAGAAAGAGACCAGAGAGAGATCAGAGAGAGACCAGAGAGAGAGACCAGAGAGAGACCAGAGAGAGAGACCAGAGAGAGAGACCAGAGAGAGACCAGAGAGAGAGACCAGAGAGAGATCAGAGATAGACCAGAGAGAGAGACCAGAGAGAGAGACCAGAGAGAGACCAGAGAGAGAGACCAGAGAGATCTCTCTCTTTCTGGTCTCTCTTACCCTTGACCTCTGGCTCATGCTGACCCCTGACCTCTGACCTTCGCAGCTGCGCTCGTCTGTCAGCAGCTTGTGTCCTTTCTGGCAGCTGCATTCGAAGGAGCCGACCGTGTTCCGACAGAAGTGGTCACAGCCGCCGTTGATCTCCAGGCACTCGTCGATGTCTGCGGAAACACAAGAGCCAATGCAATTTATTTATGTATCGCTCAAAATCATAGCAGCAGTCGTCTAAGACTTTACAAAGTTGTGGATTCACTGACAGAGAAGAATCAAACCGAACACAGGGAATGCAAATATAACAAACACACAGGATCCAGGACTGAGGCTCCACGACTGAGGCTGTAGACCCAGGACTGAGGCTGTAGACCCAGGACTGAGGCTGTAGACCCAGGACTGAGGCTGTAGACCCAGGACTGAGGCTGTAGACCCAGGACTGAGGCGGTAGACCCAGGACTGAGGCTGTAGACCCAGGACTGAGGCTGTAGACCCAGGACTGAGGCTGTAGACCCAGGACTGAGGCTGTAGACCCAGGACTGAGGCTGTAGACCCAGGACTGAGGCTGTAGACCCAGGACTGAGGCTGTAGACCCAGGACTGAGGCTGTAGACCCAGGACTGAGACTGTAGATCCAGGACTGAGGCTGTTGACCCAGGACTGAGTCTGTAGACCCAGGACTGAGGCTGTAGACCCAGGACTGAGGCTGTAGACCCAGGACTGAGGCTGTAGACCCAGGACTGAGACTGTAGATCCAGGACTGAGGCTCCACGACTGAGACTGTAGACCCAGGACTGAGGCTGTTTTTTAAACGATTAATCTAGTAATTATTTTTTTGATGCATCAATTAATCTAACAATACATTTTTTCAGTTTGATTCGATTATCTCCCCATTAACTGACCAATATCAATGTAGACATGTTGATTTACATCTGAATGGAAACACATGAATTCCTTAATCTAGCTCACTGAAAAAAATGCATCTTATTCTTCTTTCAGATGAAAATAACACTTGATGTTTAACCAGTGGGGGAGGGTCTCAGCTCAAAAGTAGCCGGGACGTGCGCTGACATGCTGCAATACCACCCCGGGCCTGTGGGGGTGGACCCAGAAGTAGAATTAGCCAATGCTAACATATAGCATTAGCTAACCTCTCGATGGTCCAAAAGTTGTATCTTGGCCCAAAGCTCCGTTCCACATGTGTGTCAATGCTGAGTGTTCTGGACCAGTCTAGTTTAGTCGCTGTGGACTTTAGAAGTCTCTCGTTTAAATGAATGGAGCTGCGCTGACGTATGCACAGATGCGTTTTTTCACAATTTTCTTGTGGGTGGGACCACTCGCGGCCATTTTGGATGGCTCCAGTAGAGCAATTTTTTTGGCCCATTAGTTAGAACGGCGGAGATAGGCGTGACTCTGTCCGTTAATATATACAGTCTTCGTGTTTAGCGTTCAATAAAATAAATTAAAAGTTCACCCAAAATACTTGTTTAGAGCGGCTGAAAGAATACAGTAACCAATGTAAACCTGAGGTCTTTAAGTTAAAGAGAGAGAGCTTTTCTAGCAAAAAATAATGCAAATAAACCTTTAGAGTTCCACAGTTCTGTTGAACATAGGCCGAGCTTACTGAAAACATCATCTTCATTCACAAATAACATATAACTCCTTAGACTCGGACACTTTCCTTTCCCCTGAAGAACACTGTCTCTGTGTGTGCTCGTGAACATTCCCACAGCCCGAGATGTCAATATAAATATATATATATCCATCCATCCATCCATTTTCTTCCCCTTAATCCATTTCTGGGTCGGGGGGGTGGCAGTCAGAGCTGCACCCAGTTCACAGAGCACCAGCCCTATATATATATATATATGTATATGTATATGTACAGTGCCTTGCGAAAGTATTCGGCCCCCTTGAACCTTTCGCCACATTTCAGGCTTCAAACATAAAGATATAAAATTTTAATTTTTTGTCATGAATCAACAACAAGTGGGACACAATCGTGAAGTGGAATGAAATTTGTTGGATAATTTAAACTTTTTTAACAAATAAAAAACTGAAAAGTGGGGCGTGCAATATTGTTCGGCCCCTTTACTTTCAGTGCAGCAAACTCAGTCCAGAAGTTCAGTGAGGATCTTTGAATGATCCAATGTTGTCCTAAATGACTGATGATGATAAATAGAATGCACCTGTGTGTAATCAAGTCTCCGTATAAATGCACCTGCTCTTTGATAGTCTCAGGGTTCTGTTTAAAGCGCAGAGAGAACCATGAAGACAAAGGAACACACCAGGCAGGTCCGAGATACTGTTGTGGAGAAGTTTAAAGCCGGATTTGGATACAAAAAGATTTCCCAAGCTTTAAACATCTCAAGGAGCACTGTGCAAGCAATTATATTGAAATGGAAGGAGTATCAGACCACTGCAAATCTACCAAGACCCGGCCGTCCCTCCAAACTTTCATCTCAAACAAGGAGAAGACTGATCAGAGATGCAGCCAAGAGGCCCATGATCACTCTGGATGAACTGCAGATAACTACAGCTGAGGTGGGGATGGTGTGTTCAGGGTGATGAGCTGTGTTGCTTTTACACCAAACATATCGTTTTGCATTGTGGCCAAATAGTTTGATTTTGGTTTCATCTGACCAGAGCACCTTCTTCCACATGTTTGGTGTGTCTCCCAGGTGGCTTGTGGCAAACTTTAAACCAGACTTTTTATGGATATCTCTGAGAAATGGCTTTCTTCTTGCCACTCTTCCATAAAGGCCAGATTTGTGCAGTGCACGACTGATTGTTGTCCTATGGACAGACTCTCCCACCTCAGCTGTAGTTATCTGCAGTTCATCCAGAGTGATCATGGGCCTCTTGGCTGCATCTCTGATCAGTCTTCTCCTTGTTTGAGATGAAAGTTTGGAGGGACGGCCGGGTCTTGGTAGATTTGCAGTGGTCTGATACTCCTTCCATTTCAATATAATTGCTTGCACAGTGCTCCTTGAGATGTTTAAAGCTTGGGAAATCTTTTTGTATCCAAATCCGGCTTTAAACTTCTCCACAACAGTATCTCGGACCTGCCTGGTGTGTTCCTTTGTCTTCATGGTTCTCTCTGCGCTTTAAACAGAACCCTGAGACTATCAAAGAGCAGGTGCATTTATACGGAGACTTGATTACGCAAGTCATTACTCATCAGTCATTTAGGACAACATTGGATCATTCAAAGATCCTCACTGAACTTCTGGACTGAGTTTGCTGCACTGAACGTAAAGGGGCCGAATAATATTGCACGCCCCACTTTTCAGTTTTTTATTTGTTAAAAAAGTTTAAATTATCCAATAAATTTCATTCCACTTCACGATTGTATGTCTACATACTTTGTCTACCATCGTGGTGGTGGACAAAGGGCAGAGGACAGCCGTGGTGGTGGACAAAGGGCAGAGGACAGCCGTGGTGGTGGACAAAGGGCAGAGGACAGCCGTGGTGGTGGACAAAGGGCAGAGGACAGCCGTGGTGGTGGACAAAGGGCAGAGGACAGCCGTGGTGGTGGACAAAGGACAGAGGACAGCCGTGGTGGTGGACAAAGGGCAGAGGACAGCCGTGGTGGTGGACAAAGGGCAGAGGACAGCCGTGGTGGTGGACAAAGGGCAGAGGACAGCCGTGGTGGTGGACAAAGGGCAGAGGACAGCCGTGGTGGTGGACAAAGGGCAGAGGACAGCCGTGGTGGTGGACAAAGGGCAGAGGACAGCCGTGGTGGTAGACAAAGGGCAGAGGACAGCCGTGGTGGTGGACAAAGGGCAGAGGACAGCCGTGGTGGTGGACAAAGGGCAGAGGACAGCCGTGGTGGTGGACAAAGGGCAGAGGACAGCCGTGGTGGTGGACAAAGGGCAGAGGACAGCCGTGGTGGTGGACAAAGGGCAGAGGACAGCCGTGGTGGTGGACAAAGGACAGAGGACAGCCGTGGTGGTGGACAAAGGGCAGAGGACAGCCGTGGTGGTGGACAAAGGGCAGAGGACAGCCGTGGTGGTGGACAAAGGGCAGAGGACAGCCGTGGTGGTGGACAAAGGGCAGAGGACAGCCGTGGTGGTGGACAAAGGGCAGAGGACAGCCGTGGTGGTGGACAAAGGGCAGAGGACAGCCGTGGTGGTGGACAAAGGACAGAGGACAGCCGTGGTGGTGGACAAAGGGCAGAGGACAGCCGTGGTGGTGGACAAAGGGCAGAGGACAGCCGTGGTGGTGGACAAAGGGCAGAGGACAGCCGTGGTGGTGGACAAAGGGCAGAGGACAGCCGTGGTGGTGGACAAAGGACAGAGGACAGCCGTGGTGGTGGACAAAGGGCAGAGGACAGCCGTGGTGGTGGACGTGGCAATTCCAAGCGATGGTAACATCCGGAAAAAAGAACCTGAAAAGCTTGAGAAATACCAAGGTCTCAGAGAGGAGCTGGAGAGGGTCTGGAGGGTAAAGGTCACAGTAGTGAGAGGGCCTGGAGGGTAAAGGTCACAGTAGTGAGAGGGCCTGGAGGGTAAAGGTCACAGTAGTGCCCGTGGTGATCGGTGCACTCGGGGCAGTGACCCCGAAGCTAGAAGAGGTTACAGCGGATACCCGGAACAACCTCGGACATCTGGGTCCAGAAATGTGCAGTGCTAGGAACAGCAAAGATACTGAACCCTCAAGCTCCCAGGAGGCTCCCAGGACCCGAGCTTAGAGAGGGATAACCGCCCACGGAGGGCCAAAGGTGAGTGGACAATTTAATTTAATTTATATATATATATATATACTGTATGTCCACACAGAATGGATCTCACTCCCAGAGTGAACAAAAGCAGACGTTGGGGACCGTAGTATCTCAGTATACCGCAGTATCTCAGTATACCACAGTATCTCAGTATACCGCAGTATCTCAGTATACCGCAGTATCTCAGTATACAACAGTATCTCAGTATACCACAGTATCTCAGTATACTACAGTATCTCAGTATACCACAGTATCTCAGTATACCACAGTATCTCAGTATACAACAGTATCTCAGTATACAACAGTATCTCAGTATACCACAGTATCTCAGTATACTACAGTATCTCAGTATACCACAGTATCTCAGTATACCGCAGTATCTCAGTATACCACAGTATCTCAGTATACCACAGTATCTCAGTATACCACAGTATCTCAGTATACCGCAGTATCTCAGTATACTACAGTATCTCGGTATACCACAGTATCTCAGTATACCGCAGTATCTCAGTATACTACAGTATCTCGGTATACCACAGTATCTCAGTATACCACAGTATCTCAGTATACTACAGTATCTCGGTATACCGCAGTATCTCAGTATACCACAGTATCTCAGTATACTACAGTATCTCGGTATACCGCAGTATCTCAGTATACCACAGTATCTCGGTATACCACAGTATCTCAGTATACTACAGTATCTCGGTATACCGCAGTATCTCAGTATACCACAGTATCTCGGTATACCACAGTATCTCAGTATACTACAGTATCTCAGTATACTACAGTATCTCAGTATACCGCAGTATCTCAGTATACCACAGTATCTCAGTATACCACAGTATCTCAGTATACCACAGTATCTCGGTATACCACAGTATCTCAGTATACTACAGTATCTCAGTATACTACAGTATCTCAGTATACCGCAGTATCTCAGTATACCACAGTATCTCAGTATACCGCAGTATCTCAGTATACTACAGTATCTCGGTATACCACAGTATCTCAGTATACCGCAGTATCTCAGTATACTACAGTATCTCGGTATACCACAGTATCTCAGTATACCACAGTATCTCAGTATACTACAGTATCTCGGTATACCGCAGTATCTCAGTATACCACAGTATCTCAGTATACTACAGTATCTCGGTATACCGCAGTATCTCAGTATACCACAGTATCTCGGTATACCACAGTATCTCAGTATACTACAGTATCTCGGTATACCGCAGTATCTCAGTATACCACAGTATCTCGGTATACCACAGTATCTCAGTATACTACAGTATCTCAGTATACTACAGTATCTCAGTATACCACAGTATCTCAGTATACCACAGTATCTCAGTATACCACAGTATCTCAGTATACCACAGTATCTCGGTATACCACAGTATCTCAGTATACTACAGTATCTCAGTATACTACAGTATCTCAGTATACCGCAGTATCTCAGTATACCACAGTATCTCAGTATACCACAGTATCTCAGTATACCGCAGTATCTCAGTATACCGCAGTATCTCAGTATACCACAGTATCTCAGTATACCGCAGTATCTCAGTATACCACAGTATCTCGGTATACCACAGTATCTCAGTATACCACAGTATCTCAGTATACCGCAGTATCTCTCTGGTCTCTATCTGGTCTCTCTCTCTGGTCCCTCTCTGGTCCCTCTCTGGTCCCTCTCTGGTCCCTCGCTGGTTAAAAGCCATGACTGGATGCACACATATATCAATGCGGCCCCTGGGAGCTGATGATCCAGATTCAGTTTCTCTTAATGCACCGGACGGAGCTTTGTAAACGGATCAGTCTGAGAGGAGACGGCGAGGACCAGCATCCATCACACAAACATGTTTCCTCTGCTTCATTAAAACAAGAGCGAGACTTTAACTGACACAATGGGGAATGGACCAAAGTCCATATGGTTCTTTCTAACAAAGGAGTATCTTTCTATGACATCATTGAAGTGTTGCAGCCTGTCTCTGCCAAAGCAGACGCCTCAGACCACAGAGCGTGTAGACGACGACTGCCCGAGTGTGACATCACAACAGTGTTAGCCTTAATGCAGAAGAGGCCCATTTGAACAAACGCTGGAGCCAGTTTCCTTAAAGCTGCACTAACTGACTTTATTTTCGTATTCATTACGAAAATGCTATCCATGTCCATGTAGTGCATTGGGATATACGTCCTTTTGAAGAATAATTAGCGCAGATTTGTGCTGGCGTGACATTATATTTTAGATCGAGTTTTCATGAAACAAGGAAGAGAATGTGTTTCGGGTCGCAGATTGTGACCAATCACAACGGACCACTGGCCCCCACTTTCGTGAGAAATCTACAGGTCCGTTAGCATAGACGGCTGAGTTAGCACAACAAGCCGAGGAGCTAACCTGAAGCTTCGATGTCTTCATCACCGGTTACTGCTTACTTAGCGAAACAGCCATCCAAAAGAAAGTCTCGTTCCTCCGCGCTTCCCGGTTCTATCGTTCTATGGTCACGCCATCCACGTGCAAATCCATATTCATGTATTATCCATATTGGGAGACACTAGCTCCGTCCCAACAGTGAGTGTGTGTGGGGGGCGATAGCTTCGTGGGTGCGGGGAGGGGAGCAGAAAGAGCGAGGCCAGCGGGTCCGCGGCTTCAAAATCCCAAAGTCAGTTAGTGCAGCTTTAAATGGGCAAACCACCCAAACCTGCTTCTTTCACCTCCGCACAATCTCAAAGATTAAAAACATCCTCACTCCTCCCGATCTCCATAAAGTTGTCAACGCCCTCATCTTCTCCCGCCTCGACTACTGCAACTCCCTCCTTTCCGGTCTTGATGCTAAATCCCTCTCCCGCCTCCAACTGGTCCAGAACGCAGCAGCCAGACTTCTCACTGGTTTTAACAGAAGGGAGCACATCACCCCTGTTTTAGCGTCTCTCCACTGGCTCCCTGTGCGTTTTAGAATTGATTTTAAGATTTTACTGATTACTTTTAAAGCTCGTTTAGGTCTGGCACCCAGCTATATTTCTGAACTTTTAACCCCCTACGAGCCCCCCCGCTGCCTTAGATCCTCGGGCAGGTCCCTGTTGACTGTTCCAAGGTCGAGGCTCCGGACGAAAGGTGACCGAGCCTTCTCTGTCCGGGCTCCTCGGCTTTGGAACGACCTGCCCGAGGAGAAAAGGCTCGCACCATCAGTATCCTCTTTTAAATCTCTTCTTAAAACAGCTTTTAACTGTTAGTTTTAAACTTCCGATGCTGTATTTTATTGTCTGCTTTTGTGTTTTGCTCTGTTTGCTTTGTGTTTCTGTATCTAATTATTTTGACCTTGCATTATGACTGTTTTTATTGTTTATCATGCTGACTGTGCAGCGCTTTGTAAACACTGTTTTTAAAAGTGCTATATAAATAAAGATTATTATTATTATTATTATTATTTGTTCTGAGGGCATTTGCTTTGTCACTCTGGTCTTTCTCTCTAGTCTGGTTACTGAGCCGGAGGAGTTTATTTTACATAAGTCAATAGGAGCGAGAGGGAATAGCCAATCTTCACTATGAGCACTTCTCTATTGTCCATCTGTATTAGTTTTGTTTGGGCCTGAAAAATCAAGCCCAACCTGGCCCGAGCCCGACAGAAGCCTGACAGACGTATATACAAATACATATGTATAATATTTGAAAGGGTATTATATGTATACATTTAAACAAAAACAGCAGGGAGATAAATTAAATTATTAATATTTCATAAAAATATAGAAGAAAAAACAATATTGAACCTAAAATCAAGTTGCCTATAACTATATCACAAAATGGGCAAAGCCCATTTTGCAAAGCAATGCGTCAAAAACACTCTAAACTAAAATGCTGCCTGGTCTTTTAAATCGTGTCAAGGCGCAGTCAGTGGAACAGGGGAAAGCTCGTGCGTGTTACTAAGCAACCAAACTAGCAAAGGCAACATAAAACTAAATACCCAGATAAATAAAATCATTACATAGTTGGACATGGATGAAACCAAATTTATTTTATCCCCACTCTTTACTGCTAAGCATATTACTCACAGTAAAAGAAGAAAGGAGAAAACATTTTGGCTACATATTTCAATATATACAATGTGGGACAGGTGCGGCATGTACAAGTCCAAAATTCAATTTCTTTCTAAACATTAAGGTCCCTCTGCCGCTTATGAACCGTTTATTGTCCAGAAAATACGGGTAAGTGCTTAACAAGAGAAGATAGAACAATCACATGAGCAATTAAATCTGAAACCATCAATGTATGGAAGAGACAGACACAACACACAACACACACACACTAAACTCTCGTCTGCTTTAGTCCTGCTTTAGACCTGCTTTAGTCCTGCTTTAGTCCTGCTTTAGTCCTGCTTAGTCCCTGCTTTAGACCTACTTTAGTCCTGCTTTAGGACCTGCTTTAGACCTGCTTTAGGACCTGCTTTAGTCCTGCTTTGGAGTCCTGCTTTAGACCTGCTTTAGACCTGCTCATTAGTCCTGCTTTAGTCCTGCTTTAGTCCTGCTTTAGACCTGCTTTAGTCCTACTTTAGACCTGCTTTAGTCCTGCTTTAGACCTGCTTTAGACCTGCTTTAGTCCTGCCTTAGACCAGCTTTAGTCCTGCTTTAGTCCTGCTTTAGTCCTGCTTTAGTCCTGCTCTAGACCTGCTTTAGTCCTGCTTTAGACCTGCTTTAGACCTGCTTTAGACCTGCTTTAGACCTGCTTTAGACCTGCTTTAGTCCTGCTTTAGACCTGCTTTAGACCTGCTTTAGTCCTGCTTTAGTCCTGCTTTAGACCTGCTTTAGTCCTGCTTTAGTCCTGCTTTAGTCCTGCTTTAGACCTGCTTTAGTCCTGCTTTAGTCCTGCTTTAGTCCTGCTTTAGACCTGCTTTAGTCCTGCTTTAGACCTGCTTTAGACCTGCTTTAGACCTGCTTTAGTCCTGCTTTAGTCCTGCTTTAGACCTGCTTTAGTCCTGCTTTAGACCTGCTTTAGTCCTGCTTTAGACCTGCTTTAGTCCCTGCTTTAGACCTGCTTTAGACCTGCTTTAGACCTGCTTTAGTCCTGCTTTAGACCAGCTTTAGTCCTGCTTTAGTCCTGCTTTAGTCCTGCTTTAGTCCTGCTTTAGTACCTGCTTTAGACCTGCTTTAGACCTGCTTTAGACCTGCCTTTTAGTCCTGCTTTAGACCTGCTTTAGTCCTGCTTTAGACCTGCTTTAGTCCTGCTT
The DNA here is from genome assembly GCA_964034765.1 of Knipowitschia caucasica. Classification (NCBI taxonomy): domain Eukaryota; kingdom Metazoa; phylum Chordata; class Actinopteri; order Gobiiformes; family Gobiidae; genus Knipowitschia; species Knipowitschia caucasica. The sequence continues at coordinate 720,655 of OZ035823.1, read as the reverse complement.
TAGTCCTGCTTTAGACCTGCTTTAGTCCTGCTTTAGACCTGCTTTAGTCCTGCTTTAGTCCTGCTTTAGTCCTGCTTTAGACCTGCTTTAGTCCTGCTTTAGTCCTGCTTTAGTCCTGCTTTAGACCTACTTTAGTTCTGCTTTAGACCTGCTTTAGTCCTGCTTTAGACCTGCTTTAGACCTGCTTTAGTCCTGCTTTAGACCTGCTTTAGTCCTGCTTTAGACCTGCTTTAGACCTGCTTTAGACCTGCTTTAGACCTGCTTTAGACCTGCTTTAGACCTGCTTTAGTCCTGCTTTAGTCCTGCTTTAGTCCTGCTTTAGACCTGCTTTAGACCTGCTTTAGTCCTGCTTTAGACCTGCTTTAGTCCTGCTTTAGTCCTGCTTTAGTCCTGCTTTAGACCTGCTTTAGTCCTGCTTTAGTCCTGCTTTAGTCCTGCTTTAGACCTGCTTTAGACCTGCTTTAGTCTTGCTTTAGTCCTGCTTTAGTCCTGCTTTAGTCCTGCTTTAGTCCTGCTTTAGACCTGCTTTAGACCTGCTTTAGTCCTGCTTTAGTCCTGCTTTAGACCTGCTTTAGACCTGCTTTAGACCTGCTTTAGTCCTGCTTTAGTCCTGCTTTAGTCCTGCTTTAGACCTGCTTTAGACCTGCTTTAGTCCTGCTTTAGTCCTGCTTTAGACCTGCTTTAGTCCTGCTTTAGACCTGCTTTAGTCCTGCTTTAGACCTGCTTTAGTCCTGCTTTAGACCTGCTTTAGTCCTGCTTCAGTCCTGCTTTAGACCTGCTTTAGTCCTGCTTTAGTCCTGCTTTAGACCTGCTTTAGTCCTGCTTTAGTCCTGCTTTAGTCCTGCTTTAGTCCTGCTTTAGTCCTGCTTTAGTCCTGCTTTAGTCCTGCTTTAGTCCTGCTTTAGTCCTGCTTTTGACCTGCTTTAGACCTGCTTTAGACCTGCTTTAGTCCTGCTTTAGTCCTGCTTTAGTCCTGCTTTAGACCTGCTTTAGTCCTGCTTTAGTCCTGCTTTAGTCCTGCTTTAGTCCTGCTTTAGACCTGCTTTTGTCCTGCTTTAGTCCTGCTTTAGTCCTGCTTTAGACCTGCTTTAGACCTGCTTTAGTCCTGCTTTAGTCCTGCTTTAGACCTGCTTTAGTCCTTCTGTAGACCTGCTTTAGTCCTGCTTTAGTCCTGCTTTAGACCTGCTTTAGTCCTGCTTTAGTCCTGCTTTAGACCTGCTTTAGTCCTGCTTTAGTCCTGCTTTAGACCTGCTTTAGTCCTGCTTTAGTCCTGCATTAGTCCTGCTTTAGTCCTGCTTTAGTCCTGCTTTAGTCCTGCTTTAGTCCTGCTTTAGTCCTGCTTTAGACCTGCTTTAGTCCTGCTTTTGTCCTGCTTTAGACCTGCTTTAGTCCTGCTTTAGACCTGCTTTAGACCTGCTTTAGTCCTGCTTTAGTCCTGCTTTAGACCTGCTTTAGTCCTGCTGTAGACCTGCTTTAGTCCTGCTTTAGACCTGCTTTAGTCTTGCTTTAGTCCTGCTTTAGTCCTGCTTTAGACCTGCTTTAGACCTGCTTTAGACCTGCTTTAGACCTGCTTTAGACCTGCTTTAGACCTGCTTTAGACCTGCTTTAGACCTGCTTTAGACCTGCTTTAGACCTGCTTTAGACCTGCTTTAGTCCTGCTTTAGACCTGCTTTAGACCTGCTTTAGACCTGCTTTAGACCTGCTTTAGTCCTGCTTTAGTCCTGCTTTAGACCTGCTTTAGTCCTGCTTTAGTCCTGCTTTAGTCCTGCTTTAGTCCTGCTTTAGTCCTGCATTAAACCTTCTTTAGTCCTGCTTTAGTCCTGCTTTAGTAAGTAAGTAAGTAAAGTTTATTTGTATAGCACCTTTCACAGACCAGGGTCACAAAGCGCTTCACACATTAAAATACAAAATACAGATAAACCAAAGACAGAAAACACAGTTGACATTCACAGAGGCCTCTGAACAGTGAGGAGAGAATCAACAGGTTCTGAGTAGAGGACCATCAACAGGTTCTGAGTAGAGGACCATCAACAGGTTCTGAGTAGAGGACCATCAACAGGTTCTGAGTAGAGGACCATCAACAGGTTCTGAGTAGAGGACCATCAACAGGTTCTGAGTGGAGGACCATCAACAGGTTCTGAGTGAAGGACCATCAACAGGTTCTGAGTAGAGGACCATCAACAGGTTCTGAGTAGAGGACCATCAACAGGTTCGAGTAGAGGACCATCAACAGGTTCTGAGTAGAGGACCATCAACAGGTTCTGAGTAGAGGACCATCAACAGGTTCTGAGTAGAGGACCATCGACAGGTTCTGAGTAGAAGACCATCAACAGGTTCTGAGTAGAGGACCATCAACAGGTTCTGAGTAGAGGACCATCAACAGGTTCTGAGTGGAGGACCATCAACAGGTTCTGAGTAGAGGACCATCAACAGGTTCTGAGTGGAGGACCATCAACAGGTTCTGAGTAGAGGACCTCAGACTCCTGTTGGAGCCATAAGGGTGGATCAGGCCCTGGATGTATTCAGGGCCTGACCATGAAGAGCCCTGACCATGAAGAGCCCTGACCATGAAGGGCCCTAAATGTCAAGACCAGAATTTTAAAATATATTCTGTGTGAGACAGGGAGCCAGTGTAAGGCCTTCAAGACAGGGGTAATGTGGGCTCTCCTGTGGGTGCTCTCTCCTGTGGGTGCTCTCCTGTGGGTGTGCTCCTGTGGGTGCTCTCCTGTGGGTGCTCTCCTGTGGGTGCTCTCCTGTGGGTGCTCTCTCCTGTGGGTGCTCTCCTGTGGGTGCTCTCTCCTGTGGGTGCTCTCCTGTGGTAGCTCTCCTGTGGGTGCTCTCCTGTGGGTGCTCTCCTGTGGGTGCTCTCTCCTGTGGGTGCTCTCCTGTGGGTGCTCTCCTGTGGGTGCTCTCCTGTGGGTGCTCTCTCCTGTGGGTGCTCTCTCCTGTGGGTGCTCTCTCCTGTGGGTGCTCTCCTGTGGTAGCTCTCCTGTGGATGCTCTCCTGTGGGTGCTCTCCTGTGGATGCTCTCCTGTGGGTGCTCTCCTGTGGGTGCTCTCCTGTGGGTGCTCTCCTGTGGGTGCTCTCTCCTGTGGGTGCTCTCTCCTGTGGGTGCTCTCTCCTGCGGGTGCTCTCCTGTGGGTGCTCTCCTGTGGGTGCTCTCCTGTGGGTGCTCTCCTGTGGGTGCTCTCTCCTGTGGGTGCGGGTCAAAAGCCTTGCAGCAGAATTTTGGACGACTTGTAAACGAGCCAGGTCTCTTTTACTAAGACATGTAAGCAGCTGTTACAGTAGTCCAATCGCCAGGAAACAAAAGCGTGGACAATCATCTCCAGCTCCGGACCCGAGACCATGTGTCTGAGACCATGTGTCTGACCTGAGACCATGTGTCTGAGCTTAGAGATGTTGCGCAAGTGGAAATTGCAGTTTGGGGTCAGCTGTTTGGTGTGTCGTTCTAGGGACATCCCTCCATCAAAAGTGACTCCCAGGTTCCTCAGACTCTTTTTTACTGAGCTACTTAGGTCACCAAGGTGCTGAGCAATAACAGAAACAATACTGTCACCAAGGTGCTGAGCAATAACAGAAACAATACTGTCACCAAGGTGCTGAGCAATAACAGAAACAATACTGTCACCAAGGTGCTGAGCAATAACAGGAACAATACTGTCACCAAGGTGCTGAGCAATAACAGGAACAATACTGTCACCAAGGTGCTGAGCAATAACAGAAACAATACTGTCACCAAGGTGCTGAGCAATAACAGGAACAATACTGTCACCAAGGTGCTGAGCAATAACAGAAACAATACTGTCACCAAGGTGCTGAGCAATAACAGAAACAATACTGTCACCAAGGTGCTGAGCAATAACAGGAACAATACTGTCACCAAGGTGCTGAGCAATAACAGAAACAATACTGTCACCAAGGTGCTGAGCAATAACAGGAACAATACTGTCACCAAGGTGCTGAGCAATAACAGAAACAATACTGTCACCAAGGTGCTGAGCAATAACAGGAACAATACTGTCACCAAGGTGCTGAGCAATAACAACAATACTGTCACCAAGGTGCTGAGCAATAACAGAAACAATACTGTCACCAAGGTGCTGAGCAATAACAGGAACAATACTGTCACCAAGGTGCTGAGCAATAACAGGAACAATACTGTCACCAAGGTGCTGAGCAATAACAGGAACAATACTGTCACCAAGGTGCTGAGCAATAACAGAAACAATACTGTCACCAAGGTGCTGAGCAATAACAACAATACTGTCACCAAGGTGCTGAGCAATAACAGGAACAATACTGTCACCAAGGTGCTGAGCAATAACAGGAACAATACTGTCACCAAGGTGCTGAGCAATAACAGGAACAATACTGTCACCAAGGTGCTGAGCAATAACAGAAACAATACTGTCACCAAGGTGCTGAGCAATAACAGAAACAATACTGTCACCAAGGTGCTGAGCAATAACAGGAACAATACTGTCACCAAGGTGCTGAGCAATAACAGGAACAATACTGTCACCAAGGTGCTGAGCAATAACAGGAACAATACTGTCACCAAGGTGCTGAGCAATAACAGGAACAATACTGTCACCAAGGTGCTGAGCAATAACAGAAACAGTACTGTCACCAAGGTGCTGAGCAATAACAGGAACAATACTGTCACCAAGGTGCTGAGCAATAACAGGAACAATACTGTCACCAAGGTGCTGAGCAATAACAGAAACAATACTGTCACCAAGGTGCTGAGCAATAACAGGAACAGTACTGTCACCAAGGTGCTGAGCAATAACAGGAACAATACTGTCACCAAGGTGCTGAGCAATAACAGGAACAATACTGTCACCAAGGTGCTGAGCAATAACAGAAACAATACTGTCACCAAGGTGCTGAGCAATAACAGGAACAATACTGTCACCAAGGTGCTGAGCAATAACAGGAACAATACTGTCACCAAGGTGCTGAGCAATAACAGGAACAATACTGTCACCAAGGTGCTGAGCAATAACAGGAACAATACTGTCACCAAGGTGCTGAGCAATAACAGGAACAATACTGTCCGGGGCTAACACTAAGGTTTCTGTTTTACTGGAGTTCAGCTGGAGGCTTTTGTCACTAAGCCATATCTTTATTTTGTGCAGACAGTTAGTGAGAGCAACCAGTCTCTGGGGCTCAGAGGGCTTAAAAGAGCAGTACAGCTGGAGATGGTCAGCATACAGGTGGTAAGAGACCTCACTGAACTGCTGGATCAGCCTAGAGGGAGCAGGTACAACATAAATTAAAGCCGCAAGCGGCATCTAACGGCCCTCGCCGCACCGCGCAAAGGAGGTGGCGCTGACGCGCCATTTTCCTGCAGCCCTGATGGGAGCGACACTGTGTGTTTTGAACCTATGATTAGTGATTGTGTGTGTCTATTGAAAAGGTAAACTTGATTCTCCCCATGTAATACTTGACTCCGTCTGTAGGGGGCGCTATTTCTGCAATTTTGTCTTTAACACTTTCAGTTTACCCAAACCAGAGAGTTGAACAATCAATTCAAATTTTGTGCAAATCGGACTTTGTATGTGCAAATGGTGGCATTTAATGTTGTACAACAGCGCCCCCTACATCTAAAATGTTTTAGTGTTATACCAAAGAACACCAAAATAATACACTTTATGCTTGAAAAAAACTTGTGGCAAAGTTTGGTGAGTTTTCGTGTTTGTTCAGTGGGTCAAATATGAGATCAAACAACTGAAAACCTAAATACCTTTTTCCCCATGTAAACCTTTACTCAGCCTGTAGGGGGCGCTAATGGGCCAATGTCATTGTTCACACAGTCATGTGACCTAGGCCCAGGAGTTGAACAACAAAGTCAAGTTTAGTGCTGAGTTTGTAAATGTGCTCCTGTTTGTACATACAATCTGTGAGTGTGTCCATACAGTCTCCATTGGATAACATGGGAACTTCACACCTCTCTATGAAAATGACCACACTTTGGGGGTCTGTCACGCTCAGACCGTTTGACTAATTAAAACTCTATATGCAACTATTGATGGTCCATGTGTTGAGACGATGTGGAGCGATTTTCAGCCATATTAGTGAAACGGCCGCGGCTGGTTTGATGTTTGAGCGAGGTGTACTTTTAAGAGATTTAACGATTTTCTCATAGACACAGACAGGGGAGTGTTTGTCGTCGCCACGGCAACAGGGTAAAAAAAAATCATATGTTGTCATTGACTTTTTTAATCCAGATGACAAAACAGAATTATGTGCAAAATTTCCAACATTTTGACAAAACTAAATTTTAAAAAGCCCATGTAAAACTTTAACATAGTCTGTAGGGGGCGCTAATGAGCCAATTTCAATATTTCCACTTTCAGATGACCTAGACCCTGGCGCTAAATAATGGATTAAAATTTGGTGCAAATCCGGCTTTGTTTGTGCAAACGGGAGCAAATTTACTTTTGTCAAAAATCCCCAAAAAAATGTCACATTTTGCCGCTCCGCTGCTCGGACAACGTTTAACTGATCCAAATTCTATATTCAATAATAGATGGGACATGGGTTTAGATCATGTGGAGCGATTTTGAGACAAATCAGTGAAACGGCCGAGGAGGAGATAATTTCCAGCCGACATGTGTGAAAAATATCTATTTTCATTTTTCCATTTTCCATTGAAATTAATGAGCTTCCTGTTTGTCAGGGGGCGGAGCCATAATAACTTTTTTTTCATGTCTTGACCTGAGGAACATGTGTACCGAGTTTCGTGGCTCTACGACAAACTTGACCTCTGACCCCCTCCCATAGGTGCAATGTAAACTGACTTTTGTAGGGGGCGCTGTTCGGTCATTTTTTTAGTCCCATAAAAATAAACACCAAAAAAATTAATTTTTCGCCGGTTCTGAATTTTGGGCAAAATTTCACAACTTTTCATCAATGTTCAGGGGGTCAAATTAAGGTTCAAAGTGCAGAAGAAAAAAGAAATAATAAATAAGGAATTTTTTTTTTTAATTCTTCGAGCAAAAACAATATAGGTTTCCATAGTAACCTATAATACAAATGATACGTCGTTTTAAAGCGAACGACCAGACGAACGCAACTATTGGGTTCTCGGTGATTGACGAGCGCTGACGCGCTCGTCAATTACCTCGCCATCATGAGGTCACCCACCCCCCCCATAGGACCCCATTGATTACAGTGTGTACTACAGCAGGAGCAAAGCCATTCAGTGCCTCCGGCACTGTTTTGTCAGTGTCTGGGCACGCGCCGTCGGGCTTGGGGGACGAATGTCCGGGCTTCGCCCGGACATTCGTCCATAAAACAGTTGAAGGAACCCCCCTTTAATAGGACTTCAATCATTTCACTGTGTACTACAGCAGGAACAAAGCCATTCCGTGCCTCCGGCACAGATTTATCAGTGCTTGGGCACGTGCCGTCGCGTGCAGGTCACAATCTCCGGGCTGCGCCCGGAGATTGTGACTTAAAACAGTTCAACGAGTAATGCCTGGGCTTCGCCCAGGCATTACTCGTTGGAAAAGCAATAGGCCCTTACCCCGGTTGGGGCTCGGGCCTAATAAAATAGGCCCAAGAACGGAGCCTTGGGGTACACCCCACTGTAGTCCTGTAAATACACAAAAACTTTGTGAAAATTTGTTTAGGAAACAAAATCAATACAATAAAATAATAATAGTGTGTCTGTGTGTGTCTGTGTGTGTGTGTCTCTCTGTGTGTGTCTCTGTGTCTGTGTGTGTGTGTGTCAGCCTCTCTCAGGTGTGTGTGCAGACAGGTGAGGGAGTGTCCCCCAGGGCCCCCTCTCTTCTGTGTGAAGATCCTGGCTCTGAACCTGAGCCGCTCCGAGTCCCTGTGCTCTCTGTCGGCCCTGCGCTGTGCCAAACACCAGCTGCAGGTGTCTGAGGGCCCCTGTGTCTGAGGGCCCCTGTGTCTGAGGGCCCTGTGTCTGAGGGCCCTGTGTCTGAGGGCCCCTGTGTCTGAGGGCCCCTGTGTCTGAGGGCCCTGCGTCTGAGGGCCCCTTTGTTTGAGGGCCCTGTGTCTGAGGGCCCCTGTGTTGGAGGGCCCTGCGTCTGAGGGCCCCTTTGTTTGAGGGCCCTGTGTCTGAGGGCCCCTGTGTCTGAGGCCCCTATGTCTGAGGCCCCTCTGTGTGAGGCCCCTATGTCTGAGGCCCCTCTGTGTGAGGCCCCTGTATAAATATATATTATGTGTTTTTTGTGGAAACTGTTATTAAAGGATTCAAAAGTTACAGGTTTATGTGTTTTTTATCAATGTTTTTATTAAATCTCTCTCTGGTCTCTCTCTGGTCTCTCTCTCTGGTCTCTCTCTGGTCTCTCTCTGGTCTCTCTCTCTGGTCTCTCTCTCTGGTCTCTCTCTGGTCTCTCTCTCTGGTCTCTCTCTCTGGTCTCAGTGTAATTAAACATTGGTAAAGGTTAAAGGTTATGTTTATTAATCCCTGTCGGGCACTTCCTCCTCTGCATTGGTCCCTGAGGCTGACGTCAGGAGCAGTGGTCGCCGTAGTAACAGCGCCCAGAACCATCTCCAGTGGGTAATGCTCTGGGTCAGGACCAGAGCTGGAGGGAAACTGGAGTATCCGGAGGAAACCTCGCAGGCACGGGGAGAACATGCAAACTCCGCTCAGAAAGACCCTTTTCAAACAGGGATTTGAACCCAGGACCTTCTTACTGAGGGGAGAGAGTGCTAACCACTCAGCCACCGTGCTGCCCATGATGAAGGTAAATAAACTCTGCAATCTTTACTTCCAAATCTGTTTCCCATATGTACCATGTGTACCATATGTACCATACCTTACCATGTGTACCATATGTACCATACCTTACCATGTGTACCATACCTTACCATGTGTGCCATATGTACCATACCTTACCATGTGTGCCATATGTACCATAAGCCTTACCATATGTACCATACCTTACCATGTGTGCCATATGTACCATACCTTACCATGTGTACCATATGTACCATAAGCCTTACCATGTGTGCCATATGTACCATAAGCCTTACCATATGTACCATACCTTACCATGTGTACCATATGTACCATACCTTACCATGTGTACCATATGTACCATAAGCCTTACCATATGTACCATAAGCCTTACCATATGTACCATACCTTACCATGTGTACCATATGTACCATACCTTACCATGTGTGCCATATGTACCATACCTTACCATGTGTACCATATGTACCATAAGCCTTACCATGTGTGCCATATGTACCATAAGCCTTACCATATGTACCATACCTTACCATGTGGGCCATATGTACCATACCTTACCATGTGTACCATATGTACCATACCTTACCATGTGTGCCATATGTACCATACCTTACCATGTGGGCCATATGTACCATACCTTACCATGTGTACCATATGTACCATACCTTACCATGTGTGCCATATGTACCATACCTTACCATGTGGGCCATATGTACCATACCTTACCATGTGGGCCATATGTACCATACCTTACCATGTGTACCATATGTACCATACCTTACCATGTGTGCCATATGTACCATACCTTACTATGTGTGCCATATGTACCATAAGCCTTACCATATGTACCATACCTTACCATGTGTGCCATATGTACCATACCTTACCATATGTACCATATCTTACCATGTGTGCCATATGTACCATACCTTACCATATGTACCATATCTTACCATGTGTGCCATATGTACCATACTTTACCACGTGTGCCTTATCTTACCATGTGTGCCATACCTTACCATATGTACCATATCTTACCATGTGTGCCATATGTACCATATCTTACCATACTTTACCATGTGTGCCATATGTACCATACCTTACCATATGTACTATATCTTACCATGTGTGCCATATGTACCATACTTTACCATGTGTACCACATGTACCATAAGCCTTACTATATGTGCCATAAGCCTTACCATGTGTACCACATGTACCATAAGCCTTACTATATGTGCCATAAGCCTTACCATGTGTACCACATGTACCATACCTTACTATGTGCAGCTGAGCACAAACATATTTATAACAAATCATGACTTTGTCTGTTTTTAAACTTAAATATTGATATTTTTGAAATTCCTCGTCCACTGTATTCCATATTTTTACTCCACAGTAAAACAGAAGCTTTTTCATGTGGTCAGGGGTTAAGGGTCAGAGGTCAGGGTCAGGGGTAGTCTTGCACAGTTTTCCCAATGTGGTTTTACTGCAGATGGAAACTAAATGAATCTGAATCCGAGGGTCAGGGTTAGCCTAGCCTTGACCCTGACCTCTGACCTCTGGCCCCTGACCTCTGGGTATTAACTGACCTAACGGCAGCATGTAGCGATTGAACAGAAGAGGTCCCAGGATCGACCCCTGTGGGACTCCACAGGTCAGGGCCATATGATCTGAGACACAGTTTCCAATCTCCACAAAGTACTTCCTGTCTTCAAGGTAAGACCTAAACCAACTTAGGGCGGTGCCAGTGACGCCAACCCAGTCCTCTAGTCTCTGTAAGAGGATCTCATGGTCGACAGTGTCAAAGGCAGCACTTAGATCTAACAAGATTAAGATTGAGACTTTGCCTGCGTCAGTGTTCAGCCGGATATCGTTTGTAACCTTAACGAGAGCAGTCTCAGTGCTGTGGTGGGGTCTAAAGCCGGACTGAAACATATCAAATGAATGATTCATTGTTAAAAATTCAGTAAGTTGTTGGGAGGCAACTTTTTCAAGGATTTTCCCCATAAATGGCAGATTCGATATGGGCCGGTCATTTTGAAGTACTACAGGATCCAGACTGCTCTTTTTCAGGAGAGGTCTGATGACTGCTGTTTTCAGGGCCATAGGAAATGCTCCAGATAAAAGAGACATGTTTATTATCTGTGTGAGTGAAGGTAACAAACTGCTCAGGACAGACTTTAATCTAGAGGGTAATATATCCAGGCTACATGTGGAGGAGCTCAAACTGGAGATTATCTTTTTGACAGTTTCAGTATCCACAGGTGCAAAGTGGGTTAGCTCAGAAAGCTTCTCTGGCTGTTGTTTTGTTATACTGCTGTGGAGGTGATAGTGTTATACTGCTGTGGAGGTGATAGTGTTATACTGCTGTGGAGGTGATAGTGTTATACTGCTGTGGAGATGATAGTGTTATGCTGCTGTGGAGGTGATAGTGTTATACTGCTGTGGAGGTGATAGTGTTATACTGCTGTGGAGGTGATAGTGTTATACTGCTGTGGAGATGATAGTGTTATACTGCTGTGGAGATGATAGTGTTATACTGCTGTGGAGATGATAGTGTTATACTGCTGTGGAGGTGATAGTGTTTATACTGCTGTGGAGATGATAGTGTTATACTGCTGTGGAGGTGATAGTGTTATACTGCTGTGGAGGTGATAGTGTTATACTGCTGTGGAGATGATAGTGTTATACTGCTGTGGAGATGATAGTGTTATACTGCTGTGGAGGTGATAGTGTTATACTGCTGTGGAGGTGATAGTGTTATACTGCTGTGGAGGTGATAGTGTTATACTGCTGTGGAGGTGATAGTGTTATACTGCTGTGGAGGTGATAGTGTTATACTGCTGTGGAGATGATAGTGTTATACTGCTGTGGAGATGATAGTGTTATACTGCTGTGGAGGTGATAGTGTTATACTGCTGTGGAGATGATAGTGTTATACTGCTGTGGAGGTGATAGTGTTATACTGCTGTGGAGGTGATAGTGTTATACTGCTGTGGAGGTGATAGTGTTATACTGCTGTGGAGGTGATAGTGTTATACTGCTGTGGAGATGATAGTGTTATACTGCTGTGGAGGTGATAGTGTTATACTGCTGTGGAGGTGATAGTGTTATACTGCTGTGGAGATGATAGTGTTATACTGCTGTGGAGGTGATAGTGTTTGTTATACTGCTGTGGAGATGATAGTGTTATACTGCTGTGGAGATGATAGTGTTATACTGCTGTGGAGGTGATAGTGTTATACTGCTGTGGAGATGATAGTGTTATACTGCTGTGGAGGTGATAGTGTTATACTGCTGTGGAGATGATAGTGTTATACTGCTGTGGAGGTGATAGTGTTATACTGCTGTGGAGGTGATAGTGTTATACTGCTGTGGAGGTGATAGTGTTATACTGCTGTGGAGGTGATAGTGTTATACTGCTGTGGAGATGATAGTGTTATACTGCTGTGGAGGTGATAGTGTTATACTGCTGTGGAGGTGATAGTGTTATACTGCTGTGGAGATGATAGTGTTATACTGCTGTGGAGGTGATAGTGTTATACTGCTGTGGAGATGATAGTGTTATACTGCTGTGGAGATGATAGTGTTATACTGCTGTGGAGGTGATAGTGTTATACTGCTTTGGAGGTGATAGTGTTATACTGCTGTGGAGATGATAGTGTTATACTGCTGTGGAGATGATAGTGTTATACTGCTGTGGAGGTGATAGTGTTATACTGCTGTGGAGATGATAGTGTTATACTGCTGTGGAGATGATAGTGTTATACTGCTGTGGAGATGATAGTGTTATACTGCTGTGGAGATGATAGTGTTATACTGCTGTGGAGGTGATAGTGTTATACTGCTGTGGAGATGATAGTGTTATACTGCTGTGGAGATGATAGTGTTATACTGCTGTGGAGGTGATAGTGTTATACTGCTGTGGAGGTGATAGTGTTATACTGCTGTGGAGGTGATAGTGTTATTCTGCTGTGGAGATGATAGTGTTATACTGCTGTGGAGGTGATAGTGTTATACTGCTGTGGAGGTGATAGTGTTATACTGCTGTGGAGATGATAGTGTTATACTGCTGTGGAGATGATAGTGTTATACTGCTGTGGAGGTGATAGTGTTATACTGCTGTGGAGGTGATAGTGTTATACTGCTGTGGAGATGATAGTGTTATACTGCTGTGGAGGTGATAGTGTTATACTGCTGTGGAGATGATAGTGTTATACTGCTGTGGAGATGATAGTGTTATACTGCTGTGGAGGTGATAGTGTTATACTGCTGTGGAGGTGATAGTGTTATACTGCTGTGGAGGTGATAGTGTTATACTGCTGTGGAGATGATAGTGTTATACTGCTGTGGAGGTGATAGTGTTATACTGCTGTGGAGGTGATAGTGTTATACTGCTGTGGAGGTGATAGTGTTATACTGCTGTGGAGGTGATAGTGTTATACTGCTGTGGAGATGATAGTGTTATACTGCTGTGGAGATGATAGTGTTATACTGCTGTGGAGGTGATAGTGTTATACTGCTGTGGAGGTGATAGTGTTATACTGCTGTGGAGATGATAGTGTTATACTGCTGTGGAGATGATAGTGTTATACTGCTGTGGAGGTGATAGTGTTTATACTGCTGTGGAGGTGATAGTGTTATACTGCTGTGGAGATGATAGTGTTATACTGCTGTGGAGGTGATAGTGTTATACTGCTGTGGAGATGATAGTGTTATACTGCTGTGGAGGTGATAGTGTTATACTGCTGTGGAGATGATAGTGTTATACTGCTGTGGAGATGATAGTGTTATACTGCTGTGGAGATGATAGTGTTATACTGCTGTGGAGGTGATAGTGTTATACTGCTGTGGAGGTGATAGTGTTATACTGCTGTGGAGGTGATAGTGTTATACTGCTGTGGAGATGATAGTGTTATACTGCTGTGGAGGTGATAGTGTTATACTGCTGTGGAGGTGATAGTGTTATACTGCTGTGGAGGTGATAGTGTTATACTGCTGTGGAGGTGATAGTGTTATACTGCTGTGGAGATGATAGTGTTATACTGCTGTGGAGATGATAGTGTTATACTGCTGTGGAGGTGATAGTGTTATACTGCTGTGGAGGTGATAGTGTTATACTGCTGTGGAGATGATAGTGTTATACTGCTGTGGAGATGATAGTGTTATACTGCTGTGGAGATGATAGTGTTATACTGCTGTGGAGGTGATAGTGTTATACTGCTGTGGAGATGATAGTGTTATACTGCTGTGGAGATGATAGTGTTATACTGCTGTGGAGGTGATAGTGTTTGTTATACTGCTGTGGAGGTGATAGTGTTATACTGCTGTGGAGGTGATAGTGTTATACTGCTGTGGAGGTGATAGTGTTATACTGCTGTGGAGATGATAGTGTTATACTGCTGTGGAGATGATAGTGTTATACTGCTGTGGAGGTGATAGTGTTATACTGCTGTGGAGGTGATAGTAGTTATACTGCTGTGGAGATGATAGTGTTATACTGCTGTGGAGGTGATAGTGTTATACTGCTGTGGAGATGATAGTGTTATACTGCTGTGGAGATGATAGTGTTATACTGCTGTGGAGGTGATAGTGTTATACTGCTGTGGAGGTGATAGTGTTATACTGCTGTGGAGATGATAGTGTTATACTGCTGTGGAGATGATAGTGTTATACTGCTGTGGAGATGATAGTGTTATACTGCTGTGGAGTGTGATAGTGTTTGATAGTGTATACTGCTGTGGAGATGATAGTGTTATACTGCTGTGGAGATGATAGTGTTATACTGCTGTGGAGATGATAGTGTTATACTGCTGTGGAGGTGATAGTGTTATACTGCTTTGGAGGTGATAGTGTTATACTGCTGTGGAGATGATAGTGTTATACTGCTGTGGAGGTGATAGTGTTATACTGCTGTGGAGATGATAGTGTTATACTGCTGTGGAGATGATAGTGTTATACTGCTGTGGAGGTGATAGTGTTATACTGCTGTGGAGGTGATAGTGTTATACTGCTGTGGAGATGATAGTGTTATACTGCTGTGGAGGTGATAGTGTTATACTGCTGTGGAGATGATAGTGTTATACTGCTGTGGAGGTGATAGTGTTATACTGCTGTGGAGATGATAGTGTTATACTGCTGTGGAGGTGATAGTGTTATACTGCTGTGGAGATGATAGTGTTATACTGCTGTGGAGATGATAGTGTTATACTGCTGTGGAGGTGATAGTGTTATACTGCTGTGGAGGTGATAGTGTTATACTGCTGTGGAGATGATAGTGTTATACTGCTGTGGAGATGATAGTGTTATACTGCTGTGGAGATGATAGTGTTATACTGCTGTGGAGGTGATAGTGTTTGTTATACTGCTGTGGAGATGATAGTGTTATACTGCTGTGGAGATGATAGTGTTATACTGCTGTGGAGGTGATAGTGTTATACTGCTGTGGAGATGATAGTGTTATACTGCTGTGGAGGTGATAGTGTTATACTGCTGTGGAGATGATAGTGTTATACTGCTGTGGAGGTGATAGTGTTATACTGCTGTGGAGGTGATAGTGTTATACTGCTGTGGAGATGATAGTGTTATACTGCTGTGGAGATGATAGTGTTATACTGCTGTGGAGATGATAGTGTTATACTGCTGTGGAGGTGATAGTGTTATACTGCTGTGGAGATGATAGTGTTATACTGCTGTGGAGGTGATAGTGTTATACTGCTGTGGAGGTGATAGTGTTTTGGATTCTTTCTACTTTGTTCATTAAAAACTGTGCAAACTCGTTATACTTAGATTTGGAGGTAAGTTCCAGGAGCAACTTAAGAGGAGGGTTTGTTAATCACCAACTGTTTAAAAAAGAACACGAAGATTGTTACTGCAACCTTCAATAGTGTCCGAAAAATACATTTATCTTGTTCTTCGTAGAACCAGGTTAGATTTACCCAACGACTCTTCAAAGATTTAATAATCACCCTGAAGGTTCTTCTTATCACACATAAACATGTGTGTGTGTGTGTGTGTGTGTGTGTGTGTGTGTGTGTGTGTGTGTGTGTGTGTGTGTGTGTCTCTGTGTGTCTGTGTGTGTGTGTGTGTGTGTGTGTGTGTCTGTGTGTGTGTGTGTCTGTGTGTGTGTGTGTCTGTGTGTGTGTGTGTGTGTGTGTCTGTGTGTGTGTGTGTGTGTCTGTGTGTGTGTGTGTGTGTCTCTGTGTGTCTGTGTGTGTGTGTGTCTGTGTGTGTGTGTCTGTGTGTGTGTGTGTGTCTGTGTGTGTGTGTGTGTGTGTGTGTGTCTGTGTGTGTGTGTGTGTGTGTGTGTCTCTGTGTGTCTGTGTGTGTGTGTGTGTGTGTGTGTGTGTGTGTGTGTGTGTGTGTGTGTGTGTGTGTGTGTGAGTGAATGTCTGTCTGTGTGTCTGTGTGTGTGTGAGTGTGTGTGTGTGTGTCTGTCTGTCTGTGTGTCTGTGTGTGTGTGTGTGTGTCTGCGTGAGTGTGTGAGTGTCTGTCTGTGTGTCTGTGTGTGTGTGTGTGTGTGTGTGTGTCTGCGTGAGTGTGTGTGTGTGTGTGAGTGTCTGTCTGTGTGTCTGTGTGTGTGTGTGTGTCTGCGTGAGTGTGTGTGTGTGAGTGTCTGTCTGCGTGTCTGTGTGTGTGTGTGTCTGCGTGAGTGTGTGTGTGTGAGTGAGTGTCTGTCTGTGTGTGTGTGTGTGTGTGTGTCTGTCGTGTGTCTGTGTGTGTGTGTGTGTGTTCTGTCTGTGTGTCTGTGTGTGTGTCTGTCTGTGTGTGTCTGTGTGTGTGTGTGTGTGTGTTCTGTAGTGTGTGTCTGTAGTGTGTCTGTAGTGTGTGTCTGTAGTGTGTGTCTGTAGTGTGTGTCTGTAGTGTGTGTCTGTAGTGTGTGTCTGTAGTGTGTCTCTGTAGTGTGTGTCTGTAGTGTGTCTGTAGTGTGTGTCTGTAGTGTGTCTGTAGTGTGTGTCTGTAGTGTGTCTGTAGTGTGTGGTTGTAGTGTGTCTGTTGTGTGTGTCTGTAGTGTGTGTCTGTAGTGTGTCTGTAGTGTGTGTCTGTAGTGTGTCTGTTGTGTGTGTCTGTAGTGTGTGTTGTGTGTGTCTGTAGTGTGTCTGTAGTGTGTGTCTGTAGTGTGTCTGTTGTGTGTGTCTGTAGTGTGTCTGTTGTGTGTGTCTGTAGTGTGTCTGTTGTGTGTGTCTGTAGTGTGTCTGTAGTGTGTGTCTGTAGTGTGTCTGTTGTGTGTGTCTGTAGTGTGTGTCTGTAGTGTGTCTGTAGTGTGTCTCTGTAGTGTGTGTCTGTAGTGTGTCTGTAGTGTGTGTCTGTGTGTGTCTGTAGTGTGTGTCTGTAGTGTGTCTGTCTGTAGTCTGTGTGTGTCTGTAGTGTGTCTGTAGTGTGTTGTCTGTAGTGTGTGTCTGTAGTGTGTGTCTGTAGTGTGTCTGTAGTGTGTGTCTGTAGTGTGTGTCTGTAGTGTGTGTCTGTAGTGTGTGTCTGTAGTGTGTGTCTGTAGTGTGTGTCTGTAGTGTGTGTCTGTAGTGTGTGTCTGTTGTGTGTGTCTGTAGTGTGTGTCTGTAGTGTGTCTGTGTGTGTGTCTGTAGTGTGTCTGTAGTGTGTGTCTGTAGTGTGTGTCTGTAGTGTGTGTCTGTAGTGTGTCTGTTGTGTGTGTCTGTAGTGTGTGTGTCTGTAGTGTGTCTGTAGTGTGTGTCTGTAGTGTGTCTGTAGTGTGTGTCTGTAGTGTGTGTCTGTAGTGTGTGTCTGTAGTGTGTGTCTGTAGTGTGTGTCTGTTGTGTGTGTCTGTTGTGTGTCTGTAGTGTGTGTCTGTAGTGTTTGTCTGTAGTGTGTGTCTGTAGTGTGTGTCTGTAGTGTGTGTCTGTTGTGTGTGTCTGTTGTGTGTGTCTGTAGTGTGTGTCTGTAGTGTGTCTGTAGTGTGTGTCTGTAGTGTGTGTCTGTAGTGTGTCTGTAGTGTGTGTCTGTAGTGTGTGTCTGTAGTGTGTGTCTGTAGTGTGTCTGTAGTGTGTGTCTGTAGTGTGTGTCTGTAGTGTGTGTCTGTAGTGTTTGTCTGTAGTGTGTGTCTGTAGTGTGTGTCTGTAGTGTGTGTCTGTTGTGTGTGTCTGTAGTGTGTCTGTTGTGTGTGTCTGTAGTGTGTCTGTAGTGTGTGTCTGTAGTGTGTGTCTGTTGTGTGTGTCTGTAGTGTTTGTCTGTAGTGTGTCTGTTGTGTGTGTCTGTAGTGTGTCTGTAGTGTGTGTCTGTAGTGTGTCTTTTGTGTGTGTCTGTAGTGTGTCTGTACTGTGTGTCTGTAGTGTGTGTCTGTAGTGTGTGTCTGTAGTGTGTGTCTGTAGTGTGTCTGTAGTGTGTCTTTTGTGTGTGTCTGTAGTGTCTGTCTGTAGTGTGTCTGTAGTGTGTCTGTAGTGTGTGTCTGTGTGTCTGTTGTGTGTGTCTGTAGTGTGTGTCTGTTGTGTGTGTCTGTAGTGTGTCTGTTGTGTGTGTCTGTAGTGTGTGTCTGTAGTGTGTGTCTGTAGTGTGTCTGTAGTGTGTGTCTGTAGTGTGTGTCGGTAGTGTGTGTCTGTTGTGTGTGTCTGTAGTGTTTGTCTGTAGTGTGTCTGTTGTGTGTCTGTTGTGTGTCTGTAGTGTGTCTGTAGTGTGTGTCTGTAGTGTGTCTGTAGTGTGTCTGTGTGTGTCTGTTGTGTGTGTCTGTTGTGTGTCTGTTGTGTGTGTCTGTAGTGTGTCTGTAGTGTATGTCTGTAGTGTGTGTCTGTTGTGTGTGTCTGTAGTGTGTCTGTAGTGTGTGTCTGTAGTGTGTGTCTGTAGTGTGTCTGTAGTGTGTGTCTGTAGTGTGTGTCTGTAGTGTGTGTCTGTTGTGTGTGTCTGTAGTGTGTGTGTCTGTAGAGTGTGTGTGTGTGTGTGTGTGTGTGTCTGTAGTGTGTCTGTAGTGTGTCTGTTGTGTGTGTCTGTAGTGTGTGTCTGTTGTGTGTGTCTGTAGTGTGTGTCTGTAGTGTGTCTGTAGTGTGTGTCTGTAGTGTGTGTCTGTTGTGTGTGTCTGTTGTGTGTGTCTGTAGTGTGTGTCTGTAGTGTGTCTGTAGTGTGTGTCTGTAGTGTGTCTGTAGTGTGTGTCTGTAGTGTGTGTCTGTAGTGTGTGTCTGTAGTGTGTGTCTGTAGTGTGTGTCTGTAGTGTGTGTCTGTAGTGTGTCTGTAGTGTGTGTTCTGTAGTGTGTGTCTGTAGTGTGTGTCTGTAGTGTTGTGTCTGTAGTGTGTGTCTGTAGTGTGTGTCTGTAGTGTGTGTCTGTAGTGTGTGTCTGTTGTGTGTGTCTGTAGTGTGTGTCTGTTGTGTGTGTCTGTAGTGTGTGTGTCTGTGTTGTGTGTCTGTAGTGTGTGTCTGTAGTGTGTTGTC
>OZ035823.1:679040-696540 GCA_964034765.1 Knipowitschia caucasica | reverse complement strand
CGGTCCTTTACATCCTTTAAGTCTTGGCCCTGGTCCCAGTCCCCCACATCAGAGTCCTGGTCTCGGCCCTGGTCTCAGTCCCCCACGTCAGAGTCCTGGTCTCGGCCCTGGTCTCAGTCCCCCACGTCAGAGTCCTGGTCTCGGTCCTGGTCTCAGTCCCCCACGTCAGAGTCCTGGTCTCGGCCCTGGTCTCAGTCCCCCACGTCAGAGTCCTGGTCTCGGCCCTGGTCTCAGTCCCCCACGTCAGAGTCCTGGTCTCGGCCCTGGTCTCAGTCCCCCACGTCAGAGTCCTGGTCTCGGCCCTGGTCTCAGTCCCCCACGTCAGAGTCCTGGTCTCGGCCCTGGTCTCAGTCCCCCACGTCAGAGTCCTGGTCTCGGCCCTGGTCTCAGTCCCCCACGTCAGAGTCCTGGTCTCGGCCCTGGTCTCAGTCCCCCACGTCAGAGTCCCACGTCAGGTCTCGGCCCTGGTCTCAGTCCCCCACGTCAGAGTCCTGGTCTCGGCCCTGGTCTCAGTCCCCCACGTCAGAGTCCTGGTCTCGGTCCTGGTCTCAGTCCCCCACGTCAGAGTCCTGGTCTCGGCCCTGGTCTCAGTCCCCCACGTCAGAGTCCTGGTCTCGGCCCTGGTCTCAGTCCCCCACGTCAGAGTCCTGGTCTCGGTCCTGGTCTCGGCCCTGGTCTCGGCCCTGGTCTCAGTCCCCCACGTCAGAGTCCTGGTCTCCGATGAGCCAGAGGAAGTGGAAGCTGAAGGCTAGCAGCGCAGTGCCGAGCAGGTCTCCCAGAGCGGTCAGGTACGGGATGGAGAAACTGTCCGGGTCTTTCCCGCTGCGCCACATGGAGTGGACCATCCAGTCTGAGATACACAGCAGCAGCAGCACCTGGAGGAAACCCACACACAGGTCACACACAGGTCACACACAGCAGCACCTGGAGGAAACCCACACACAGGTCACACACAGCAGCACCTGGAGGAAACCCACACAGGTCACACACAGCAGCACCTGGAGGAAACCCACACAGGTCACACACAGCAGCACCTGGAGGAAACCCACACACAGGTCACACACAGCAGCACCTGGAGGAAACCCACACACAGGTCACACACAGCAGCACCTGGAGGAAACCCACACAGGTCACACACAGCAGCACCTGGAGGAAACCCACACACAGGTCACACACAGCAGCACCTGGAGGAAACCCACACAGGTCACACACAGCAGCACCTGGAGGAAACCCACACACAGGTCACACACAGCAGCACCTGGAGGAAACCCACACACAGGTCACACACAGCAGCACCTGGAGGAAACCCACACACAGGTCACACACAGCAGCACCTGGAGGAAACCCACACACAGGTCACACACAGCAGCACCTGGAGGAAACCCACACACAGGTCACACACAGCAGCACCTGGAGGAAACCCACACACAGGTCACACACAGCAGCACCTGGAGGAAACCCACACACAGGTCACACACAGCAGCACCTGGAGGAAACCACACACAGGTCACACACAGCAGCACCTGGAGGAAACCCACACTCACACGAGGAAAATCACACACAGCAGCACCTGGAGGAAACCCACACACAGGTCACACACACAGCAGCACCTGGAGGAAACCCACACAGGTCACACACAGCAGCAACCTGGAGGAAACCCACACACAGGTCACACACAGCAGCACCTGGAGGAAACCCACACACAGGTCACACACAGAGCAGCACCTGGAGGAAACCCACACACAGGTCACACACAGCAGCACCTGGAGGAAACCCACACACAGGTCACACACAGCAGCACCTGGAGGAAACCCACACACAGGTCACACACAGCAGCACCTGGAGGAAACCCACACACAGGTCACACACAGCAGCACCTGGAGGAAACCCACACACAGGTCACACACAGCAGCACCTGGAGGAAACCCACACACAGGTCACACACAGCAGCACCTGGAGGAAACCCACACACAGGTCACACACAGCAGCACACCTGGAGGAAACCCACACAGGTCACACACAGCAGCACACCTGGAGGAAACCCACACACAGGTCACACACAGCAGCAGCACCTGGAGGAAACCCACACACAGGTCACACACAGCAGCACCTGGAGGAAACCCACACACAGGTCACACACAGCAGCACCTGGAGGAAACCCACACACAGGTCACACACAGCAGCACCTGGAGGAAACCCACACACAGGTCACACACAGCAGCACCTGGAGGAAACCCACACACAGGTCACACACAGCAGCACCTGGAGGAAACCCACACACAGGTCACACACAGCAGCACCTGGAGGAAACCCACACACAGGTCACACACAGCAGCACCTGGAGGAAACCCACACACAGGTCACACACAGCAGCACCTGGAGGAAACCCACACACAGGTCACACACAGCAGCACCTGGAGGAAACCCACACACAGGTCACACACAGCAGCACCTGGAGGAAACCCACACACAGGTCACACACAGCAGCACCTGGAGGAAACCCACACACAGGTCACACACAGCAGCACCTGGAGGAAACCCACACACAGGTCACACACAGCAGCACCTGGAGGAAACCCACACACAGGTCACACACAGCAGCACCTGGAGGAAACCCACACACAGGTCACACACAGCAGCACCTGGAGGAAACCCACACACAGGTCACACACAGCAGCACCTGGAGGAAACCCACACACAGGTCACACACAGCAGCACCTGGAGGAAACCCACACACAGGTCACACACAGCAGCACCTGGAGGAAACCCACACACAGGTCACACACAGCAGCACCTGGAGGAAACCCACACACAGGTCACACACAGCAGCACCTGGAGGAAACCCACACACAGGTCACACACAGCAGCACCTGGAGGAAACCCACACAGGTCACACACAGCAGCACCTGGAGGAAACCCACACACAGGTCACACACAGCAGCACCTGGAGGAAACCCACACACAGGTCACACACAGCAGCACCTGGAGGAAACCCACACACAGGTCACACACAGCAGCACCTGGAGGAAACCCACACACAGGTCACACACAGCAGCACCTGGAGGAAACCCACACACAGGTCACACACAGCAGCACCTGGAGGAAACCCACACACAGGTCACACACAGCAGCACCTGGAGGAAACCCACACAGGTCACACACAGCAGCACCTGGAGGAAACCCACACACAGGTCACACACAGCAGCACCTGGAGGAAACCCACACACAGGTCACACACAGCAGCACCTGGAGGAAACCCACACACAGGTCACACACAGCAGCACCTGGAGGAAACCCACACAGGTCACACACAGCAGCACCTGGAGGAAACCCACACACAGGTCACACACAGCAGCACCTGGAGGAAACCCACACACAGCAGCACACCCACACAGCAGCACCTGGAGGAAACCCACACACAGGTCACCACACAGCAGCACCTGGAGGAAACCCACACACAGGTCACACACAGCAGCACCTGGAGGAAACCCACACACAGGTCACACACAGCAGCACCTGGAGGAAACCCACACACAGGTCACACACAGCAGCAGCACCTGGAGGAAACCCACACACAGGTCACACACAGCAGCACCTGGAGGAAACCCACACAGGTCACACACAGCAGCACCTGGAGGAAACCCACACACAGGTCACACACAGCAGCACCTGGAGGAAACCCACACACAGGTCACACACAGCAGCACCTGGAGGAAACCCACACACAGGTCACACACAGCAGCACCTGGAGGAAACCCACACAAGGTCACACACAGCAGCACCTGGAGGAAACCCACACACAGGTCACACACAGCAGCACCTGGAGGAAACCACCCACACAGGTCACACACAGCAGCACCTGGAGGAAAACCACACAGGTCACACACAGCAGCACCTGGAGGAAACCCACACACAGGTCACACACAGCAGCACCTGGAGGAAACACACACAGGTCACACACAGCAGCACCTGGAGGAAACACACACACAGCAGCACCTGGAGGAAACCCACACAGGTCACACACAGCAGCACCTGGAGGAAACACACACACAGCAGCACCTGGAGGAAACCCACACAGGTCACACACAGCAGCACCTGGAGGAAACACACACAGCAGCACCTGGAGGGAATTAAAGGCCCTTGTGTTAAAGATAGCAAACAGAACTTTCATTTTATACTGATAGTTAGAGGTGGAGAGACCAGAGAAAGACCAGAGAAACACCAGAGAGACCAGAGAAACACCAGAGAGACCAGAGAAACACCAGAGAGACCAGAGAAAGACCAGAGAGAGAGACCAGAGAGAGACTAGTCCTAACAGTGTTGATGGTGTTTACAGTGATACTAGTCCTAACAGTGTTGCTGGTGTCTACAGGGTTGCTGGTGTTCACAGTGTTGCTGGTGCGTGGCTGGTGCGTTGCTGGTGTGTTGCTGGTACCTGTAGCAGGGCGGCTGACAGGTACACAGACATGAAGATGGGGGTGAGGGTGGTGTGGCCGCTCTTCATCAGGTGGATGGTGTAGAGGAAGATGAGGTGACCTGGAACCACCAGCAGGAGGAGCACCTGAGCCGATCGATGGTTCGCCCCTAACACCAGAAACACACAAACCTGATGTCAAAAAAGGAACTAGGGAGGAACCAGAGAGGGACCAGTGAGGGACCGGAGAGGGACCAGAGAGGGACCAGGGAGGGGACCAGAAAGAGACAAGAGAGAGACCAAAACAAGACCAGAGAGAGACCAGGTGAGAGAAAAGAGAGCGACCAGGTGAGAGACAAGAGAGACCACAGAGGGACCAGAGACCACTGGTTCTGGTATGAGACAGATGGTAGTGACCTGAGCCGAAGAAGGTGCGGCAGGGGTAGTAACAGCCCTTGGCCTCGTCGGGGACCTCTCCTGGAGCACAGTGGAAGTGCAGGTGTGTGGAGAAACGACTGGACTGGATGGCCACCAGGTTCCCACCAATACCTGAACACACACACACAGACAGACACACACACAGACACAGACACACACACAGACACACACACAGACACAGACACACACACAGACACAGACACACACACAGACACACACACAGACACACACACAGACACACACAGACACACACACAGACACACACACAGACACAGACGCAGACACAGACACACACAAACAGACAAAGACACACACACACACACACAGACACACACACAGACACAGACAAAGACACACAGAGACACACAGACACAGACGCAGACAGACACACACACACAGACACACAGACAAAGACACACACACACACACACAGACAGACACACAGACAAAGACACACACACACAGACACAGACACACACACAAAGACACACAGACACACACACACACACAGACACAGACACAGACACACACACTTTAAATACCTTCCTGGTTGTTGCTCTCAGATAAAAAAAAAACAAATGATCTTCAATTTCATGACGGGTCTTTCCCTCTCGGGTCTCCCTCTCGGGTCTCCCTCTCGGGTCTCCCTCTCGGGTCTCCCTCTCTGGTCTCCCTCTCTGGTCTCCCTCTCTGGTCTCCCTCTCTGGTCTCCCTCTCTGGTCTCCCTCTCTGGTCTCCCTCTCTGGTCTCCCTCTCTGGTCTCCCTCTCTGGTCTCCCTCTCTGGTCTCCCTCTCTGGTCTCCCTCTCTGGTCTCCCTCTCTGGTCTCCCTCTCTGGTCTCCCTCTCTGGTCTCCCTCTCTGGTCTCCCTCTCTGGTCTCCCTCTCTGGTCTCCCTCTCTGGTCTCCCTCTCTGGTCTCCCTCTCTGGTCTCCCTCTCTGGTCTCCCTCTCTGGTCTCCCTCTCTGGTCTCCCTCTCTGGTCTCCCTCTCTGGTCTCCCTCTCTGGTCTCCCTCTCTGGTCTCCCTCTCTGGTCTCCCTCTCTGGTCTCCCTCTCTGGTCTCCCTCTCTGGTCTCCCTCTCTGGTCTCCCTCTCTGGTCTCCCTCTCTGGTCTCCCTCTCTGGTCTCCCTCTCTGGTCTCCCTCTCTGGTCTCCCTCTCTGGTCTCCCTCTCTGGTCTCCCTCTCTGGTCTCCCTCTCTGGTCTCCCTCTCTGGTCTCCCTCTCTGGTCTCCCTCTCTGGTCTCCCTCTCTGGTCTCCCTCTCTGGTCTCCCTCTCTGGTCTCCCTCTCTGGTCTCCCTCTCTGGTCTCCCTCTCTGGTCTCCCTCTCTGGTCTCCCTCTCTGGTCTCCCTCTCTGGTCTCCCTCTCTGGTCTCCCTCTCTGGTCCCTCTCTCTCTGGTCTCTCTCTCTGGTCTCTCTCTCTGGTCTCTCTCTCTGGTCTCTCTCTCTGGTCTCTCTCTCTGGTCTCCCTCTCTGGTCTCCCTCTCTGGTCTCTCTCTCTGGTCTCTCTCTCTGGTCTCCCTCTCTGGTCTCCCTCTCTGGTCTCCCTCTCTGGTCTCCCCTCTCTGCTCTCCCTCTCTGGTCTCCCTCTCTGGTCTCCCTCTCTGGTCTCCCTCTCTGGTCTCCCTCTCTGGTCTCCCTCTCTGGTCTCTCTCTCTGGTCTCTCTCTCTGGTCTCTCTCTCTGGTCTCTCTCTCTGGTCTCCCTCTTTGGTCTCCCTCTCTGGTCTCTCTCTCTGGTCTCTCTCTCTGGTCTCTCTCTGGTCTCTCTCTCTGGTCTCTCTCTCTGGTCTCCCTCTTTGGTCTCCCTCTCTGGTCTCTCTCTCTGGTCTCTCTCTCTGGTCTCCCTCTCTGGTCTCTCGTGAATATAATAGTGCTGAAAAACCATAAATATCACTCACCGTTGATGACTGGTGTGTAGACCACGATGCCGGCCAGGTTTGGGTCAGACACTGTTTTGTCCAGGATCAGTCCTCCAATACTGAGGGACACACCAGCAGTTACAGACCAGAGAGAGACCAGACAGAGACCAGAGAGAGACCAGAGAGAAACCAGAGAGAGACCAGAGAGAGACCAGAGAGAGACCAGAGAGAGACCAGAGAGAGACCAGAGAGAGACCAGAGAGAGAGACCAGAGAGAAACCAGAGAGAGACCAGTGAGAGACCAGAGAGAGACCGGAGAGAGACCAGAGAGAGACCAGAGAGAGAGACCAGAGAGAGACCAGAGAGAGAGACCAGAGAGAGACCAGAGAGACCAGAGAGAAACCAGAGAGAGACCAGAGAGAAACCAGAGAGAGAGACCAGAGAGAGAGACCAGAGAGAGAACCCAGAGAGAGACCAGTGAGAGACCAGAGAGAGACCAGAGAGAGACCAGAGAGAGAGACCAGAGAGAGACCAGAGAGAGACCAGAGAGAGACCAGAGAGAGACCAGACCAGAGAGAGAGAGACCAGAGAGAGACCAGAGAGACCAGAGAGACCAGAGAGAGACCAGAGAGAGACCAGAGAGAGACCAGAGAGAGACCAGAGAGAGACCAGAGAGAGAGACCAGAGAGAAACCAGCGAGAAACCAGAGAGAGACCAGTGAGAGACCAGAGAGAGACCAGAGAGAAACCAGAGAGAGACCAGAGAGAGACCAGAGAGAGACCAGCGAGAGACCAGAGAGAGACCAGAGAGAGACCAGAGAGAAACCAGAGAGAGACCAGAGAGAGACCAGAGAGGGAGACCAGAGAGAGACCAGAGAGAGAGACCAGAGAGAAACCAGAGAGAGACCAGTGAGAGACCAGAGAGAGACCGGAGAGAGACCAGAGAGAGACCAGAGAGAGAGACCAGAGAGAGACCAGAGAGAGAGACCAGAGAGAGACCAGAGAGACCAGAGAGAAACCAGAGAGAGACCAGAGAGAAACCAGAGAGAGAGACCAGAGAGAGAGACCAGAGAGAAACCAGAGAGAGACCAGTGAGAGACCAGAGAGAGACCAGAGAGAGACCAGAGAGAGAGACCAGAGAGAGACCAGAGAGAGACCAGAGAGAGACCAGAGAGAGACCAGAGAGAGACCAGAGAGAGACCAGAGAGACCAGAGAGACCAGAGAGAGACCAGAGAGAGACCAGAGAGAGACCAGAGAGAGACCAGAGAGACCAGAGAGAGACCAGAGAGAGAGACCAGAGAGAGACCAGAGAGAGACACCAGAGAGAGACCAGAGAGAGACCAGAGCATGGATCTATTATAATAACTGGATAGAGTATTACAGCTTTGAGCTGAAGGACCATGTGCTCGGGGGATTCTCACGGTACTGCAGACTAAACCAGACTAAACCAGACTAAACCAGACTAAACCAGACTAAATTCACGTGGGCTACCCAGACATTCTCCCATAGAACTCAATGTAAACTAAAACAGCTCAACCTCAGCTGACAGAGAACCTTAAAGAGAACCTGACAGAGAACCTGACAGAGAACCTTAAAGAGAACCTGACAGAGAACCTGACAGAGAACCTTACAGAGAACCTGACAGAGAACCTGACAGAGAACCTGACAGAGAACCTACAGAGAACCTGACAGAGAACCTGACAGAGAACCTACAGCTTTCATAAAGGTCAGATTTTGTGGGGATGTTAGTGTCCCGTGTCGTCCTGAACTTTGTTTCTTCTTAAATCCTTGGGTTTTGTTTAAATCCACACTTTAGTGCCACAAACTCTGCTCGTCTGGCTCTGGCTCTAACTCCCGCTCTGATTGGTCAGAGCCGAGCCCCTCTGTGCACGTGCGTGAGACCCTCTGTGCACGTGCGTGAGACCCTCTGTGCACGTGCGTGAGACCCGGTGTGAGACCCACACACGCGTGTTTGGGGCAATGCATTATGGGAGATCATCCACTGCACAGAACCGTGAGGACCAGACGATGCCCAAATACAGGAGAGTTTCCCATAGATCTTTGAGAGTTTCCCAAAGATCTTTGAGAGTTTCCCATAGATCTTTGAGAGTTTCCCATAGATCTTTGAGAGTTTCCCATAGACCTTTGAGATTTTCCCATAGATCTTTGAGAGTTTCCCATAGATCTTTGAGAGTTTCCCATAGATCTTTGAGAGTTTCCCATAGACCTTTGAGAGTTTCCCATAGATCTTTGAGAGTTTCCCATAGATCTTTGAGAGTTTCCCATAGATCTTTGAGAGTTTCCCATAGATCTTTGAGAGTTTCCCATAGACCTTTGAGAGTTTCCCATAGATCTTTGAGAGTTTCCCATAGATCTTTGAGAGTTTCCCATAGATCTTTGAGAGTTTCCCATAGATCTTTGAGAGTTTCCCATAGATCTTTGAGAGTTTCCCATAGATCTTTGAGAGTTTCCCATAGATCTTTGAGAGTTTCCCATAGATCTTTGAGAGTTTCCCATAGATCTTTGAGAGTTTCCCATAGATCTTTGAGAGTTTCCCATAGATCTTTGAGAGTTTCCCATAGATCTTTGAGAGTTTCCCATAGATCTTTGAGAGTTTCCCATAGATCTTTGAGAGTTTCCCATAGACCTTTGAGAGTTTCTCATAGACCTTTGAGAGTTTCCCATAGATCTTTGAGAGTTTCCCATAGATCTTTGAGAGTTTCCCATAGATCTTTGAGAGTTTCCCATAGATCTTTGAGAGTTCCGCTAATACAGTGGGGCAAAAAAGTATTTAGTCAGCCTCCGATTGTACCAGTTCTCCCACTTAAAATAATGACAGAGGTCTGTAATGTTCATCATAGGTTCACTTCAACTGTGAGAGACAGAATGTGAAAACACATCCAGGAATTCACATTGTAGGATTTTTAAAGAATTTATTTGTAAATTAGGGCGACAGTAGCTCAGTTGGTAGAGCATTGGCCTTAAGGCCTGAAGGTTGTGGGTTCAATTCCCACTTCTACACCTTCTCCACCGACTCCCACTGATGACTGCTGTCGTTGTGTCCTTGGGCAAGACACTTAACCCCACTTTGCCCAAAGCCCCCACTGAAAGATCAAGGCTATGCTCACAGTCAGAGAGCAGCCTCCTGTGGACTCACCACCTGCAGAGGGTCAGTGAGGGGCTGGTGCTATGAGACTTGGGTGGCATCTCTGACTGCCACCCCCCTGACCCAGAAATGGATTAAAGGGTAGAACATGGATGGATGGATATTTGTAAATTATGGTGGAAAATAAGTATTTGGTCAATAACAGAAATTCAACTCAATACTTTGTAATATAACCTTTGTTGGCAATAACAGGTCAAACGATTACTATAGGTCTTTACCAGGTTTGCACACACAGTAGCTGGTATTTTGGCCCATTCCTCCATGCAGATCTTCTCGAGAGCAGTGAACACGGACTTTCAACTCCCTCCACAGATGTTCAATGAGGTTGAGGTCTGGAGACTGGCGAGGCCACTCCAGGACTTTCAAATGCTTCTTACGGAGCCACTCCTTCGTTGCCCGGGCGGTGTGTTTGGGATCATTGTCATGCTGGAAGACCCAGCCACGTTTCATCTTCAAAGCTCTCACTGATGGAAGGAGGTTTTGGCTCAAAATCTCACGATACATGGCCCTATACATTCTTTCCTTAACACGGATCAGTTGTCCTGTCCCCTTAGCAGAAAAACAGCCCCAGAGCATGACGTTTCCACCCCCATGCTTCACAGTAGGTATGGTGTTCTTGGGATGTAACTCAGTATTCTTCTTCCTCCAAACACGATGAGTTGAGTTTATACCAAACAGTTGTACTTTGGTTTCATCTGACCTCATGACATTCTCCCAATCCTCTGCTGTATCATCCATGTGCTCTCTGGCAAACTTCAGACGGGCCTGGACATGCACTGGCTTCAGCAGGGGGACACGTCTGGCACTGCAGGATCTGATTCCCTGTCGTCGTAGTGTGTTACTGATGGTAACCTTTGTTACTTTGGTCCCAGCTCTCTGCAGGTCATTCACCAGGTCCCCCCGTGTGCTTCTGGGATTTTTGATCACCGTTCTCATGATCATTTTGACCCCACGGGATGAGATCTTGCGTGGAGCCCCAGATCGAGGGAGATTATCAGTGGTCTTGTGTGTCTTCCAGTTTCTGATAATTGCTTCCACAGTTGATTTGTTCACACCAAGCTGCTTGCCTATTGTAGATTCACTCTTCCCAGTCTGGTGCAGGTCTACAATTCTTTTCCTGGTGTCCTTGGACAGCTCTTTGGTCCTGGCCATAGTGGAGTTTGGAGTCTGACTGTTTGAGGCTGTGGACAGGTGTCTTTTATACAGATGAGTTCAAACAGGTTCCATTAATACAGGTAACGAGTGGAGGACAGAAGAGCTTCTTAAAGAAGAAGTTACAGGTCTGTGAGAGCCAGAGAAGTGACCAAAGACTTATTTTCCACCATCATTTACAAATAAATTCTTTAAAAATCCTACAATGTGAATTCCTGGATTTTGTTTTCACATTCTGTCTCTCACAGTTGAAGTGAACCTATGATGAACACAACAGACCTCTGTCATTATTTTAAGTTGGAAAACTTGGACAATCGGAGGCTGACTAAATACTTTTTTGCCCCACTGTATGTCAGCGACCGCGCCGGGCACGAAGTGCCACTGAGCACAACCATTGATTTGAATACGGCGCCATCTTGGATCGCCGGGGCTTGCTATAGCCTCAGTCCTGGGTCTACAGCCTCAGTCCTGGGTCTACAGCCTCAGTCCTGGGTCTACAGCCTCAGTCCTGGGTCTACAGCCTCAGTCCTGGGTCTACAGCCTCAGTCCTGGGTCTACAGCCTCAGTCCTGGGTCTACAGCCTCAGTCCTGGGTCTACAGCCTCAGTCCTGGGTCTACAGCCTCAGTCCTGGGTCTACAGCCTCAGTCCTGGGTCTACAGCCTCAGTCCTGGGTCTACAGCCTCAGTCCTGGGTCTACAGTCTCAGTCCTGGGTCTCACCTGCTGATGACCATGGCGGTGATGACGGGCTCCCATCCAGAGTAGAGCAGGGTGCGGCTGGCCGGGTGTTTGGACGAGATGACGATCCACAGCGGAGTCAGACTCATGAAGAAGGCGCACACCAGAGACGACACGTACGGATATGAGTCTGAGACCAGAGCGAGACCAGAGCGAGACCAGAGCGAGACCAGAGCGAGACCAGAGCGAGACCAGAGCGAGACAGAGGAACATGAAGAAAGTCATTTTGGGTTTTAGAGAAGGAGGAATGATACAAGTATGAAGGGAGGACAGAGAGACCAGAGAGAGAGAGACCAGAGAGAGAGACCAGAGAGAGAGACCAGAGAG
The DNA here is from genome assembly GCA_964034765.1 of Knipowitschia caucasica. Taxonomy (NCBI): domain Eukaryota; kingdom Metazoa; phylum Chordata; class Actinopteri; order Gobiiformes; family Gobiidae; genus Knipowitschia; species Knipowitschia caucasica. Next base: position 684,447 of record OZ035823.1, on the reverse strand, counting down.
AGACCAGAGAGAGAGACCAGAGAGAGAGACCAGAGAGAGAGAGACCAGAGAGAGAGAGACCAGAGAGAGAGAGACCAGAGAGAGACCTGAGCAGGGCTTTCTCAGAGTCCCCCTTGGGCTCTAAGGCCCCGACTCCAGCGGGTGCGTAAAACGGATGACGGATCCGTCCAAACATGTCCGTTTCATCTCCGTCTCCGTTATCTCCATGATGGTGAATGGAAGTGGCTCCACTGCCTCCAACAACCGTCTGACTGACGCACGTCAGACGGATTCCGTTAACGGAGGGTGCAACGGACGCAGACGGACGAAATAGAAAAAAGTCCTATTTGTTCCGTCGACGAGTGTCGGGTCCGTTTTCCATTGAAAATACAATGGAATAATATATTTACCACATTATTAAACATGTATCTGCTGTAGTCCTTGGTTATAAGTATTTGTTAATGACAATGATTATTAACAAACGTGTGTCATTTTTTTCATGTATTCATTTAAATAATTGTTTCCTGATCGTAAATCTACCATTTATTTTTCGCGTAATGTTAATCTTTATATAAACCTCGCTCTTTTTTCTCTCGCTCTGTCTCGTCTTCCTCCGAGGCCTACAAAAACTACCTCCGAGGCCTACAAAAACAAAGCTGCTGATAAACGCACAGCCAGAGCTGCTGCGGTTTGATCACTAGATTCAGATTCATTTATTTGCCATTTGCAGTAAAACCACATTGGAAAAACTGTGCAAGACTACCCCAGTGTGCACCAGGCGACACACACCAGAGCTCTTGCCACGGCGCCATCTTTATGGACGTCCGACGGACAGCAGCCAACGCGCGTCAACGGAGACGCGCCCGGTGGAGTCCAGGCCTGAGTGAGAGACAAACTCCAGTGTTCTGAAGAGTAATGAGCCTACTGCACCTCTGCACCAGACCCTGGTGGGACTGGAGGACTTACCCAGACCCTGGTGGGACTTACCTAGACACTGGTACAGGCCCTGGCTGATCCAGGCCAGAATTGCCAGAGTGATGAGGTCACCGAAGCTGGCGGCTATGGGCGTGGCCACGTTGTCCGGGTTTATCCCAGTCTTTTTAGAGCCCACAATCACACCGACCATGATGAACCCTGAGAAGAGAGGACCATAATGAACCCTGAGGAGAGAGGAGAGTGAGACAGAATGTGTGCTCCCGGACGAATGGAAATTTTACAAAAATAATTTTCAGAATCTAGGGAAATGTTTAAAGGAGACTTTAAAGGAGAGAGAAACCAGAGAGAGACCGAAGAGAGACCGAAGAGAGAGACCAGAGAGAGACCAGAGAGAGAGACCAGAGAAAGACCAAAGAGAGACCAAAGAGAGAGACCAGAGAGAGACCAAAGAGAGAGACCAAAGAGAGACCAAAGAGAGAGACCAGAGAGAGAGACCAAAGAGAGACCAAAGAGAGAGACCAGAGAGAGACCAAAGAGAGAGACCAGAGAGAGACCAAAGAGAGAGACCAGAGAGAGACCAAAGAGAGACCAGAGGCTCAGCGGCTGAGTGGATAGCACTCTCGCCTCACAGCAAGAAGGTCCTGGGTTCGAATCCCGGTCGGACCAGGGCCTTTCTGAGTGGAGTTTGCATGTTCTCCCCGTGTCTGCGTAGGTTTCCTCCGGGTACTCCGGTTTCCCCTACCACTAAAAATATGTACAATAGTTCTGGCATGCGCCTCCTGTACTGGCCCCGCTCCCATCTCTGTGTGGAGTGAGAGACAAATGCCCAAAAAATAACAATTGTAAACCGCTTTGAGACTCAGATCTGCAGTGAAAAGGCGGTATATAAATAAAGATTACTTACTTACTAGAGAGAGACCAAAGAGAGAGACCAAAGAGAGAGACCAGAGAGAGATGGTGTGCCCCAGGGTTCGGTACTTGGACCGATTCTTTTCACTTTCTACATGCTGTAGAACATCATTAGGAAACTTAATTAAAAAGCATGGAATTAACGCGTTTGCTGATCTGTAAGTAAGTAATGTTTATTTATATAGCACCTTTCACAGACCAGAGTCACAAAGCGGTTTACATTTGTTATTTTTTTGGGCACTTGTCTCTCACTCCACACAGAGATGGGAGCGGGGGGCTGAACAGGAGGCACAGACCTATTGTACATATTTAAGGTGGTAGGGGAAACCGGAGTACTCGGAGGTCCGACCAGGATTCGAACCCAGGACCTTCTTGTTGAGAGGCAAGAGTGCTATCCACTCAGCCACCGTGCCGCCCATGGCTCTCATGGCTCTCATGGCTCACATGGCTCTCATGGCTCTCATGGCTCTCATGGCTCACATGGCTCACATGGCTCACATGGCTCACATGGCTCTCATGGCTCTCATGGCTCTCATGGCTCACATGGCTCACATGGCTCACATGGCTCACATGGCTCACATGGCTCACATGGCTCACATGGCTCACATGGCTCACATGGCTCACATGGCTCACATGGCTCACATGGCTCACAGTCATGGCTCACATGCACATGGCTCACATGGCTCACATGGCTCACATGGCTCCATGGCTCATGGCTCACATGGCTCACATGGCTCACATGGCTCACATGGCTCACATGGCTCACATGGCTCACATGGCTCACATGGCTCACATGGCTCACATGGCTCACATGGCTCACATGGCTCACATGGCTCACATGGCTCACATGGCTCACATGGCTCACATGGCTCACATGGCTCACATGGCTCACATGGCTCACATGGCTCACATGGCTCCATGGCTCACATGGCTCACATGGCTCACATGGCTCTCATGGCTCACATGGCTCACATGGCTCTCATGGCTCTCATGGCTCACATGGCTCACATGGCTCACATGGCTCACATGGCTCACATGGCTCACATGGCTCACATGGCTCACATGGCTCACATGGCTCACATGGCTCACATGCTCACATGGCTCACATGCTCACATGGCTCACATGGCTCACATGGCTCACATGGCTCACATGGCTCACATGGCTCACATGGCTCACACATGGCTCACATGGCTCACATGATTCACATGATTCACATGGCTCTCATGGCTCTCATGGCTCTCATGGCTCTCATGGCTCTCATGGCTCTCATGGCTCACATGGCTCACATGGCTCACATGGCTCACATGGCTCACATGATTCACATGGCTCTCATGGCTCACATGGTTCTCATGGCTCACATGGTTCTCATGGCTCACATGGTTCTCATGGCTCTCATGGCTCTCATGGCTCACATGGTTCTCATGGCTCTCATGGCTCACATGGTTCTCATGGCTCACATGGCTCACATGGTTCTCATGGCTCACATGGTTCTCATGGCTCACATGGCTGTCATGGCTCTCATGGTTCACATGGTTCTCATGGCTCACATGGTTCTCATGGCTCACATGGTTCTCATGGCTCACATGGTTCTCATGGCTCACATGGTTCTCATGGCTCACATGGTTCTCATGGTTCTCATGGCTCACATGGTTCTCATGGCTCACATGGTTCTCATGGCTCACATGGTTCTCATGGCTCACATGGTTCTCATGGTTTACATGGCTCTCATGGTTCTCATGGCTCTCATGGCTCACATGGTTCTCATGGCTCTCATGGCTCACATGGTTCTCATGGCTCTCATGGTTCTCATGGCTCACATGGTTCTCATGGCTCACATGGTTCTCATGGCTCACATGGTTCTCATGGTTCACATGGCTCTCATGGTTCTCATGGTTCACATGGTTCACATGGCTCTCATGGTTCTCATGGCTCTCATGGCTCTCATGGTTCACATGGTTCTCATGGTTCTCATGGCTCTCATGGCTCACATGGCTCACATGGCTCACATGGCTCTCATGGCTCACATTGTTCTCATGGCTCTCATGGCTCACATGGTTCTCATGGTTCACATGGTACTCATGGTTCACATGGCTCTCATGGTTCACATGGCTCACATGGCTCTCATGGCTCACATGGTTCTCATGGTTCACATGGCTCTCATGGTTCACATGGCTCACATGGTTCTCATGGTTCACATGGCTCACATGGCTCTCATGGTTCACATGGCTCGCATAGTTCACATGGTTCTCATGGTTCACATGGTTCTTATGGTTCACATGGTTCACATGGCTCTCATGGTTTGCATGGTTCATATGGCTCTCATGGTTCAAATGGTTCTTATGGTTCACATGGTTCACATGGCTCTCATGGCTCGTATAGTTCTCATGGTTCACATGGTTCACATGGCTCTCATGGCTCTCATGGCTCTCATGGTTCACATGGTTCACATGGTTCACATGGTTCACATGGTTCACATGGTTCACATGGTTCTCATGGTTCACATGGCTCTCATGGCTCTCATGGTTCTTATGGTTCACATGGTTCACATGGCTCTCATGGTTCTTATGGTTCACATGGCTCTCATGGTTCTTATGGTTCACATGGCTCGCATAGTTCTCATGGTTCCCATGGCTCACATGGCTCTCATGGTTCCCATGGCTCACATGGCTCTCATGGTTCCCATGGCTCACATGGTTCTGGTTCAGAGGTGAGTTCTGACCTTGGAGCAGAGAAGCGATGAAGGCCGTGGCCACGCTGCTGGAGCAGAGCAGCACCGCGTGGCTCATCTGGAACTTTCCCTCAGGAATCCAACCCAAGACCACTGCTGCCACCGCAGCCAGGAACCCCACCACAGTGGCCTGGACCTGGGGGAGAGAGGAAGGGAGAGGAGGAGAGGAGGGGGGAGGAGTGGAGAGAGGAGGAGGGGGGAGGGAGAGAGGAGAGAGAGGAGGGGAAAGAGGAGGGGGGAGGAGGGGAGAGAGGAGTAGAGAAGAGGAGAGAGAGGAGGGGTGAGAAGAGGGGAGAGAGAGATGTTTTTACGTTATTTAAATCACCAAAACCTCAACACTTTACTGCTATTAAAGCTGGGGGACTTTACTTTCATGGTCTATAGTGTGTCCTTTGTTGTGAGTTAATATAAATCAATATATTTGTTACATTTTTACAACTGGGAGTAAAACATTTATATGAAAATCACCAGTAAAGATATCAGAGAGACAGACCAGAGAGACAGACCAGAGAGAGAGACCAGAGAGAGAGACCAGAGAGAGAGACCAAAGAGAGACCAGAGAGAGAGACCAGAGAGAGAGACCAGAGAGAGAGACCAGAGAGACAGACCCGAGAGACAGACCAGAGAGACAGACCAGAGAGAGAGAGACCAGAGAGAGAGACCAAAGAGAGACCAGAGAGAGAGACCAGAGAGAGAGACCAGAGAGAGAGACCAGAGAGACAGACCAGAGAGACAGACCAGAGAGACAGACCAGAGAGAGAGACCAGAGAGAGAGACCAAAGAGAGACCAGAGAGAGAGACCAGAGAGAGAGACCAGAGAGAGAGACCAGAGAGACAGACCAGAGAGAGACCAG